>JBBMOI010000018.1:6962500-7140000 GCA_038088405.1 Porites divaricata
ATTTGAGTTTTATTTCAATCAGGTTGGTTGCGTTTAGCAACCAGAATTTTGCAGATTATCGTTCTTAAATTGTCTTTGTTTTCGTTGAGTCACATTGCAAGCTCGATTTCCAAGCTATGTTATCTAAACTTACATCTTTATAATGTTTTCGTGTTTCATGTCATCCAACGTGGCAAACAGCAAACCGTAAGTGAGCTTTACATGGACAAAATTGTCCTACGAGCCAAATAAAAGTATGCAGACAAAACATTATTAACTCAGATATTTTAATTGTGTATTTTTAGCTCACTTTTTTCGTTAGAGTATCGTATAAATGAAATTCATTGAAAATTATTTAGAATAGTGGGTATTAGTATTTACGTACCAAATCATTGAATATCAATTTTCGCGCGTTTTGATTGGCTTCCGTAACTAGGAATATCCTTGGCTATTCACTGTTTTGCGACCGGAGCCAAGATGGCGCCTCTTTTCGAGACATTTTCGGAAGACGAAATTGGTGAGATAAATGAAGGAGGCGTACAAACAAATACCAAGAAAGCGACGAACTTTGGCTTGTCGGTGTCACTGGTAGGTAGAAAATTATTTTTATGCTTGCGGAATTTGCAACAAAATCATGAAATGCACTTGACAAAATCCCCGAAATGTTCGTAAATTGCAGACAAAGTTCCTACGAAGTGACTTTTTAAATTTACAAAAAGTTTTTTTTTTTCAGTTTTATCCAACTTATTTGGTAAATACTAAAACAACTATCCCCCTCAGGGTCGGTGAAAAGCGCTAGATAGCCAACACTATTGACCTCCCCTTCGGGGGATAGTTGTATAATACCATGTACTAACGTGGGAATACTGGAATAAAGTTGTTGTGGTTGTTGTTGTTGCATGCAAGTATTTCCCGCAAAACGAGAAACTCTTCATCCGACATGTTGTCTGCATAGCAAATAGGTATTAATACTCTTAATTCTTTATGTGAAGCCATATTTTCCTCTTCGGTAGTCTTCTAAGGCGACGTCCTTCTGAGTTCACTTAATGTTCGAATTTTGACGGGAAGCGACGGCTGCCTCAGTTCTAGGCTAGCTCTGCCAGTCGGGTCGCCGTCCCCCCGGAAATGTCTCTATCTTAAGTTCCCTAGTAAACCCAGTAACGGCGTTACGCGAGTGTTTTTTTTTTTCTGAAACCGATGTCTCCAAACTATTGAGCGAGATAAAAACCTTACCTAAATCTGGCATTTTGTCCTAAAAAGATTATCCTAATCTTGCATCTTTCAAGAGATGACACGTTTAAGTTTGCGATGGGGCAGTAAAACGCTTTTAAAGAAGACTCTCTAAACGTTGAGAAGAGAAAAAAAAACTTAAAAAGGTAAGAGCGTTGCAAGCTACCCTTCCTTTTCCCGCCTCGCCACCAGAGCGCCCCGGAGAGCTTGCTCGCAGGCTAGCTTAGGAGACCAGTTAGACTCTTTTATTATATGTTTTTGTTAGCTTTTTTGGACCTGACCGTGAACAACAGCTCACAACGTTCAAGAGCATTCGTATCATGTTGAACTTAGTGATCAATAGAAATATGGCATTAATTTATTCAGTCACATTTGTGAACAAAAAACAAAGTAATCAGGGAACTTCAAAAATAAACTACAGCACCCTTGTTGTCAACTTAGATGTTTACCGCGGCTTTCCCTTACAATTCTCCTCTACTAACTATGCTTTTTCTTGTTACTCCGTCTTTCTTTCTTTCTTTATTTCACACTATATAAGGCATTTCCACAAGGGTACGTAAGTAGATCTAGGAGAACAAATTAAAGTAGCTGATAAATGATCATTAAAATAAAAGACAGTAAGTTCGTTTGTGTACAGTGTCCAAAGTAGCAAGAGCTTTTTGGACACCGTCATGTTCAGATAATTTTCAGGAGCAAAGAAAGGAAATAGAATCTCAAATAACATCAGTGATAGAACATACAAGCAAGGTTACGATCATCAGATTTGATTGATTAGATGATAGGACTTCCATTCTTACTGAAACTTATGATATGGCCGACACTTGAGGCCAAGCGGTCCAGTCTCCCTGATTTTTGGAGCGGAGAATTTAAAGGACATCTTCCCTAAGTTGGTGAATACTCTTGGCCTAAAATAATTCAGTTTACTAACAAATCCTGTATTATAATTGTGTATACGCGATGGTCAGTAGAGTCAGGACACCAAGGAAGATATCTGGGATGCTATCAGTTTCATTTCTCATTCTATTTGTAAGGCAACATATTTTTAATTTATATATATTGTCTAATTTAAGGATTGTTAGGAGTTTAAACAAGGGAGCAGCACTCTCTCTAGGTTGTGCAAAGAAGATGGTGCGGAGACATTTGTTCTGCTTAATACGAAGACAATCTAATCTGGTTTTGCTGGCACATCCCTAAGCAAGAATACCGTATCTCAAATAGGGATATATTAAAGCATAATAAATTTGTTTCAGTATATTGAGATCTACGTAATATCTTAGTTTAGAAAGGATTCCTATAATTCTAGCTAATTTATTATTTACCTGTTTTATCTGTGGTTGCCAATTGAAATGTTTATCTATTTTAACTCCCAAATACTTTATGTAATCTTTCTGTTCAATAACCGCGATATTTATCTTTGGGTGGCATCTAGATGATGAGACTGACATATAGTTGGTCTTTGTAGTATCAATAGATAACTTATTTAGAGCACAGTACTGTAGTTATAAATTTGTTAAATTTCTTGATTCATTACGGATTCAAGTAGTTTCAGTTAAGTTGTCGCTAGAGAAAAATAAATTGGTATCATCAGCAAAGCTCCAGAATATTTTCATAGCTAGATTTAGTAGAGTCAATTTTACCATATTGTCTTCGATTGTGAAAATAACTTTCAAACAAAATATGTGGTGTACCCCGAGTTCCATATAGATAGAGTTTAGAGAGCAGTATTTTATAATTTACTGTGTCAAAAGCCTTTGATAGGTCAAGAAATAAGCCACATGTTATTTGACCTTTATCAGTAGCTAGCTTCAGATTGTTAGAAATTTCAAGAATAGCTTGTTCTGTGGAATACCCCCAGTCTCCTAAATCCAAACTGATATTTGTACAAGATTTGATATTTATCTATGAACGAATCTAATTGATTATAGACTAGACGCTCAAGCACTTTACTGAATGGTGAGAGAGTTGCTATGGACCGATAGTTGCTAGGGTCCGTAGCATCACCACCCTTATACACTGGGGAAATTGTGAGACTTAAAATATCAGGAACAATTCCAGTTTCAATAGACTGGTTACAGGAGCCCCTGCTGGTTACAGATATATTTTAAAGGTGTCAACAATGGCTGGGCAGCTATTTTGATTAATTTATTAGGAATATCTAAGGATGACTTATGACTGACGGACAAAAGGACTAATGACAGAACTAGCGATGGTGGTGAAAGACATTCGCACGTTAAGGGACTCATTCGAGCCCTGATTGGATGAAGTGTGATAGAAATTTGCATGGACCGAGATTAAAAACTCTAGTGTTAAAAAATATAAGTCAGAACAGTTTAGAACGTGGAAGGACTTGGACAGAGACAATTTTCGTTTATTCGATTAATAGTTTTTGAATTCGGTCAAAATGTAAAATTCGTAGCTAAGAGTTTGTGAACAATTTTTGAATATAGTTCATTCTCGTGAACATTTCTGGAGGCAGAGCGAGGTTTATTGCGGTCATGTTAGTGAACGGCGAAGTAGAGGATGACGGCGGTGAGGAGGCAACTAGCGGCGACATCGAGGAGCGAATAGGACTTTAAACAGGACAAAGCTAGACAGAAATCATCCTTTACTCCGATAAAGAACAAATTGCTTCGCATGCTGGACGAACAAGATTATCCAAGCCGGAGAGATAAAAGAAATGTGTCACCAACTCAGCGATGCTCAGGAACGTGCTATGGAAACTATGCATCGTCTTTCAATGGAATACGCGCTCCTTAAGGACAGAGAAAAAAGGAAAAAAGTCGTCGAAGAGATGGACAAATTGGAACTAGAATTTTCGGAAGCGAACGAGAAAGCACAAGAGTATTTAGATGCCAGTAAAGATGAGTGTATCGAGTCTGGCAACCGAAGCTTCAGAAAACACCCGTCGCTGTCGAATTATAGAAAGCGTTACAAAGAAAAGTGCGGAACAAATGCGAAGGGACAAAACTAAGCATAAAGAGAAGTTTGATGATTACAAAGATTCATTACGGGAATTAAGTCGTCCGGAGGTCGAAAATTTACGAAAGAACCGTACGAAGAGCCAACGCTTGGTCGGGATATGTGGAATCAACTAAAGAGAGTTTCCATTTCCGTATTTAACGGCGATAGAAGAGCTAATGAAGGATGGAAAGCAGCGTTTATGGCGTGCGTTCATCAAGCACCGGCCACACGCGAATACAAATTACTTCACCTCCGGCAGCATTTATCAGGAGAAACCCTTAAGATCGTGGAACCTTTAGGGCATTCAGCTGCGGCTTACGAAGTAGCAATAGCTCTACTGGAACACAAATTCGGCGGAGAAAGGCGAAAATTAGCATTGCATCTCGAGGAATTGGAAAATATCAAATCCCTTCGTCCGGGAAACGCGGGAGACATCGAATGATTTGCAGATTTGTTGGATGTAACTGTCGTAAACCTTAAAGAGGCTAATCGTCACAACGAACTCGGAAAAGGAACATTGTACATTAGCTTATGCAAGAAATTCAACGAGGGGGTGCTTACCCAATACCATCGTTGGATATTCGAGAATCACCGCTGGGAATCAGTCGAGACCCTCAAGGAATTCGTGTTACAGGAAGCGGAATTCCAAACAGTAGCATTGGAGACCATTCGAGGAGTAACTTCGTCAAACAGGAACGTTCAACCTGATTCAAGACGTGATCGGAGCGAGAAGGCATTCTTTGGGAATGCTCAGGAATCGGAAATTCACAAATGTCGCCCCTGCAAAGTGTGCAAAGGACATCACGGAGTTTGGCGTTGTGACAAATTCAAAGATTTGCCAGTTCAAGAAAGATGGAATACGGCGAAACGCTTGAAACTGTGTTTTCGCTGCCTAGGAGGAGACCACCGCGTTCTTCTTCCCGGGAAGGATGACGAGCCTGCATTACCAAACAATTACGAAATGGCACTGCGTCGACTGTTAAACACTGAAAAGCGGTTGCTGAAGAATCCAGAAATAGGCGAGGCCTATACCAACAACATTAACCAATACCTTGAGAAGGGTTACATCCGCAGATTGGACCCCACAGAGAAAAGCCCTCTAAAGAAGTGGTACCTGCGTCACTTCCCGGTTGTAAGGCCAGACCGAACAACAACAAAGACTCGCATCGTATTTGATGCTTCCGCCAAGTTTGAAGGAGTCTCCTTAAATGACGCCATTTACCAAGGACCAAAGTTGCAGAGAGAGTTAACAGATGTTCTACTTCGTTTTCCGAAGAAAACCCTTGGCACTAATGTGTGATATTGCTGAGATGTATTTGAGAATTGAGGTCGCCCCCAAAGATCGACCATATCAGCGTTTCTTGTGGAGAACATTGAGTCAAGAGAGAGCACCTGACGAGTACGAGTTCAATCGAGTTGTTTTCGGACTTAACTCTTCACCGTTTCAAGCCCAATTTGTTGCTCAGACGCATGCAGAAAAACACAAAGACGAGTTCCCAATGGCCGCAGAGACAGTGCTGAAGTCAACTTACATGGACGATAGTATGGATTCAGTGGTGGACGAGAGTCAAGGTATCAAGCTCTACGAAGAATTAAATCAGCTCTGATCCAAGGCAGGGATGCAAGCTCATAAGTGGCTATCAAATTCGACCAAGGTTCTCGAAAGGATACCTGTAGAGAATAGAGCGTCAGAAGTCCGCATAGCGAGCGATGGACTACCGATGGTGAAAACACTTGGTGTCACGTGGTTGCCAGAAGAAGACGTTTTCACGTTCAACTCCAACCCTCCGGAGAAAGACTTTCCTCCTACTAAACGGAATTTCCTCAAGAAGATCGCCAAGTTATTTGATCCGGTTGGGTTTTTAGCACCATTTATTATTGGCGCCAAAATCTTACTTCAAGAAATGTGGGCCGCTGGGAAGGACTGGGACGACTTATTCCTGGGAGACCTAGGCAGTAAAGCAAGTAAATGGTTCAAGGAGTTGGAACATCTGCCTACCACTGATTAAAGTTCCTCGATGTCTACGCCCAGGACAAGAGGAAGAAATGTTGTCGCAAACATTACATACTTTCGTAGACACATCACAAGACGCCTATGGAGCTGTTGTCTACTCAAGAGCAACCTATAAAAGCGGAGCCGTATCCATAAGATTTGTTGCTGCAAAGTCAAGAGTAGCTCCCCTTGCAGCTACAATCATTCCTCGACTGGAGTCAATAGCCGCAGTTGTAGGATTGAGAATGGCAGGATCCATTTCAAGAGTTTTGAACGCCAGTTTGGATCAAGCAACTTTCTGGTCGGATAGCATGAATGTGCTTTGGTGGATTAGAGGAAGAAGCCGATCTTCCAAACCTTTCGTAGCAAACCGTGTTGGGGAGATCCAGACTGCAACAGACCCAAAACAGTGGCGATACGTTCCAACCAACAAGAATCCAGCAGACTTACTTACGAGGGGACTTAAACTGTCAGAACTGACCAAGAACGAGAATTGTGGACTGGAACGGACTTTTTGCGGCACGAGGAGTCAGAATGGCCAGTTAACAAAGTAGTCATAGAACAAGGAGGAGCTGCGAAAGTAGAAGTAAAGAAGTCAAATTCACAATTACCAGACCATTTCAATCATCTTTATGACGAGCGAGCAATGATTACTATAAACCAAGAGGACCCATCATAGCGTTTAAACCCCAAACGTTTCTCAAGTTGGAAAAGATTCACGAGAGTTCACGCGTGGGTCCGTCGTTTCGTGGATAACTGTAGAGGTCGCGCGAGACAAAATGGAGAATTAAAGCCAAGTGAAATCGAGGACACAGAGGTTCAGGTTATTAAAAGAGCCCAGCGAGAAGCCTTTCCTGAAGAGTATTTTGCCCTTTAACGCCGAAAGGAGCTACCGAAGAACAGTAAATTACTTGCTTTTCGACCACGATTGGACGAAGAAGGTCAGATGAGGTGTGACAGTCGACTTAAATATGCAGAGTTCTTATCTCATGATGCTCGTTTCCCGATAATTCTTCCTCGCAAGCATCAAGTTACAAAATTGATTGTGAAGTACTTTCACGAAGAGGGGAATCATGCAAGTGGAACGAATCAGACGTTAGCAGTCCTATCGACTCGATTCTGGATAATATCTGGACGTGAAGAAATTCGAGACTGAGAGAAGGAGTGTAATGAGTGCAGGCGGAAGGCCAAAGCTGCAAAGCAAATTATGGCGCCCCTTCCACAGATCAGACCTCGGTTATCACTGCGACCTTTTGCACAAACAGCTGTAGATTGTGGGGGACCTTTCGTCACCATTCAAGGAAGAAGATCTCGAAGACAAAGCGATACTTGTGCTTATTTACTTGCTTAGCCACAAGGGCGGTTCACCTTGAGATGGCCTTTGGACTTGACACTGATTCGTTCCTAAACGCCTTCTATAGGATGGTCAATCGAAGAGGACCACCCAGAGAGATGTTATCTGACAATGCACGAACTTTGTCGCGGCCGAGAGAGAATTGCGCAAATTGGTTGAGGCGCTGGATCAAAGCAAAATTACCCAGTCAACAGCAAACAAAGGAGTAATGTGGCACTTCAATCCGCCACTAGCACCACACTTTGGGGTGTACACGAGACGATGATTAAAGCTGCAAAGCGGGCTGTGAATGCAGTATTGGACAATGCAGACGTGACAGATGAAGAATTAACAACAGCATTCACAGGAGCAGAAGCTTTATTGAATTCAAGGCCCCTCACGTACCAATCAGCAAACCCTGAAGATGATATACCACTGACACCGAACCACTTTCTGATAGGTCAAATTGGAGGACAATTCGCGCCAGAATCCGTAGACGAAACCAATTATAGTCTCAAGAAAAGATGGAGAAGAGTCCAAGAGCTAGTTAGACATTTCTGGCATCGTTGGCTCAGAGAATGGATCCCAAGTCTCAGCAACAGAAGAAAATGGCTGAAAGAGGAACGAGACCTTCAATCAGGAGATGTTGTCTTAGTCATGTCGCCCAACACGCCACGCAGGCATTGGCCTCTAGGAAGAATCATCGAAGTATATCAAGGAAAACATGGTCATGTAAGAGTCGCGAAAGTCCAGGTGGGAAAGAGCCAACTGACCAGACCTATTTCGAAATTGTGTCCGTTGGAATTGCACTAAAGAAACTTCCCTAGAAATGGAGCTAAAGCAGAGCTGGAAGATGATTTACATGAATGAGACAGCAAGACATTCGTTAATGAATTTTGGTGACAATGTCATCAACATCGATTTGGATTTTTTATATTTATATTAATTTAGTGCACCTAGAGACATTTTCCCCTTCTTTCGTAAAGATAAAGTTGATATGCTGTATCATATAAAGGGGGGAGAAATGGACAAAAGAACTAATGAACTAGCGATGGTGGTGAAAGACATTCTTGCGTTAAGGGACTCATTCGAGCCCTGATTGGATGAAGTGTGATAGAAAATTGCATGGACCGAGATTAAAAACTCTAGTGTTAAAAAGTATAAGTCAGAACAGTTTAGAACGTGGAAGGACTTGGACAGAGAGACAATTTTCGTTTATTCGATTAATAGTTTTTGAATTCGGTCAAATTGTAAAATTCGTAGCTAAGAGTTTGTGAACAATTTTTTAATATAGTTCATTCTCGTGAAAAACTGATTTAAATAGTAAACATACTTGGGTTTCGGCAACACAGGACATAACAAAACTAGCAACTGGAGTCGATCTTATGAATAGAGTCGGACGTCCTTCGCAATTTTCAATTTTCTTGGCCAGGTTTTGACCCACATTGACAAAATGCTTATTAAATTGGTCAGCGATCTCAGCCATATCAGTGTAGGCTCTATTGTTAAGTGTAATTTTCCAGATCCATGGCCGTGCGGCCATGTAATATCAGCTAATATCGATCTTTTACACTATTTTACCTGGTGCCTTCTCGCAGTTTTCTCCTTTGAAGTCAAAAGTGCAAACACAGAGGTATTTCTTGCTCGTATATCCTGTGAAGCAAGTTCCGTTGTTACGACAAGGATTACTGACGCAAAGGTTCTAATGGAGAATGTATATTGTTAAAATTACATTTAAAAATTATGTACCGGGCTGTGCCGCATAGGAGATAAAAAAGGTATTATTTAGATCTCTCGAACCTCTCAATATTTTTTTTCTTCCGGTGAGGTTGAAACATTGGAATTGGGATTTTTCTGGAATTGTCGATCCATGGGAGCGAAGACATATTTTTATATCATAATTGCTATAATAATAATAATAATAATAACAATGGCTGTCACAATTACTGGTAAATCTAGAACCAGTAGTTTACATTATGGGCCCAATGTAATGTTTCTAGTCGATATCGTCATCAGCATTATCATCATCATCAACAGCAACTCATCATAGGGAACATCATCCGCCTATTTTAAATTACGTTTATTTTCTTAATCGAGAAATAGCGAGACATACAATCGGCTGTCGTTGGTTTATCTATGTATGTTTCGATATGTTTTAAAACCTATTTGTCATTGATACCTCTGTGAGGCCTCTATAACTCCAGCCCTGTCGTGGTTTAAGATGTTGTGGGTGCTGTATGTGATCCGAATCACTAAGCTCACACACAACTTTGTCGTTCACAGGCGGACCAATGTTTATTGACACGCATCTACTTTCCATAACACATCTGTGATGACAAGGCGTGTATATTCCAATAGTAAGATTTAAATACACGTGATCTGCCAAATAATGGCCATCGTCCGGTGGAAGGAACTTGAGACGACGAAGACAACCGTCTGCAAATAAATAGGAAGTAAATGGTATCAGGGTCTTGTTAGGATGTAATAAGTAATAGACTCTAAAGAAAAAACCTCGGTGGAATAGCTGATGCCGACTCGATGGGATAGTGACCGGAGCAACTGTTCTCACATAGTTATTTTACCAAGTCAAAAGTGCTAAATGTAAAAGTCATTGTGAATATCCCCCAAGTCTTTGACGGTCGATAGAGTGCTACAGTGTACGAATAAAATACTGATTTCAGAAAGATCGGGGCTGCAAAGAGCATATCTAAACCTTGAGGAAATACATGGAGCAGGGTCATTTGATTGACTGGGAGGATTGTATGTCAAGTTCATCGATTTCCAGCGTTTGATAGCGTGCACACAGAAAGCTTAAAGAGTATTCTCCGGATATATGGCTTACTGAAGCTCATTGTCCGAGTAATTAAACAAATATTCTATACTGACTTTTGTTGCTTGGTTAGATGCTTTGATCTGAGCTATCACGTTAATTCAGGTGTCCGATGTCCACATCCTACATCAACCCTATGATATCATTTTCACGCCAAAAACCGTTAAAATAAAAAACCAAAAAACATACGATCATTTTTAATACAAAAATCTTTTATCCGGCAAATTTTGAACTCAAACGGATAAAAGCTGCAAAAGCAGCTTCTAGGAGAGCGTTTCAGGCTTCACTTGTGCCACCGTGTATGGAACAGGCTACGGATCCGAGGCAAACAATTTTTTCGGTCTTTCGCCTCTGACAGCCTCATCGCTATGACTAGTATTTGACATAATTCTTTTTACTTTCAACTCCAAAATTTTGCACGCATTTCGGCATATGTATCGGTCTGTTTTTTTGCTAAAATATTGTCGGAATTCGTAGGTAAATCATGCCTGGATTAATCATTGCTGGTTACCTGATTAAATAGTTTTGTCACGGTGGAATTTATCACTTACGACTCGTCATCATCGAGGAGTCACAGCTTAAAGTCCGGTTAGGATATTAAACTCAAGTCGAATGCTTGCCCCTCAGTTATGGCCACACAGCAATCTTAGTTTAGCGTACGTTTCAAAAGACATAGAATATGATGACCTGACACTGGTTGAATTCTCTGCCGGATTCGCCGCCATTTTGCATCGCCCTACCCTTTTAGTCCTGAGGCTTGGCGCCTGCATTATTTTGATGTATTAGGCAACCAAATACTCTGAAGGCCTTCGGTAAGCGAGTCGTACAGAAACGCAAGTGAAAATTCTGATAGCTTTTCTCTTCAGTCAACCTCGGTTTGTAGATGCTCTTTTTCACGGTGGCCATCTTGTTATGCGCAGTAAGAGATGCGCAGTGCAAATATTATGAAGGAAGGGTGAATCAGACTATTTTTCCCGAAACTTCGTGTACACATTAAGGACAACACCAACTGAACTCGCCACATGGTAAGTTTCATCGATTTTTATTTCAATTTTCTAGCAAATTTCCAGACCTAAACTTCGCCCCATATGTTCTCTATATTTAACCATGTTGTGAAATCTGTACGTGACACTAACAGTGAGCCTGGATTACCTGTACATATACCAAATTAGCACTGGTTGTCTTTACACTAGGCTGTTTTAACAGCTACTTTAAAAAGTAGCTGGTAAGTTTTACTTATCCAGAGAATACGTGTGAAGGACTAAGTAAAATCACAAGTAACTTTACTTTGCATCTCATTAAAGTCGGAAAGTTGAAACGATTCAAGAAAGTTTCAAGTGACTTGAAACCATCGTTACAACCGACTTAGCGAACTTGCGGTTTCTAAGCTTTGAGAAAGGCGAAGCATGTCAATCAATCTTAATTATGTTGCGTGGGAAAAAAAGGCTTTTAAGATAGGTTGTGTGTGAAGCTTTCTTTTACTTGAAGAATTTAAAAATTACTTAGCATATTTAGGCTCCTATTGTAAAGACTACCATTGCCTAAGTGCTAGATTAAACTTGCATCATTGGGAGTATGAGAAAAGAAGTGGTAACGAGAGCCAGAGTCCGAGAAAATTAGGCAAATAGACTTTTAAATATATTTAAAGCTGAACTAGATCTAAGCATACACAGTAATAATCAGTAATTTAAAAAAAAGTTAACGTTAGTTTTAGCGTTCTAAGATTATATAAAAGAATTCTAAAAGGTTGTTGCTCTAAACCATGCAGATGAGTCCAAAAACCAAAATAAAATAAAATCTAATTAAAGAGAAGCACATTATGCAATATTCAGCATATGATACCCACGAGCGGAAAACGTTCAGAAAGTGCACTTACTCACTTTTTTGAATATTAAGTGCTTGAAGCTCCAGATTTAATTTTCGCCTCAGTTTTCCTGCATGCATCTGAAGCCAGGAATTAGACTTAACTGGGCGAAAACTCGAAAACCGAGAAAACAGCAATTCAATTGGGTTTAAGCCAACTTTATCATGCAATGTGCGGTAATTACCCGAGTTGCCTGAGCATCGCGTCAATTCTTACAAAAATGGGAAAGTAGACCACGATTGCGTAAAAAATAACAATGCTTACATACAGTTACACTATTGCACTGACAATTTTTGTAATGTATACCCTTGTTGTTAGTTTTCTCCTTACCTACATGAGCGTTTGTGATATGGCTCAGCCAAACGCCCCAAAAAACACAAACCAGCAAGAGCACCAACCCAAGAAAACAACGACCTGCCATAATGTAGACCCGTTGAAAAATGACCGATCCCTGTCAGGCTTAAATTTAAAAAGTCCAAAATACATCCGGGATAGGATAGCACCAGTTTTGAAACATCTGGACGTCTAATTTCTTTTAGTAAAATCCAACTAGTGGTCTATTATCAATGCTGCGTTCTGATTGGTTGAGCTACTACTAGGCTATATGTTATATATAGCCCACTAGTAGCGAAAAGCGCCGCTTTTGGAAAGCAAAACAGTGGTGGCTGAATCGCGTTTTGCTAGCTCAAGTTGTTTTATCTCGATATTTTTGACCAACTAGTTGGATTTTACTAAAACAATTATTCCTCTTGCCCTCATGGCCTCTGAGTCAATAGCCCATTCGACCTTCGGCATCATGGGCTATTGACTCAGAGCCCATTCGGGCTCGAGGAATAATTGTTAAATAGTTAATTATCTAGTTTCTTAAACTTTTTGACTCAAGGAGTGTGCAATTTACCAGATTAAAACGGTTTTCACGGTTGGCGGTCTCCCCTTTTTAGAATATCGTCTTACGGTGTTATAAAATGCCATAACAAGAATATCAATTTCTGAAAAAGCTTTCCGAAAGCTTTCTATTACGCTTACTTAAAGTTGTTTTCAAACTTAAGAGAGATTTTTGACAGTTGATCGAGGTTATTGCGGCTTCGCCGTTTTCGTCGCTGTCTTTCGGTCTCTATAGGTCCATGTACTCCTCTTTCCGAGTTGTGCCGATATTTTGTAGACTACGAGTACTCCCTCGTTTTGCGCAAATACCTTGTTTATCTACATTGCGTTGTGCGGAATAAGCTTATACGAATAGGCTTGAGTGAGTATAATTTATTTAAGTAATAGACAAGTGGGTATCACGCCGGTAAACCCATAGAAAGTGTGGTCTATTGCTTTTATAAAATAACTTTAAGTAAACTATGAGTTAACCGGCGCAATAAACCATAGGTTTTTAACCAAACGCGCGTACCATCTTAGTTATGTTATAAATATCTTTAAGAATTTCTTTTGAACTTAGCCGTCGTTATTAGTATTCATTAAGTATAACACATAGTTATAGATAGACACAAAGTTATATCGAGTACAAATTTTACACGGAAAATGTTGCTTTAGTGCAAGATAATCGTCTATAAGGCTGCCTCAGTGGATCGATAACACGACAATATACGCGTTATTATATAAAAAGAAATTTAATTAATAATATTACTCGCTAGAAATATAACAGCGGTAAGCTGGTAGCTATAAAAAGATGAAAAACTTAAACGCAAAGATTTTTAAGTTTATCGATGAAGAGACATTCACCTGCTTAATGAAATTGACCCAATAATTGGAGCAATTCAAGCTAAATTGACCAACGGAAAGTTGCCAAACAAACGAATGCCAAAAAATTGCCCGTCGGACTTAAAGATCCAAACATCGTTGAAATGAATGGTAGAGTTTGTTTGGGACCACGAAAATTCCACAGCTCGGTAAAATTAAACGCTAGTTTTACGTGCAAGTAATTTTTTATTTATTCAAGCGTGGTAAATATCATAGAACTGTTCTTCCCTACCGCAGCCAGCAGAAAAAGAAAAAAAGAAATTAGGAGTATTAATAATGGTACGAGTCCAATTTATAAAAAAGTTCGCTTTAGATACCTCTGCAGGGTTTTTGGCATCACCGTGCTGAGAAACTTAAAAACGCTTTTACCGTTAGTTTGTCAAGTAAAGTGGAATCTCCAAATAACGAAGGCTAAGGGACTGACAAAATTTGGTGGCTGTAACCACGGTAACGAGGTTTCGCAATATCGAGGTTTTTTAGAATACATTTTAATATACTGGGGTAAAGAAAATGGTTCCAATCAGTGAAGATTGCGTCTGTAAAGTGTTTTTTAGACTTAACATAGTTAAAATTCTTATTTCCTACTACCTACTATAAACTTTGAAACGCGTTCCAAATTAAAATGTGGTGTTCCAATTTGGTAAAATTCAGAGCAAATACTGAGAATCACCTCAAAAATGGCTGCCTTTTCCGTTTAAATAGTATAGAAATCTGCCTCGAAGAACAGTTTTTTTACGTTGCAGGTTTTGAAGTTCCCCTTGGAAATGAGTGTTAAATTGGCTGAAAGTTAAACCTGGAGCTTTCAGGGAATTTCACATTTGCCACTTTTAAGTGGTTAAAAGCATTGTCTTCTGCCTTTATTTTAAGTATATTTGACCATGCAACTTTAAAAAATTATATCTCTGCTGTTATTTAAAGTTCCATATCAAGCTATATCTCATTGGAAAGGGCAAAAATTAAATTTTCAGAAAAAAAATATTTCGGACTCAGGAAACCCATAATATTCCGCCAAAAAATTAATAAGGCACATTTCTGCCTAAAATTTTTTTCAAATTTATAAAGAATGTCATTTTGCCAGGAAATGTGTCTATTTTGTGTAATATGGTCGTAACAAAATTTCTTTTATCAATATCTACGCAAAACAACCCGAAAATCGTTCGAAAATATAGAGCGGCTTGGAATTTTCTAAAAATTTATTTTGAGATGCTGTCATATTATGCTAATCGGATTATCATAATTAGCATAATGAAATTCTATACTTCGGCGTCCCTGGTGCTCAAGTGATGACATAACACAAACGCTTTTTTTTTTTCGGTTTCCATCGAAATATCGAGTTAAAGGCAAGCAACCATGAATTTGCTGATATCATTCATCAATTTAAGCAAGGATTTAACGGCAAAAAGCGAAGCGAAGGCCAAACGGGAAGGAATTCATTGCGTTTCAACAATATGTGCTGCAGACTCTCAGACGAATCGGCTATCGCCACGCAAGATTCAAACTGTTTTCTTAACTCGATTTTCCCGTTTGTTTTGCTTGTTCTCCTCCAGAATCCTTCAAAATAATTTGCTTGACTTGTATTTGGTTGAAATTCGTCGATACAAGCTTTCATTCTTCGCAAAAGAAGTCACAAAAACATCCCACGCCGGTGCACGGCCATTTTCCCAAAATTTTGAAAAATCGTTGCGTGAAGCTCAAAACTTCCTGGGAGCTGAAACTAAGCACATAATTGACTAAATCTATTAACTTCCTGTATACTAATTTTGGGAGCAATCGGAAGTAACACAATTTTTTTGCGAATTTTCTTAGGTCATAGGCCAGCCCTGGTCTATTTTTGCAGCTTACTCTTAACCTTATGCACTGGTCAATTGTAACCCCGACCCCTAAGCCCCCGGGGAATAGAGGGGGAATTCACATGAGCAGCTCTGTAATTTTAGAAACTTCCTCCAGGCCCCAGGGACAGATTCAGAAGGAAATTTTCCCTACCTCTAAAGCCAGCAAATAAGTCGACACAATGAAGTTCAACATAATTATGCCTCGAATTAATTCTCTACAACTGGAGTCAAAAGACACTAACATGGCCATCTCCGAACAAGGAACTTGAAATAAAATGACTGAACCTGAAATGTATGAATTTTTTCTTTCCAGCGAACTTTGGATTCTTTACTAGTAACATCAACGAGATCATCAAACTATGGGACACTAATTGAAGGGCTACGTACCGTAGTAACAAGAATCTACGAGAAAGCTAGTACTACAAACATTATTATACATTCACGACTCTCTCTGGAGGTTTCCTGAAACGACATATGGGATCCAAACATTATATTAAACCATGCATTAGATTGACAGGTATTGCGCTGATTAGCTAACAACGGACACTGTATTGCTCAATCTTTGTACAAATGACAGATCTAACTACAAGTTGCTGTATGGGTTCCTGAAGGTTCTTTATCTTTACAATGAGGACAGAGCCACTTTTCTGTTTTTGGCGTTCTGCTAAGCCCAACGCATTGCAAATGCAACGGCAATGGTCTCCTTGTTGTCAGTCTTGTTCTCTTGAAAACCGATGTTTTTGTGTGTTAAATTAAACAAGAATCATAAATGGTATGCCACATAAATATATTTATTTTCCTTGATCTACTCTTGCTATCCGCCATAGTCTTGTATCCCTAGCCTGTCTCCAAATATTATGTTACACATAATAAGCATTAATGTAGTCCACCTGTCAGTAATAGCGGTTTATCTGGTGATGAAAATTCAAATACTAGCCTAGCAAAATTTCAATATCAAGTTATGTCAAAACTGCCTAACATGTGGTTTTGTACAGCAGACCTTCAAAAACCTTATCAATTTCAGGAAAATCGAATGGCAAATGTTCTTGTTTGCAACGCCAAAAGCGATAAAATAAAAACAGGATTATGTCTAAGCTTATTAAAACGAGATACAACGTACAGGGCATATTAAAATGAGACCTTCACGGTCAACTGATGAAGAATGAGCCTTACTATACAGTCGCTCTAGCCTCACATGAGCTGGACACTGAGATTGTTTTATAAACTTTGCAAGTGAGCGTCGAATAGATCTGAATATATTAGTTCGCTCAATCAATTTAAATTCGGCAACAATACAAGCCATACTGAGTAAACCTGAATTCTAAAATTTCAAAACATTCACTTACCAATAAATGTATCTGCTACATGCGAAAGTTTTGCTAACCTAAGCCGGCGAAACATTTCATAAATCCCAACAGCGTTCGAGTCCGCCATGTCTGCTTCTTTCGCGGGCAAACAAATCACGTGACCGAAACACTGAAAAAAAAACCGCCACCCCCACCCCCACCCCGGGAGAAGTATAAACCGTAAATTTCTGGTATTCCTCTAGGGGCTGGTACAAGAAATCAATGTAAAATCTCCGTATTTCCCCCACTATTGCTCCGTAAAATCCCCACTATCCGCGGGGGTTTGGGGGTCGAGGTTACAATTGACTAGTGCCTTAAACTGGTTGTAAAACCTCACAGGAAACGTCTCGCTGTTTGCAAGGAATCATAAAATTCTTCCGAGCAATCTCCTATTCTCTATTTCAAATTTATGTAACTAAAGGATTTTCGAAATTTCTTGTCCCGAGAGGTTCCCCATAGAAAACGGACGACGATTCTAACTTTTTGATCGCCAAGGAACACAGGAGAAAATTCATAATTTCAGAATTTCTGACCCACCAAACAACACAGGAGAGGATTCAGAATTTCTGATCCCCCAAACAACACAGGAGATTCAGAATTTTTATTCCCCCACGAACACAGGAGAGTATTCAGAATTTCTGATCCTCCAAACAACACAGGGGATTCAGAATTTCTGATCCCCCAAATAATACAGGAAGGTATTCAATATTTCTGTTAACCCACAACCTGGAAGAAACTTCATATTTTTCTCTCTGGTCTCAAAGCAGTGAAATGTCTCAAAATCTGAGGTTGAAGTCAACTCATGATTCTGGAGGGGTGCAAGAACTAATTGTTCCGCGGTATAAACTTTATTCAGTTGCTAGTGTTACGTCCAATACAGCCACATTAAATTTTATCATTGAAGGTTTTAGTTCTTGGTGCCTGCCTGGACGATATCTGATCAAAATATTTTTTTCTTGATAACACTATTTAATTTGAAATAATTTACAATATCATAATTTTTTTAAAAGATTTCATACACTCAGATTATCCTGAAAGAGTGATGAAGAACAAACTTCTTCACAACGGTCTATTATATGTAACTGTAACAATAAACAGTCATGTACTTCTCTGATGTATGTGTTACAGGTTAAATTTGATTTCAGGTTAATTTTGATTTAATTAAGGTTGATTCATGAATAGGTAGGGCTCGGAGACAGAAGAAAATTGAGAATCAACCCTGGTTACATCAAAATTAACCTGAAATCAAATATGCAGATATACTCATAATATCCACCAGCTGACCTCAACATTACGGTAGCTGTAAATTTAATGAACGCTGCACTGAAGAGGTGAAGAAAGTTCAGAATTGCCCAAAACCGTAAGATTACTCAAACTGTACAGCTGACCTTAGCATCACTGCAGACTCCATTTTCTCTGTCAGAATTAGTACATACAAGTTATTTAGGCAACGTGGAACTGATCTGTATGAGCAATAACCACATGAAAGCTAGACTGGGCTGTCATTAAGAGCTTGGGCCCAGGGAATTTTCCCCGGCTGTTAATATGAACGTGGCCCCCAACTAGAATCCCTAGCTGTTTGATTCCCTGCCTACTTGTTGTATTTCCCTGGCAATTTGAAATATTAGTGACATCCCTGCCTACATGTTAAGACAACACATAAATTTCTTGAATTTCCCGCACCTAAAAAACTGACAACCAGAATAAGCAACCGGGATAAGCAGACAATTAACAATCAGATACAAGATAAGGCAATGTTTATTAAGCAAAAGTATTTACTGTACAATAAATAGCTGACCGCTTGGATACCATAAGGGTACTGTCCAAAAAGTTGTTAAGCATATCCACCTGCGGCAAGGATACTGCGTCATCACGCAACGTTAAGTCATCAGAATTAATTGGGCAAATGTAAATCTCTGTATACTACTACATACAACACAACTCGCGCAATGTTAATTATCAAGAAAATCACATACTGAAAATTAGAGAGCCGAACGAAGCTTATGTAAACCAAATTCGTCTGAGTCTAAACCAAGTTCGGAAATCATTTGGCGAAACTGTTCCCGTGCCCGAGAATATGACAGCGGAGCTTGTCGCAGCTTGTACCCGGTACCCAATTTCTGGCAGAGACAAAATAATGGCTGAGATCAGTGGTTGAAACTCTCAGCGCTTGACGAATAACTCTAACAGTTTCACTGGACAAGAGGTAGAAGGTAAACGAGCAACTTTAACCACAGATCCCTGACGGAATTGATCGTTCTTACGCCTGTCTAGGAAAACACATAGACATGTCGGTGGTGCAAAACTTTAAATCACAGGCACGTAAATCACGCAGATCTGACCAACTTAGGAAGGCACAAAAGCCGAGGACAACCAGCGGTCCCATTTGTAAGTTCGGTAGAGAAGCACGAGGGTGATCATAGGAACGAATCAGCGCCCTGCCGTGATGAGATTCAACAGGCCGCTTTTTCTTAGATGGATCAGCCAGAAGGCGTTTAAAGCCAGCCAAGGTCTGAGAAACGAGTGGATCGTCGACAGGACTAGGACATCCAAGTTTCTTATGGCGCCATGCAATGTCATAAGCTGCTCCAAGGATTGACGAGCGAGAAAAGCCACGGTCTGAAAGACTAGTTAAGTAGAGAGCGACTGCGGTTGGGTTAGACTGTAAAGAAGGAAACGACTAAGACTTGCACCAGCCAATCCATCGATTCGCTGCCCCTGCATACGAAGACACGTTTGAAGCAGCACAGTCAATAAGTATGACAATCTTTAACAGTTTTACAAGTCTCTGAATCTCCGCGTTGCTCCGTTTGTAAAGCGACAAGCCTAAAGTGAAAAGCAGCCATGTCTAAAACATGGCACTTTAAAAACAGGAACAAAATCCAATTGCTACAGAACACTAAACGCTCAAGACACACATCGTCTGCAAACAAAACTGCCCACATTGCAAGTTGACACAGCACCAATGCACACTCCAACGCATGAAGGCTTGGCCCACTTGACGTTAACTGGTGAGCAAATCCACACAAAGGATAGAGGAGTCCACTTGACTCTAAAATAAGCACACTACTGCGTCGGCACCACCCAATCGGCTTTCTTTAGCTGCACAACTCGTGCGCACTAGTACAGTTCCAAGTCCACTAACTTGCATAGAGCAAAGGCCCACACCTAGGCCAAAAAGGCTCAGTCAAAACAAAAACAAATAATTAGGCTGAACAACTCGTTTAAATAAGGTACTCATCTAATGCGCGAAAAACGTTCTACAGCAAAACTAAGGAAATACAATTCTCAAAGCAAATACCCTACACTAGGGAATACTATGCCCGAAAAAATCCGCGGCTGCCGGACCAGGGAAAAAAAGACTTATGTAAAGGAATCTCCCGCAAGTAAAGAACAAAAGGGTGGAAAACCCCGGGGCTTCGAGACACCAACGGCCACCAGTGAGCAGATTGCCAAAAGGGGATAATGAGAGTGCCCTGTTCTCTACTCAGTTTCATGTGATTGATAACCCTGGGAATAAGGAACACTGGGGGAACCAACCAATTGTTTTCCCCTCCCCAGCTGACGGTTAAAGCATCAATAGTTTCGGTCCCAGGACACCACCATCGAGAACAAAACCTAAGCAGCTGGAAAGAATTATGACTTGCAAAACGATCTACGGTGCGGGGTCCCCACAGATTATCTAAGTAGCGAAAATGGACAGGGTTGAGCATCCAGTCATCGGTGTCTACAACTTTCGCACCAATAATCAGCTTTGAAATTAAAGTGGCGGGGTATCCACTCCGCACAAAAACGAATACCTGTTTCATGGCACGAATTGTAAGTGGTACCCGATTCTTTTTGCAAATGAGGCTTACTGCTGCGAACGGACAAAATACTGCAGACGCTCTGATTGTCAGATCTATGCTTGCACTTCTTAATCGCCAAAAGACCGGAAAATGACTGAATAACAAATCTAATTGCACGAATCTCGCGGGAAGAAGAGCTGCATAGGGCCTCGGAACCCAACCAGTTTCCTCTAGCGATGTGCGTACCAAATTAAACTATAAATCCCGCCCAACCCACATTGCTGGCATCAGAATAAGACAAAAGCTCTAGGAGGAGGGCCTCCAGATTGGTTTGCCGCACAAACGAAAGAAATTATCTCTCCAAAAATTAAGTTCCTCTACAGCTTCACGTGTTAAAGCCACCTTGAAACTAAGGCTATGAACGCAATTAAGGACTGCGTACAAGGCTCGAGTGCGCAAACGCACAGCTGGACTTAATGAGAGCTCCATGGAAATAAGGGTACCCGTAATACGAGACAAATCCCTACCCGTGGATGGAACATAGTCAAGAAGCAGTGAAATCAGATTAAACAGGTGATCAATCTCGCCTTGTGGGATACTAAGGTCCAAAATAAAGCCTAAGTGCTCCTCTATTTAGCGCGGTTCAAAATTGCTCTTTTCCTCATTCACTAGCAGGCCAAGGCGATCAAGATCGCCTCGCACTAGTTGCGCTTCCTGAGAACATGAATCTTTACTTGAATCGGTGCCGATACCGTCGTCCAAATAGATAGATTTTCTAATGCTTTGTGACCGCCAGTGTGTAACAACTGGTCTCAACAATTTGGTGAAAACGTAAAGAGACGTACTTAAACCAAAAGGAAGCGAACAAAACAAAAAATAGCGCGGCTTACCATCGAAAATAAACGAAAAAGCCAAATACTTCCAATGCTCTTGAAAAATGTCAACATGATGGTAGCCATTGCGAAGTTCGAAAGTAAAAAGCCAATCATCTGGCTGAAGAATTTCCGCCACGACCCGAAGGTCTTCGAACTTAAACTTACGCTTGGCTAGGTGCTTGTTAAGAAAGCGAAGGTCAAGAATCAATCGAAGTTTGCCATTCCTTTTAGGAACTACACTTAAGGGACTACAAACATGAACTTGGTCACGCTTGACTTCCACCGCGCTACCCGCCAACAACAATTGCTCGATAGCCTCACAAACAAAAGCTCTATTATCAATAGCGCTTTTATGATTACTAAAGAAACACTTCACTGGAATCGAAAGAAACGGTAACTAATAACTGTCAAAGTATCTCGCTAACACTAAGCTACCCAAAGTTCGTAGCAGCGTCTGTCTATGCGCATGTGCGGTCACGCATAACGTCCTTACAGTCACGCATAACCTATTAACGTGACATCTCCTCTTCTTAAGACAGTTTTTAGAAAAATAAACAATCTATAAGCTTTGGGTTCACCACAAATAGTTCTCAGTTCAACAGTTCTCTTTGACCTAATCTAATATCCGGTTTCGAGAATGTCTAAACAGTTTCAATAAGGCGCTCTGGTGCTCGTCGAACCCGTTGGCTCCTTCTGACAAGTTGGTCTGCTTGTGGGATAGCAGGCTTCGGGATATCGGCCTGTGGTTCTGCCACCTGTGTTTCGATACCCATGTCTGTGTTTGATGGCGTAACGGGGATGGACGCATCGCTGACTGCTTCCCATGCTTGGTTTGTGACAGGAGGTGCTTCCTCCTTAGTTGGCTGAAGATGGATACGATTTCGACGGATCTGGGTCCCATCCGGGGTTGCCACTATGTATGAACGGGGTGCCTGGTGTTGCTTGACAACCACCGCAGGTGTCCATTCCCGCCCCCGCCTCATTCTCACCGGTTCGCCTTCATGCAGTGTGGAAAGTGGTCGGGTCCCACGATCATAGAATGCTTTCTGACCTTGTTGGCGCGACAACAATTGGTGACGAACCTGAGATGTGGACCTAGCCTGGGGTTCCAGGAGGCTCTTGAAGGTTGTTAGCCTTGTTCTCAGTTTTCTGCTCATAAGTAATTCTGCTGGGGAGTCTTCCATGCCACTGATAAGGGTGTTGCGGAACTCCAGCAAAGCAGGAATGCGTCGTGCTTGGACTCATCAGCTTTCCTCAACAACTGCTTAACAGTCTGCACATTTCTTTCCACAAGTCCATTAGACTTTGGGTAGTGTGGACTCGAAGTGACTACTTCAATCTCCCAATCACTGGCAAAGTTTTTAAATTTCAGACTGCTGAAAGGCATGTTGTCTGCAATTAACCTCTCCGGGATACCATGACGAGCGAACATGTCTTTCATTGCAAGATGACTGCTTCGCTATTCTTGCTGGTGAGGCGAGCTACTTCAGGATACTTTGAAAAATAGTCAACAACGAGCAGGTAATCTCTCCCTCTATAATAGAAAATATCCGCGGCAACGGTAGCCCAGGGTCTCTCAGGGACATGTTGTGGAATCAAAGGCTTTCTCTGGTTGCTGCGCTGATACTGCTGACAAGTACTGCACTGAGATATCAACTCATTAATTGTACCATTGATACCCGGCCAAAACACAGCACTTCTGGCTCGTGCTCTGCACTTCTCTATTCCCAAATGAGCTGTGTGAATGCGTTGTAGGATTTCGGGTCGCAGGCTTTGGGGAATAATTATGCTATCACCTTTAAACATCAACCCCTCATAACAGCTTATCTCATCTCTGTAGTTCCAGTAAGGCCTAATCTCTCTGGGTGTTTGTTCTTTGGTTTGTGGCCAGCCATTCATGACAACTTTGTGCAATTGCTTGAGTTCGGGATCCCTCTTGGTCTCAGCTGTCAATTTGGGAAACATGGTCTCAGACAATTCTCCAGAGTCCAGGAGATGAATTTCGAACTCATCAGATTGGTCAGTATTTTTGATAGGTAAGTAAGCTCTGGAAAGTGCATCGGCTAGGACCAGATGCTTGCCAGGTAGGTACTTGACCTTGACCGCATAAGGCTTTATTCTGAGAATCATCTTTTGCAGACGGAGGGGTGCTTGATGAATGGGTTTCTTCAAGATTGCTTCTAATGGTTTGTGGTCACTTTCAACTGTTATTTCACGTTGGCCATACAAATAATCGTGAAAGTGTTCACAGACAAAAACAATAGCCAACATCTCTTTTTCGATCTGTGCGTAATTCTGGTGGCTCAGAGTTAGGGCTTTTGAGGCATAAGCCACTGGGCGGTCGTTTTGCAGAATGACAGCACCCACACCTTTTGAACTTGCATCAACAGATAAAGTCACTGGTTCTTTCGGGTCGAAGAACTTAAGGACTGGAGCGGATGAGATTGCTGTCTTAAGGCTTGTAAACGCATCATTTTCTGCTTGTCCCCAGGACCATTCGACATCCTTCTGGAGCAGCTGGCGCAGTGGAGCGCTTTTCTGAGACATGTTTGGAATGAACTTGGACAGGTAGGTTACAACACCCAAAAACCTCTGTAATTCTTCTCGATTGACTGGGACTGGCATTCCGTTGATTGCTTCAACTTTCTGGGGGTCTGGTTTGACACCATCTGCGCTCAACACGTGGCCCACATAATGAACTTCAGATACACGAAAATGGCATTTTTCTCTGTTTAACTTGAGGTTGCGCTCACGACAACGATCCAACACCTGCCCAAGCCTCACATCATGCTGCTCGACATCCTCTCCCCACACAACCAAATCATCCACAATAACTTCAACGCTTTCTATGTCCTGGAACAAATGGGACATAACATTCTGAAACACTTCCGGGACGCGATTCCAAAAGGCAAACGCGTGTAACTATATCGGCCAAATGGTGTATTGAAGGTAGCTAGCTTGCTACTGTCCTTGGCTAGTTTGACCTGCCAAAACCCATGATTAGCATCAAGGACACTGAATACTTTTGCATTGGGCATTCTGCTAATGACATCTTCCACGGTATGCATAGGAAAATGTTCGCGCATGACAGCACGATTGAGATCGCTGGGATCCATGCATACTCTGAGCTTGTTATTCTTCTTTGCAGCCACCAGACTGTGTACCCAGGCAGTGGGCTCCGTACATTTTTTAATTACTCCCAGGTTTTCCATTCTATTAAGTTCCTCTTTAAGCAGCTCGCGAAGGGCAACTGGAACCCTACGGGGAGGGTGGACAACAGTAGTGGCATTGGGATCAATCTGGATATCATGCTGGACGCCATTAATTTCACCAAGGCCTTCAAAGACATCTGCAAACTCGGCTTCCAGGCTCTCTTCTTCAAGGCTGTAGATTCTCTTTATCAGACCTAACTCAAGACAGGACTTCAATCCAAGAATGGATGGTAGGTCTTGCTCAACGAGTATAAAGTCCATCACTGTAAATTTTCCTTTGTAATCACAAGCTTGGCTGACTTTGCCTCTAGGATTAACTCTGCGTCCGTCATACACTTTCAGCTTCGCTTTACACTGGCAGGACTGTTTGTTTTCCACTGGAAGTCGATCAAACAACGACTGGGAAATGACATTGCAATCGGCCCCCGAGTCTATTTTGAAATCCACATTGCTATCAGCAATCTTAAGCGAAACGTGCCAATCATCTTGAGAAGAGTATTTACCGCTTGACTCCACTGAAAATGCAAGCAAATCGGCTTCATCATCACTGCCCTCCGATTCAGCCATGGCGTGCACAGTTTTCCCGCCAAAGTCCCGCATTCTCTTTCAGCAAACACTCAAGAAATGAGCTTTTTTCTGGCAATAATCACACGTTTTCCCGAAAGCAGGGCAAGATCCCCACGAGTGAGAGGAACCACAAAAAGTGCACTTGACCTTTTTCGTGCCAGCTCCTGGTCTCGGTCGACGCTATGGATTTTGCTTCTGTTTGTCGCCACCCGTTGTACCGTCAGCTCGAATTTCATTCACGGACGGATTTTTATCCTTTTGCTCCTTTGTGCCCATCGCTTTGATCTGCTCCTTCGAAGCTTCGGATGCTCTTGCCATAAAAATCGCTTTTTCCAATGTAAGCTTATCCTCTCGCAATAGTCGTTCCTTCACTGATAGATCTCTTATGTTGAACACGAACTTATCTCTCACCATGTCGTCCACTGCCGTGTACTCGCATGATTTCACCTTGTTTTTCAATCGTTTGGCGAACTGGTCCACCGTTTCAGAGTCTTTCTGCATTATCTCCCAAAATTGATATCTTTCAAAGACTACGTTCTTCCTGGGGTTGCAGTAGCGCTCAAACTGCTCAAGAACCTTAGCCAGCTTCTTCTCATCGCCTTCGGGAAACTGAAATGTGTTAAACACCTCAATGGCGTCCTCGCTGGCGAAGTTAAGCAGGATGGCGATTTTGACCGTATCATCTTTCTTTTCGCTTCCCGAAGCTGTTAAGTAGATATCGTACTGTTGTTGAAATCTCCTCCAATTTTCTGAGTTATTTCCGTCGAAACTTAACGCGATAGGTTTGTGAAAACTATCCATGTTTTATTTCTGACACCATGTCAAAGTATCTCGTCGAAAAACTAACACTAAGTTACCCAAAGTTCATAGCAGCGTCTGTCTATGCGCATGTGCGGTCACGCATAACGTCCTTATAGTCACGCATAACCTAAACGTGACAATAACCGCTTTCAATAACGCTGAGAACAAAGACAAAGAGGCCCAAATAGAACACCAAACATGCAAAAACTTGCGCAAGCGGCCTCTAAAAAATACTGAGGAAACGAGTTCAGCCTCGCCGCGTTCCGAAAACTCGTCAAAATCAGAGTCAGCTAGTCATTTAGCGGAGGAGGAAACTTTACAATCCTTGATAAAATGGCCTGCTTTGCCGCAACCAAAGCAGTGATAAACAGAAGCCTTTTTCTCCGGTACAGAATTAACCAAAAGCTGACCGACATCCGGGCGAAAATCCACCATTCTATGTGACTGGCCAAAATTTACACTAGGGCCGCTTTTGGAAGATGTAGACAGAGACTTAAAACGAGTTACCACTTTGCTTCTCAGGCTATTTTTTCGCTTTCCCTTCTCCCGAGACCTCTCTGCTTCCTTGCGCGCGACACGAACTTTCTTTTCTTCTTCGTCATTTTTAGTGAGTGGGTCCGCCTCAAAATATTCTACCACGTCCCAGCCTCCTGTTATTAAGGAGTGACATACCTTCGTTGGCAATCTTAGTGATCGCGTCATCCACCCCAGCCTTCTCTAAAATCTGGTTAAACTTGTTCTTGACGTCAGTTAAACTGTTTCTTGTTACTCTTAGACCTCCGCTAGCAGGGAACTCTTATATTTGAACTCGGGCTCCTCCTCCGCAGACTTGCGTTATAGTGAGTCGAGCTGTTCCTTGACAACCTTGACCTCCTCTGTTTTCACCTCCAGGGCCTTTAAGATTTCCTTAGCTCAAGTTGGGGACGCAGGGCTGCGAGAAGCGGAACGACGCCAGGGTCTTCAATGTCCGCGCGTTCACTCTCGAAACACGAGAACGAACTGAAGCAGGGCGACCACAACGGCCCGCGCCATGAGAACGAAAAAGGAAAGAAAGAGCTGAGAATTTAACTGTCTGCTTGTAAAAATCTACAAACGCGCCTGCGAAATTCTTAGGGAAATTCTCGGTCATCGTTTTCATTTTGGTGCGTTTTCGACTGTCCACACTGATACGATATCTACGCGTTTTTTCTTTTGATCCACTTTCAAGAGCGCTTTTAAATCGATGCGTTTTTGTTTTCACTCAGCGTATTAGTGTAGATGGAAGGCCTAAAGGCTGTGAAATGTATACGTTTTCAAACGAAAATTAGACAACATTTAAGAGGCAGTGTCTGTAAAAGCGGTCCGGTGCATTCGGGTCGAAAAATAGTTTGCCCTCAAACTTTACCCACTAAATCATCTTAGTTCATAAGTAAATGAAACGACTTTTGTTCTGGGAAATATTTCAAAATACAGATTTTAGAGCGCTCAACTGTCAAACTGCCGAATGCCCTAAATTTGCGTCGGGCGAAAGCCAAAATTGGACAAATTACTAAGTTCGATTCTCCAAATCCACAAAAAGCGAGAAAAAATGATTATTATTTCTAGGTTACGGTGTTTATCAACAGTATGAATAGTTTGTGAATTTTGAATTTTGTTGAACTGTGTGTTTACTAGCACCCATGAGAGCCCACATGAGAGACCATTTCAAATCGCTGCAAAGTACCCTCTCTTTGCTGGCGATTATTTCGTAAGTCCAGACCTGCCTGCTCTGATTTTAGACTTAAATGAACTAAGAAGATGCTAGGAAGTATAGAAATATAAAAATACTTTGCGCTTTCGATCTTCCTTTAACGCAGAGACTTTGAACTTTTGGGTTGCATTCCTTTTAGCCAATCTAAATCTGGATTTTGCGATCGAAAATTCGATTTTTTGTTCCTTTGAGGACTAAACCAATCTAAGATTGCAATCCGAACGAACTACCTCTGAACGTGGTCGTTCAGATTGGTATCTCAATCTGGTTTAAGATCTTTGTTCCATTTACTGAAACTGCTTTTCGATCACAAAAACGTGCTCGTTCATCAATAAACACGGCAGGTCAAGGTTAGTTCAGGCAAAAGTTATTTTCTACTCCTTCGTTGTTCTATGCCGCTAAAGAATTGTAGTATACTAAACTCAAGTTCCACTGTCACTCTAAATCCGTTAGGAAGTGAAAACGCTTAGATTTTCTCACCGCAAAACTATACTGGCCAATGTCTGTGTGTCAAGAGCTCGCTTCTCAGCGCTTGAGAGTTCGTAATTGTCTTCTAAATTTTATTGAATCAAATTCCAGATAATTTTAAGTGGACGCCGGAGTCCCAGCATGAAACACCACTAATTAAAGAGCAAATGTTTTTCCTTTTTCCACGAGAAGATGCTTAATTTAGCAGAAAGACGTTAAAGACGATACGTTACAATTGAGAAGAAGATCGGAGCGGCGGGCAGCTTCTGTATGGATCAATCTTATTTCAGATTTTTGTTCCGGCTAGCACGAAAATCCAAACAATCTGGATTGTCCAAATCCGAAAAAAGTTTGGCTAAAAGGAATGCAACCTTGGTGTTTTTGAAGACACGACAGCCAATTATGCAAATTACTTGATCAAGAAATTCCATTAGAAAATGTTGTACCCTTGTAATTTTTTGGCTCAATTGTCGGCAATATTTCTAGACTAAGCGGTTTAATAAAATAAAGTATATTTCAGTTTTGAATTACGCTATAACTATAATGAGGTTTCAGAAAAGTACATATGTTCAATAGTACCTGCTTGAGGCCGTTCTGAAAACATGCCGAAAAATTCGGCTTACTGTAGTTTTCGAAACGAAATGGAACGAAACGAAATGAAACGAAACGAAATGGAAATCTGTAGTTTGCGAAATGGAAATCTGTAGTTTGCGAAATGAAAATCTGTAGTTTGCGAAATGGAAATTTGTAGTTTGCGAAATGGAAATTTACTTTCTCGCTGCTGCATCGTTGACTGACATGTGACATTTGATATGATTGCGAAAGACCGCATGTTAACCTTTAAGAAATGACTCTGATGTTTACGAGTGTAATTTTGATCCAATGTGCCTTTTGATGTTCTGTATTTTGATGCCTAAAAGTTTACAAAGCTTGGACAGATGTGAGTGAACGTAAAACATTTTGATCGTATTTTGTTTTCACTTTGTCATTTGCTATTGATTTTCCTTTAAAAATTAGAAACATGATTGTAACGGTTTAGGTCGTAATTTCACAGTTTCGGATTAAATATTTTTCAATCCTGTATCTACCGAGCATTCAATGTTTCTGGTCCTTTAAGGTTAATATTGGATTTCTCATCGGTCCATCTGCGTCTACTCGGATATTGTAAACAGAAAATCCCCCCCGCCCACAAAAGCCGTTTCGCCCAGAAAGTTCAGATTGCGCGGAATGCGTGACGTTTTCGTTGCCACGTATAAAGTTTAAATTAATTAAGCTCAGGCGTTTTTGAGTGACGGACAGCAACCGGAAGCAAGACCTCTTCCCTTTTTGTATGACACTTATCAATGCAAATGTGGTGGCGTCAAGGCACCCCTCTGCCAGGTTCAGAACGTGAACGAACTGCTTAGACAATTTTGCACCACCAGGATGCTATTTTTCATGGAGGGGCGTTGATGTTGAATGAAATTTATTACCTTGGAATGGTCAGGTTTTACATAATAGTTTTGTAAGCTTATGCACCGTTTACTGGCGATAATCACCTTGTTTATTAGGTTCTCTATTCTCGCATTCACTCAAGTACAACGGGGTTGCAAAAGGGGTTACTTTGCCAACTTGTAACGAAAACCTTATTTTTGTACCAAAATTCTGGGCTATGATTGGTTCAATTAACAAAGCTTCGTCATCCAAGTTCTAGTTAGTCCCTTGTCCATCATCACAGGATCAGGCATACCGTAAAATTCCGAAAATAAGCCTCGGGGCTTATACTTTTTAAAGGAGGGGCTTATCTACGGAGGGAAATATGCGTTTCAAAATCGATTGGGCTAGCCTTATATATAGTTGGAAGTAAATTTACCGTTTTTGCATCTGCGATTTACACCCCTAAGCGAGATGACGAGCATCCCTGCCACACTAATACGGCACCCCCCCCCCCCCCCCCCCCCCCTGTAAGAACGTTTGAGACACCCATCTTTACTACTGAAATTGATAGGAGTATCTTTGGGACTCACTTTCGCCAATAGCTCATTCTCTCTTGCTTTCGCTCTTTTCCGCATTTGGTGAAAGCGGCATTGGACGTCGCCTTCTTGTTCAAAATCTCATTTTATTGCAGGGAATATATTTGCAACCAACTCAGTGTACACCATATGTCTTTTGCGACAAAAACAACAGAACCCACCGGCCAAATCTAAAGAAGTTCTTGTTGTTGTTGTTTTGTTTGCTTTTTACCTTATAGGGTTTAGAGTAGCTTGTATGGATGCAAGCAATGAAACTGATTTCAAACTACAGGAACTTGCGCGAAAAAATTAATATATGAAATTTATAATTTATTTCCAAGACCAAGGTTGACCCCATGACCTTGAAGAAGTCACGATGCTTTGATGGACATGACAACTTCCCATTTATGGTATCTCTCAGCATATATCCATGTTGGACGAATGCTTTACATCATACATTAAATTTAACTCATCATATCCTCATTAACTTTGGAACAAGCCAAAAGGTAAAGGTCTAAACAGACAACCCGTTTTCATATTGCGTGACTGGGTGCGTTCATGGTATACCCTGGAAATTGCGAGCGATCGCACTTCAAAAACTGTAGATGTCACCCTTCGAAGTCACATTAAACAATGCAACAACGAAATTTCTGTTTTACTTGGCAATATTTCCAACAAATAAGGGCAAAACAAGGTGACACTATTTTTTTGGAATCACTTTATCAATCTAATTTGCATAATTGACGGCGGTCGTGTCTTCAAAAACACCAAAAGTTCAAAGTCTCTGCGTTAAAGGAAGATCAAAAGCGCAAAGTATTTTTAGATGTCTATACTTCATAGCATCTCCATAGTTCATTTAAGTAGAAAATCAGAGCAGCCAGGTCTGGACTTACGAAATAATTGCCAGCAAGGAGAGGGTACTTTGCTGCGATTTGAAAATGGCCTCTCACTGCCGTTTGGTGAGTGGATTTCGGACGTGTGATTGGACAGAAATAACATTCCTGGCATATTTCAGGTGTTAAGCGTTTTCCCTCTCGCACTGTAACGTCTTGAAGATATACTTACAGCCTTCTAAGTGTTCTAAAGCAAACATTTTAGACTTGTGGGCGGTTATTGGCAAATGTCAAAATAATTCTGTTTGGGCGGGAAGGAATTTTGACAACAATAAACTCACTACTTCAATTAACGCGAAAATATTACTACGAGTGAAATTAGTGATACGTTATACTTTCACAAAACGTGCTAAAAGACCGTGGTTTTGTCTTTGAAACAAGAACCAATGTGTTCTATCTCCTTTTCTTCGCCCTACTTAGTGTCTGACAAATTGACTTTTAAGGGCGCATGTTCTGGAATATGAAATTAAGCTATAAAAATCCATTGTATTGCAATGACTAAAAATCTCCTTGAAATAAATATTATCACTATCCATTCAAAATATTGTTCCGTTTTTGATTGGCTAAAATCCCATGCACAACTCATTGCCCCGCTTGGCGAAATCCCGAGGAGACATCCTTGTAGCTGCGAGTATATGTAGAAAAGTACTTACAGTTGAAATATGCAGTCAGCCACTTAAGAAAAAATCTCAATTTGCTTGATCAGGGACCGCATGGAGTCGTTGAGTAATAAAATGATGACGTTTCTGTTGTTCAAGCCCGAAAGCAAGAGATTTCTTAGGATGACGTAAGGCAGAACATTGCGCAGAATGGCTATTGTTCTCGGGACATTGTACTTACAGTCGAGTTAGAAGCATAGGTGGAGCGTGAACTGAATCGCTCTCATTGGTCGAAGTCTGCGCGGTCTTTCCTTTGTACCGCCTTGCAAAAAAGCAAAGGCCATGCGAGCTTTTGTTTGTTCTTTTATCTCGAAATATCTGACCTTTAGCAGCGCGTCCTTATGAGCGTGACCACGCAAAAATTAACATAGAAGTCTTAAAAGGCCAGTAAATATGTTTTTCCCGTAACTGCAACAAGAAGCATGTCGCTTAAACCGGTAGAAGATCGTGTGTTGTATTCCTTATTTGATACATTCCACCTAGACATTTTGGCATCGTGTCAATATGGATTACCTTAAAACTATACTTAACTTATCTTGGCATCTGGTGTTATATAAATCCTTACAGTTTATCTCATTTAAATATCCTAATAGTGCAGAGAGTTCTCGTTAAGAACGATTCTGAGCGCCCTTCTGTTAAGTTTCCCCAGCTTGTCTTTTTCGAGCCCCACAGAATTAAAGTGCCAAACCGCCGAACAATTTCTAATGTTTGGTACCATAAAAGCCTTATAGAATTTAATGTCTATAAACAAAGTGGATTAAACAAACGAACCGCTAATAAATGAAGTTGACCACTGCGTGTTCTATTTTCACTGATTAAAACAACTTAGCTTTTATGATGTACCAGAACAATTCAGCTTTCCAAGAGTGTAGTATCCCTGGTTGTCTTTCACTATATCACTATGCACGAGCTGTATCACTGGGACATTTGTTTTTTCAGTAAGGAGACAGCTGTCTTGACGCCATTCATTAAGTCATTCGCATCACAGTTATAACCAAAACAAGGATTTGCGCATGAGTTGTCCATTCCGCATGTGCACTTACTATTAAGAGATGCTCAGTCATCTGCGCCTAGGCCGAAGTCTCGATTTGAACAGTGACCTCGTCCCAGAGTCTTATTGGCGACTATTGGAGGGGCTGTCTCAGCAATCTCGTCCCTAGGCTCTCTCTTCTCTTCATAGCCAATAACATCACGGCATAACTGACAGACAATCAATACCGTCGCAACTTTTGACCAATAGGGTCAAAAGCCAGAGTTTATTACCATTAACTGACGCGATACAACTTACTTTGACTCTGAAGATGACTACCGCATTGAAACGTCAGTCACTGTAAACAACAGTGCTATATGTTTAGGACACAACTTTTCTGGCACCAATCAGAAGCCAGAACTGGTCTGGTAAGACATTGTCCCCAGGGGCTCTTCTCGCCGTTCTTTACTTTTCTTCGTGTCATATATTTTTCCGCCCGTTTAGACTTTTCCTCGTCCCCACTATCTGCCCCTGGGTCTCCGAGGATGCGTTCATCCGGACGATCGTGCTCAACATACTTATGATCATGATAATGATACTGATAATAATATCGATAGTGCTAAAAACCAAAAGCCCAATGGCGCCTTACAAACAGCATTAAATACGTAAGGGAAATAAACCAAAAAAAAAACACAGAGAGCACAAAATACAATCTCGGGAAAAAATGATCGTTAACACATAAAAGGACGCAAAGATTTAAGTACAAGTACTTTGCTTAAAGTGGTGAGTTTTGAAAGAGCGATTTAAAAAAGGTCTAGCGTACTATTTTGTCTGTTAAGAGAGGACCTCATTATGGGGAAGAGACCTATAATTCATATTATATTCGATCTCTTGAATGCACCTTAGAGGAGATTTTATTTCTGACCTAATAGTTCTACATATGACGTTTATTTATCATACACAAACTGGCTTTACAAGTAGTTAATAGAGGATGCTTTACCATTCAATTTCACCTCTGATTATTTTCTGTCATTTCCTGATTAACTCCGTCAACGACCCATTTAGTACAAAAATGACAGAAAATAATCAGAGTTTTTTTTCCATTTTTCCCAAATATTCTAACTCAAAAAAAATCCAAAAATCCGATTAATTTTGTAACTTTTGTAAATTTGGGAAAAATGACAGGATTAATCGGCTCGCCCTGCGGGCTCGCGGAAATGACAGAAAATAATCAGAGGTGAAATTTTATGGTAAAGCATCCTCTATTAACTACTCAGGAAGAATTCAATCGCGAATGTGATAAATATTATTACAAAATATATTCAAAAGAGATTATTTATAAATATAAAAATAATTTTGAAATAAATATATTGTAGGAATGTTTATCAGATTTGGATGAAGGGGGTGGGGTGGTTGGATGAGATTGAATGATAAAGATTATTACAAAATATATTCAAAAGAGATTATTTATAAATATAAAAATAATTTTGAAATAAATATATTGTAGAAATGTTTATCGGATTTGTTTTGGTGGGTGGATGGGACATAGATTCTTTGTTTTGAAAAAATTTGGTTAAAAATAAAAAACTTGAGAATAAAAGATGCCTCCCTATTTGTATACCAAATCTAGACTACAAAAAGGAAAGATACCTTTTGTTTACAATAGAGAAATTACAAAAGATGAAAGATATTATAAAATACTGGGAAATAGATTTTGTTCACCGGCAAAAATAATAAAAAGATATCTTAAACGTATTTTTGAGTGTATTTATGGCGAACTAGAAAGAAAGAGATTTAAATTTTTAAATGATTTAAGAGATATAGATATTTTTTTTGACACAAATGATTATAATTGTATATTTAATCCTCTGGTATATTCAGAAGTTTTAGATTTGTATTTAGTTTATTTAACTTTGTATAAAAAGTATGGATTTACAAAAGATTATTTAGACAGAGTTATTTTAAAAGACACAAATCTCAAAACAAATTCAAAACCCAAATTTAACTATTTTGACACAAGTGGGGTTAAATGGAAAAAAAGAATCAGGTTGCCCTTATCAGACCAAAATATAATACTTTTGAGAGAGATTCCTTTTTTTATTGAAGATTTTTTTAGAGTTCGTTTTAAAAAAATAGTAAGTCAAGAAGTTGTTTATATGTTTTCTTTATTTTATTTGTATTTTGTGGTTGATTATGAATTTTTGTTAAGTAATAATGAAACAATATTTGGTCAAGAAATTCTTTTTAAAGAAAATTTGTTGTTTCAATATTTTTTTGATTATATATTGGAGAAAAATCATAAAGATTATTTAAAAAAATATACAGTAAATGAAGAAATTATGTGTATTTTAAAAAAAGTAGGAAAACCATTTTTAGGTATAGGTAATGTTTCAGATTATGTAGATTATAATATGGTGAAAGAAGTTTTTGAAAAGAACAATATCAAAAATTTTGATTATAAAAAAATGGTTAAAAATAATTTATTACTATTTATTGATGATTGTCTTAAAGAAAATTTTGAGAACCCAAAAAATGAAATATGTAAAAAAATATATGAGGATTTTGTAGATATTATAGAAGAGGAGAAAATATTTTGTTTAATAAATGATTTAATAAGACAATTTGACTTCTTTGGTTTGAATCCTTGTTATAAATTTGGGGGTTTAGGCTATTATAGATTTTCAAGATTAAGAGATCAGGATAATAAACTAAAAAAAAGAAGATTTCAAGATATTAAAATTTCAAGTTTATATTTAACTTTTTGTGGGGAGGAGAATATGAAAAAAATTAAGATTTAAAAAATAATATTTTATTATAATAAAATGCAGTTGTCAAGTTACGATCGTCTCACGCCAGAAAATATTGTTTTTAATGAAGCCAAAGAATTCAAAGTCAAAGATAGCAAAATCAAGTACAAACGAATCCCAATTGAAGTAAAGTACCCAAATGGAAAGAAAGGTGCTCTCGTAATTGAAACTCCGTTTCTTTTCTCTTTTGGAGTAAATGAAAAGAAAAACCAAGAGAATAACAAACTTGTTGGTTACAGTATTCCAGTTTGTCTCTGGGGAAAAGATAGCGAACCAAAAACAGAGGAAAAAGCATTTTTTGATGCATTGAGTAATATCAGGGAATTATGTTGCAAACATCTTGAAACTGAATACGGATCTGATATGGCATCAAGTTTGTCTTCCCCCCTTTACTACAAACAGGTTGAATTTGTTGATAAAAAAGGAAAGAAGAAAACACGAAAAGATGAGTCAGCCGCACCAGTTCTTTACGCAAAACTTATTTACTCTGAGAAGTCAAAGAAAATACTTTCTTTGTTCAAGACCAGGGGGAAGAAAGATTTGAATCCTTTTAATTATATTGATCAGTATTGCAATGTCAAAATGGCATTGATAGTAGAAGGAATATTTTTGAGCAAAACTGTAACATCTATTCAAATAAAAGTTCATGAGTGCTATGTAAGACCATTGAAACCTCGAGAATCTCTTTTGACAATAACTGAGGAAGAAGTTGATAGTGAAAGTGATGATGATGTGACTGTTGAGGTTGGTGATGTTGAAGATTTGATTATTTCCGACATTGAGGAATAAACATGAGATTTTTAATACAAATTTTGTATTAAAAATTAACCAAGTCCTTGAAACTCACCCATGAGTTAAATTTATCAGGATATCCACTCCATTTTACTAATGCCATCTTTTTCTTGTTATCTCTTCTGATAATTTTTTCTATTCTAAAAGTCTGCTGTTTTGCTTTCTGAAGTTCTTGTTCGTAAAAAGATCCCTTGATCGATTCCGACATCAGATCAACGATTGAATACGTAACAGGTTTTGTTGGAATAATCTGTTCAATCACAAATATTTCCTCTGTCCAGTTTGGCGTGTAACCTTTATCAAATACCTTTCTTTTGTACTTTGAAATTCTAACATGATCTCCAATCTCGAACTTTGGTTTCTCAGGTTTCAAGAAGATAGATTCGCCATACAAATTCGACCAAACTGTTTTTTCATTTTTCTTTTTACTCGCTTCAACAGGAGTCATTTTAATACTGGAATGTCTCGTATTATTATAATCATTAACCAGTTTATCTATCTTATCCGCGTAAACAGTGTTGTTATTCACAGAGAACATTTTCCACATCTTGTTTTTCATTGTTTTATTCCATCTCTCAACAACACTAGATTTCTCTTCATTTTCAGTGTGATATAGTTTAATATTTTTGCTTTTCAGAAAATCTTTGAAGTGTTTGCTGATAAACTCAGAACCTTTATCAGTCCACAACATCTTTGGTTGTCGCCCTCTTTCAAAAATATCATCAAATGCTTCACTGACAGTTTCAGTTTTTTTGTCTTTCAGGCCTCTTATCCAACCATACTTGCTAAACACATCAATGACCATCAGCAAATACTTAATCCCCCTGTTCCACTTGCTGAACTTTTGCATTTCTACCAAATCAGCAGCCCAGATATCATCAATTCCATTTGAGATTACTGATCTCTTTTGAAAGTTTCTTGTGATTGGTTTGTGAAGTTCGTCGGCAAGATGTTGAGACCAATCACTCCTCAACGCCGACGCGCGTTTTTTTGAAGACCAAGTCCAAGTTTCTGTTTTGTATTAATCAAGAATCGAGCAGTTGTTCCCCATTTTGGCATTTCACCAAAGGGAATCTGATTCAAAGATTCTACCATTTCTCTGTCGCAATCACCTTTGTTTTTTCCCATATCATAACAAATATCATGATAAGCTGCAATTTCATCAACTTTGTTAAAAGGTTTGACGTGCCACTCAGTTACTTCTCCGGTATTTGGATCGTAAGTTACTTGTTTTTCAAGAGGATTATAAGGCCCCATATACTTGTATTTACCTGGAGTCCATCCTGCTTTTGGTTTTGGGAGTTTTCCTATCCATTTGTGAATATCAACTCCAGTTCCAAGACTAAGGAGAGGATTATTTTCCCAGAAGTGTTCATCAATAATAATCTGATATTTGGTTCTCAGGATCTGAGGCCATGTATCAGGATTGGATGAAATGATGTTATTCATATCTGCCAAAGCTTCTGGATTGTTCTCAAAAAATCTTGCCTTTTTCATTCTTCGTGAAGGTTTTTCAAATTTGAAAAATAATTCAGGATTAGAACCTTTTTTTATTATTCCCATCTTGGCTTCTTCAGCGGCTGTGGGTCGTCTCCAGAATTTACCAGATGTCACACCATGATCCGATCCAAAAGCTGATTTCATGATATCACCAGATTTATATCGATCAAAGACTGGTTTCAAAGATGGTATCAATTCTTGAGTTGTTTTCATAGCAATTTCTGGCGCTTTTTTTACAACAGTCATTGGATCAATTCCAGCTCCATCCAAATCGGGTCTGTTAGTTTTATATCTCTTTTTGGGTCTGACTTTGGTTGATAGTTGATCCAATGCTGATCCAACAGAATCTTGAATAAAAGGATTCAATTTATTGATTGCGTAATTTACTCCCTTTTTTTGCAGTTTTTTATTTCTCATAAGTTCACTTGCTCCATATCGACCCATTTCGATTGCCTTTTTCCCCATCCAAGGAAGAGCATGTTCAACGAATGCATCTGCAGCTGTTCCAACAACAGTGTCAAAGACATCTCCTCCAGTTTGCTTGCCCGCCTTCTCAGACGGGCTTATTAGTTTTTTGTCTTCTTTTTTGTTTTTCTTTTCTTTCCTCCAGCTCCAGTTTGGTCCATTTTAACATATCTTACTTTTTTTATTCCGCAAACCGCGCAATGACAAAAGAATTGCTTTCTTCCTCTTTTATCAGTTTGGTAACCACTTGGCTCGGTGCAAGGTGTTACTGTTTTATCTTTGATGCAATATGATTCTTTCATTTAGTATAATGTTTAGATAAAATGTCACTGAGGGCTAATTTTGTAAAAAGTGAACTTGAGAAGATTTATAATAAGTTAAATGAGAGCTATGAATATGCCAGTTTTGCAAGATTGGAAAATGATAATCGATTTTTTAAAATATTTGAGTTGATTGCAGAGTTAAGCGAGAAATCAAATATTCTCAAACAAGTTGTAAGGGGAAGTTTAGTATAAGCATAGATAAAATGGAAGCAAAATTCTTTTCAGAGATAGAAAAAAATATGGATGTTGAAACACTCAAAGATTTTGAGAAAGAAATAAGAACAAAGATAATTGAAGAGTTTGAGATTCTTCGGAGTAAAAATGCAGATCTTTCACGAGTTTTAATGGCTGGTGAATGTGAGATGTGGGAAAAAATACGAAAAGGAGAGTATTCTTGGTTGAAAATCAAATCCGAGAAAAAAAAGAAACTTTTTAGATTGATTGATATTTACACAAAATTTGATTCTATTGTTGATACTGTGAAAGAATTGGAAAGGAAAGTTGAGAAGGTCAGAAAGATGAAGGATTCACCAATGGATTCAGATTAAATATAAATTTTATATTTAATCTTGAAAAATATTATTACAAATTATTTTATCAAAATCTTTTTTTTATATATAAAATAAAATTTTCTTTTTATATTTTGTAATAATCTTTATCCTCCAAAGTATTCTTTTATAAAATCACTGTTATCGTTGTCGAAATGAGGATTATGAATTACATCAAGAATACTTTTTCCATTCTGTCTCTCAAACAAGTAGTAAAGGCACCAATAACCACAAAGAACAGTGTTTCGATTTTGTATTTCATCCAAGGAATAAACAATATGTTTTCCAGAAGACCTGAAATATTTTAAAGCTTCACTTGGCATTATCAAACCAAATGGATCAAAATACTCGACTACTGAATCCAAGTTTCTGTAACAAACCCAGTGCGTGCCAGGTCCTTGCATATCATCAAGATTAATTATTCCAATTTCTTTTTTTATCTTTTGAGGAAGGTTGTCTCGACTAAAGATTCCTCTGAAATGTCTCAGGCCAAGTTTTTTCACCCATTCCATCAAGTCAAAGTTTGAAAGGGGTTTAATTACAAAATGGAGTTTATTATGGGAGTTGAGTTGAATGGGGTGTTTTTCTAACTTTTGCCTTTGGAGTTTTTTTTTGCCTTTTTTTTTACCCCCATTCCTATTGGATTTTCCCAATTTCCAATAAAGGGGGGTGGATAGTAGCCCTCTCCTTGTGTGGGTGGAACATAAACACTTCTTGTGTTATTAGTTGATCCCCTGTCAACCTGAAGACCTGATCCAAACAACTTTGAAGCAAAACTAATTGCTGCTGGTATTCCAATCGCTGCTAGTGTTCCCAGAAATCCACCTTCTATTTGTTTTTGAGTTGGTTTGATAACAAGTCGTCCTCCCGTCTTGAAAACTTTGTTAATTTGATCTATTTGAGCCTTGGTAAACTCACTTGCAAAAGGAGGAAGAAATGGGAAAAACTTTTTTGGAATTGGAATACCTCGCCCAAACAGTTTTTTTAATCCTATTTCTCCAAGTGCATTTGCAGCTCCAGAGGCAAGTGCAGGAGCAACTTTTGAAACTCCCTTTACTGCAAGGGGAAGAAGTTTAGCACCAATTCTTGCCAGACTTGTGAAAAGGTTTCCCCCATGTTTTACTAAACTTCTGATCTGTGTTTGACTTATTTTCAAGTCTGATCCTGTTCCATTTGCAAGTGATTTTTTTATTTTTGTTAGTTGTCTTTGGGTCAACATTAACTTATCAGGCCCCCTGAGATGAGAATGTTTTAATCGAAGTGTTATTGCTGATCTTTTTTGAATCGCATTTAACAGTTTTGATTTTTGTCCGTCTGAAAGTTTTACGCCGTATTCAATATAAGATGACATTTTATATATTAAGTTATATTATTTTTTTCTCAAGCTCTAAGAAGTAGTTTTCCACTTTGCTGTTCTATTTCTGCTTTTCTTTCATGCAGTACAAGAGCGTAAATATTATAATTTGCTGCAGTCGCTCCAGATAACTCATAATGAAAAGCAAGTTTAGTAACTCCATCTTTTATGTCTATTTTCTGCTTTGTCAAATCAAAATACACAAATGGGAAAATATTCTCAAAATTCTGTCTATTAAGAAGTGTTCCACCTTGAAAATCATTGTTGGCAAAAACATAAGACATTACATCTCTAAAAACTCTTGAAGGATCTTCTGAAGGTTTGTAGTGAATATCAGGGTATTCATTCCCATTTCCAACTTCGAGATAGCATCTATTCAAAGTTCGAGGATCTGTGGAAACGCTGAAAGTATTGTATAAAAATGGATTTGCTGTCTGTGATTCAATATTTGGAGTGTTGATAAAGAAAACAAATACATGCCGAGGTTTTGAAATTCCGTTTGTAATTCTAAAGTTACCAACAGCTTGGTTGCCAGCGACGTTAGGTTGAATAACTTCATTGAGATAAGTCCATTTGTAAGGTTTGAGATAATCTCTCATATAAATTTTATGTCCTTCTTCATTGAATATTAATCGAGGCACAAACAGTTGAAGACGGGTGATGATTACTCGGCATCGATTTCCTCCAGTTCTCCATATAAGATTATCATCTTTTTCAATCTCAAAGTTTATTTCGATTTTAGTGTTTGGAAGTAATCTGTCTTCAAGTGCCTCAAAGAAAGAATATCTATTGAGAGGAATTTCACAGTGTACTATGCTTGAAGTTCCAAGCAAAGCTTTTCGTTTTGCAAATCCTTCGTTATATGTTGCAGGAGTGTTATCTAACATAAGACCTTCTTCTTCTGCACCATTAGCTGCATTTCGTCGATGAGTAACATTTCTTCTTGTAAATCTATTTTTATTTGCACTTGTTGATGTATCAAGAAAATAAAATTCATTTGTTGCCACACTATCAGCATAAGATTTATTATACTCAAGCAAATTTTTTATATTTACACTATGATTGGCGTAATTACACTGATAAAGTTCCTTTCCATTTGCCAGCACAGATAATCTTGAAATAAAAGAATTAGCACCATTTACTATTCCCATTTGGTCAGCTTCGTAAGCAGTAATTTGCGCTCTATTAGCAACAAGAATACTATCATCATTTACATTAGCGCCAATAACAAAATCAGTTCCATCATGTTGCTCAACTTTAAAATCCATTGCTATTCTAGCATTATACCAATCAAATGGAGTGGCTTCACCTGTATTGTCAGCAATGAATTTAAGATTATTTCTAACTTGAACGGTGTTATTTGCTGGGGCAATATTAAAAGGGTTTTCAAGATCAAAAACAACATCTTCATATCTTTCAAGATATATTGGGTTTCTAATAGACTTCATTTTAATAAATAGATTATATTATTTTTTTCTTCCAGATCCAGACATAATTTTTAGCACATTATTATTGATTTCTTGCTGTGTCATTTTTCGATTATTTGTTTTACGAGATGGAGGATTTTTACCAGAAAGCATTTTTACTATTTTGTCACCAGCCTTTTTATTTGAACTGGCAGGGGTTGGTTTGGGAGGCGGAGCAAATGTTACCTTTTTTCTGGTTGGTTTTCTTCCAAGAAAAGATTTTACTGAATCCATTATTCCTTCTCCATATATATGTTTTCTTGAAAACTTTCCTGTGTCAGGGTCATATTTTTTTTTAAACTCTGATTGTCGCATCATTTTATTTATATAATTATACAACATTGCTATCTTCTGTATGTCGAAGCAACAGTGTCATAAACCAATCAATTCCATTCAAGTCAATAGGTTGACTGAGTGAATCATTCACTGTAATATGCATTTCTGAAATAGTATTAGAACTTACAGGACAATAAAGAGGCCTAAATGGTTCAAATGTGAAAGGATACGATCTTGTCAGATTATCCGTTGGAATAACTGCTATTGTGTTTGTATTAACACCATTTACAACGGAGTCTTTTATAGCACTCACATTAATATTGAGAGAATCAATCGATTTTGTGATATTTGGAAGTTTGGTTCCATATTCAGTTTTAGTCACAAGTTTTTTCTCAAATCCAATGAGTTCTCCGAAATCTGTTCCTCTCAGATCGAGTTGAAAACTTCCCTCAAGTGTTACCAGGACTCGATAAGTGGAGAGAATGAAATTCAGATTTATTGAGTAATTTTTAACTCCTTTTGCATCTGTTGTGTGATGATTTTTTTGTTCCATGTATTGATGAATGTAGTCATTAATGTCAGAATAGGAATACATACCGTCTGTGAAGGTGATAGTTTGCCATGTAGATCCGTTGTGGGTATATTTAATTGTGTTGTTTTTGTAACTACTCCGGATGTTATACCAAGAGTAAGTCATCGATAACCTGTCCAAAGCGAGATAATGCTTGAATTGTGGGTCAAGTTTCAAAGGAGGATTAAATTTGACCAAGAAATCGTGTGATTTGTTTACACCTATTTTTTCTCTTTTTACAGAGGAAATATGAATTGCGCTTTCATTCATTTATAAAGTGATTAGATAACTTTTTTGAGGAGCGCATTAAGTTGCTTATTAGTCAGGATCCCGAGATCTCGCAGTCGATGAGCTATTTGAATGTATTCAGGCAGCACACCATTGTTTCCTGCAACAAGCGATCCATTGAGTAACTCAAATCTATGAAGTAGTTCTTGGGGAGAAAAGAAGAGGCCTTGGCCTACTTTATATTCAAGTGATTTAAAATAGTCTTGAATTGTATTTTTATATTTCTTTAGTGATTCTTTTTCTTTTTCCATTGAAAGAGTGGTAGATAAATATTCTTCATCAGGAAATTTTTTTCTCTTTCTTCCATTAATTGAAGAAGTTAATGATTGTATTCCTTCTGTTAGTCTTTTTAAATTTTCTTCTAAATCTTCAATACTAGATCCATAAAAATCATTTGGTCTTGTAAAATTATATCCTTTTATTATAGCAATATCATTCTCATCAAAGTTTTTTTCTAAATCTAATTTTACTATTGGAGTTTTATCCTCTTTTGGTAAAGGAGCTCGAGCTTGATCGTCTTTATCATCTTCTCCATCTTCAATAGCTCCTACCGGCAACTCCCCCATATCAGCCATATTCTCTAAATATTCTAAAGCTCGATTAAAATGATCCTGTTGATCTTTAATGCCTTTAAGAGCCAACTGATTGTTTCTTATACCTTGTGTAAGAGCCAATTGATTTTGCAACATTTCCTTGTTTTGAGTAAAAATATTTTGTTTTTTAGAATCTTTTCCAGGATCTTCAAACTGAGAAATCAGAGGTTTGAATGTTTCAGTAAATCCTTCTCTCAGATTCTGTTTTTCCCAAGTAGTCTCTTTTATTTTTTGTCGAACCTGTTTAATAAGATTATCTGCTTCAATCTTATTTTGTGAATATTTTTTCATTTCTTCAATATCCATTTATATATTTATTATATAAAATGGAGATACCAAATTATGATAGCAGAGATGACGGAGAAAAGAAATTCAAGCAGTTGTTTCCTTTCATGCCATCGGATACATTTCGAATGCTGATTTGTGGAAATAGTGGAAGTGGTAAAACTAATTTGCTCTTCCATATGTTAATGAAACCTCTGTTGTATTACGACGAGATTTATCTTTACGCTCGAAATTTGGAGCAGGATAAGTACAAGAGGCTGATGCAAAAAATGAGAGAGATGTCACATAAACTCGGTTATGAAATCCTTTCTGCGAGTAATGATGAAATAACTCCTGTAACAGAAATGGGATACGAAGACAATCAAAAACTTGTGATATTTGATGATTATGTCTGTGATAAAAATCAGAGACAAATCGTTGATTATTTTATTCAAGGTCGACATAAGAATTGTTCGGTGATTTATCTGAGTCAATCATTTTACAAAACACCAAAAGATATTCGATTGAATTGTTCTCATTATTGTTTGTACGAATTTCCATCTTCCAGAGAAGCAAACAGAATATCGTCTGAATTGGGAGTTGATAAAGATATGTATAAAGAGGCGACTAAAAAACCATTCTCATTTCTTTACGTTAACAAACCAAAAAAAACCATTTCAAAAAACTTCACTGATAATCTAAATATTAAATAAGATGGGAATATTTAACGAACACTCTTCTAATCACTTTCAATTTGCAAAAGGAGTTCAAGGAGCTCCAGGAGTAGGTTTTAATCTCACCGCAGATGGAAATTATGATATGGTTGGAAAAAAATTGACAAATGTTGGAGCACCAACATCTGACACCGATTCTGCAACCAAGAAATATGTTGATACCAATTCTGGAGGTGGAAAAACATCACTTTTGACAGTGGATTCCAACATTGATATGAAAAGTCAATTCTCGATTACGAAACTCAAAACACCATCAAACAATGATGATGCTGCAAATAAAAAATATGTTGACGATTCCAAAGTCGATGGCAGTGTCTTTTTAAAATTGGATGGAACAAGACAAATGACTGGAAATTTGGATATGAATAACAAAAGAATTTTTAATCTTCCAAATCCAACTGGTAGCAAACAACCAATACCATTGGCTTACGGTGATATTGCTTATCTTCACGTTGATGGATCAAATACGATGACAAATCATTTGAACATGAATAACAAAAAAATAATCAATCTTGTTACACCAACAAATAACTCAGATGCCGTTCCCAAAAAGTACGTTGATGATAGCCTTTCTAACCAAGATTTCAGTTCTTTCTTTAAAAAAGATGGAAGTGTCACCATGACTTCAAATCTTAATATCGGTGGACATAAAATAATTAATCTTGAAGATCCAACTTCAGATTCGGATGCAGCCTCCAAAAAGTATGTTGACAGCCATTTGCACCAAACTCAAGTTCAACCAAGTCATTATAAGGATGAGTTTGCTTTTCTGATGACAAGTCCAACTCAATGGACAGATGAAATAGATAATAGAACTAGTTTTATTCCAAAAAAGATAACTTTCCTTCCAACTCTTAAAGGAAACTTTCACGAATACAATACAAAAGTTCTTTATACAACAATACTAAAGAATTTTCAAGGTGGTTATAAGTACAAGATTGGGCTTAATTTCTTTAGACTGGTTGGAGGAGCTGACTATACCCTTTGTCTTGAAATACTTAACATTGATTATCAACTTTGGCATAAAACCCAGATAAGTGTTGACAACAAAACGTCACAAGGATTGCAGCTTGGAAATGTTAGTGTAAAAAAACTTCAACATAGTTTCATCGATTCAAAAAAACAAACACAATTTATGTATTACCACAGAGTCATAATTAATTTCAAGAAGTTGACAACTGGAAACAGATTCTTTATTCACATTTTGGTCAGTATTCCAAATAATGGAAATGATCTGGCTGTGTATCCTCTTCAATATTCTGGTGTTTACATGATTGCTTATGGTATTATGAGTAAAGTTAGCAATATCGACCCAGATAAAGTTTATGACTATCATAAATCATTTGAAATTTATAGAACACAAGTAAAGTTCAATGTTGACATTAACGCAAATAATCTACATATATTAAATCTTGCTCTCAATAGAAATCTGAATAGTAGTGCTGCAACAGTTGGGATGGTAAAAGAATTAATTCCTTTTACGGTAAACCATGTTTATAGTCGATTCTTTGATCAAATTTATGATTTTACAGATGCAAATAATTACGAATTAAAAAGAGGGGCATCTGGTATTGTAATTAGTGGCATGAATCACCTTCTTAGTTTAAATGGTATTACCATCCCAGATAAAGACTTGAGTAATATCAAAAAGGAAGGATTAAATATTAATAATTACACCATTACTTTAAATCCCTCTGATAATTTTAGAAATTATACCCTGTGCCTGGTTTTTTATCACTGGGACAATAGAGATTTTGCTTTAGTTAAGAAAAATAAACAAAATAACCAACATCTTATGAATTTAACTTATTCTAAAGCTGCTGGTTATTTAACTTTACTTACCTCTAGTAAAAGACAATTTTTTAGTTTACCAAATGGTTTTAATGGAAAAAAAATTGTTTTATGGTTGGCGCATAGTGTTGATACAATAGTTACAAAAGCTAACTTGAGTAATTACAGCTCAACATTAACTCTAGATAGCGCTAATTACGTACCCGATCAAGATTTTGACTTTACAACTGAAGATGGAGTTTTGAATAAAATTATGTTTTCTCCAAATTTTTACGACTTTGACTCTGAGGCATTTAAAAGAATAATGATTCAAGAGAAAATAAATGGTAGTTATATACTTTAATAATAAATGAAAGACTTGTTTGAATTTAATCACATTGATAACTCGCTATCAGAATCAGAGATCAAAACTCTCAAAGACTTCTACAAACATTATCACAAAAAATTCTGGTGTTTTAAGAAATCTTTCAAGCGATATAAAATTCTTGATGAATCACTTACTTTGTCTGGAGGAGGACTGGTTGTAATTGGCACAATTGCTGGAGGAATAACACTCAATCCAATAATCCTGGGTGTTATCAATGGTCTTGGAGTCTTGGTGAGCTCAGTTTCAAAAATGAAGAATTACAAGAAAAAGATTGAAATGACACAAATAGCATTTACGACCTATGAGAAAGTATTGGTAGAACTGAGATCAGCTTTGAGAGGAGATGAATTCAATAAACAAGAATTCGTGGATCGAATGAAACTGATAGATGAAATGATTATCGATCAATCGCCTGTTGCAGACAGATTCTCAAAAAAATATAATAAAAAATATTTGTAAAAGATTATTACTATTTTTTAAAATAAATTCTTCTTTTATTTTTTATTATCTGTAAAATAAAATTGAATTATTTAAATTCGTATTTATATTTTTCAATCATGGAGATGTATTTTCATCCAACCTTTTCAAATTACTTTACAACAAGAAATGGAGGCGTTTATAACATCAAGAATAAAAAAGATCTTGGAAAACCATCTCAGAATGGATATCTCAGAATATCCATTCTACCAAAAGGTTCAAACTCAATAAGTCTCCTGAAACATGAATTTATCTGGGAAGCATTCAATAACGAGGAAACAAATAAATACTTCAGGATAATTCACATTGACGGAAACAAACTAAATAACAGGCCAGATAACTTAAAAAGAATTCTAAATGAATCATCTAATCCAGAAGGAGAATCCAGAAAAATAATAGCAACTAATCTGACAACTGGAGAAGATAAAGTTTATCAAACAATTTATTCAACTTCTAAAATACTTAAGATTAATCCTGGATCTATTAAACTAATCGCAGATGGAAAGAGGAAAACAGCAACGTCGAAATTGAATGGTAATAAATACTCATTTAAATATGCGGATCCAAACGACTTGAATAATGTAAAAATAATCAAAGATAAAATAAAAAATAATATTGAAAAAGGTTTATTCAAAATATAATTTTTAAAAGTATTTTTATATTATTATAAAAAAAGAATTTATTTAATTAGTAATAATTTTTTTCATCTTCTATCTTTAGTTAGATAGAAGATGTTAGAATCAATAATATTGAAAAAGATTATTACTAAATATAATTTATAAAAAGTTTTTTATATTATTATTATAAAAAAAAGAATTTATTTTTATTTAATTAGTAATAATATTTTTCATTTATATCTAATCTAGATATAAATGATAAACTCAATTATTGCTTATGTTAACTTCTACTTTCCTTCTCATAAAACAAAATTCTACGATGATAACTTTATTAAGGCCTGTTTGGTTTATCAGTACTTATATATAAAGTATTTTACACAAAAATTAGACATGAATCAAATTCTTTACAAACTATCTGACTTCAGACACAGTTGCAGATCAAACTCGTCAGTACTATCTAATCATCTTATATTCAATCTCGCTTTTCGAGAATTCCGGAAACACTTTCATCTTGGACGAGGTTGTGTTTATACTTTCAACTCACCAATCAAATCTGAAGTTCTTGGATATTTAACAGGCATCATTTACTGGATTTTTCACAGAGGCGTAAATTAAGTGTTTTGTAACTGTTCCACCACTTTTCGTAATTCTCCAGAGTTTGATCTCCAATGTTAATTTCAACAAGACTGTGTTTTGGATTTCTCATTTCTTCAAGAATTTTTTTTATAAGGAATATGATACTAATAGTTCTTTTTCGATTGAATTTCTTGTTTAATTCTTCCATGACGCTGTTGTCTATTTCTAAGAGTTTTAAATACAGTTTGTATTTCTCATCCTCAGAGAGATTTAATCTTTTTGAGACTTGTTTGACTTTCTTTTCGTAATGATACTTGCGCTGATAGATACTTTTCTTTCTAAATAACAGCCGATCTGAGTCTTTTTTATCAAATGAATCAAAATGACGGCCATTTTGTTTTCCGCAATTTATACAAAATACAAATCCTGAAACCAAATCAAATTCTTTTTCTTGGCAATTTGAGCAAGAGATCTTTCGATCTGTTTTCTCTGAAGATTTGGTGTAACTACGAAGAGTATCCAAATATTTTTTTTATTTCATCATCGGTGTAAGTCATTTTTTTATTATTAGTTTAAACAAATAAATTTATAAATAAAAAAACTGATATTTCTTGCCATCTTTCTTGGATTTTGTGATTTTACTTATCTTTTGACAATTATAACCAACTGTTCTAATAGCAATTTGGTGATATTTAGCTGCTTCTGTAAGACTATCAAAAATCATTTCTTCTTTTGTTTTAATGTTTAAAGAAATGACTTTTTTACAACAAGATTTTCTAGTATTTTCTTTTGGAGTTAATATCTGAAGATTATCAATTATATTATTTTTTCTATCGTTGTCACAATGGTCTATATGCATACCTTCTGGAATCTTTCCTTTAAATGTCTCAAAAACATATCTATGTAAGTAATAAAATTTATGTTTATTATTTTCAAATAAGTTAAAATAAAAATAACCATGAGAATTTAATACTAATTTCAAAATCTTTTTTTCCTTTCTTTTCAAACTGAGTATTTGACCGCACCTGCTTGCTAAATAATATTTGTATTTTGGATGCAAATAAAATTTAATATTTTTAAACTCAATAAAATTTCGATCTTCTTCCATGATTTTATATTTTTAATATAAAATCCTTAAACCTTTTTATCTTAGCGCCTTCGTATTCACTTTATCTTTGCATAAAATCCTTTTATTATCATCTCCACTTAAAGCCAATTTATTAGCTTCCTTTGAATATATTTGATGATTTTCACTTTTTATTACATTCATCGTTCTCATTTGTTTTTCGCCCGTAATCAAACACCGAACGTAGTCCTCAAACTCAATCTGTTTCTTCACAACATTTTTTTTTATTCCTTTGCATTTTTTATTTGTATTTGATCCTTCTATTTTAAAACTATACAATTTCGGCCTAAGACCAACAAAGTGAGTTATTTGCCGTCCAGCCACTTCATCCTTGAATTTTCCAATTACTTTTTTATTAGCCCCCGTCAATATAGCAGACTCATGCCCCTGAGGGTAATCCGATGTGTCAAACCTGGTTTTAATATCATCTTTTATGTCTTTATAAAAATCGTCGGTTTTTAACTCATACATGAGGGAATCTGTATCTGTAAACAACAACTTAGCGCGTTTATAAGAATATTTCTTTTGAACAAAATTATAATGAAAATCGAACATTAACAACTTTGACAAATCCAATATCGCCTGTCCAACATAAACAGGTTTGTTAAAATATATTTCAGTCTTTTTAAGGTGAATCGCAACTAAATTCCGATCAAAAATATTCAATCTTTCAAAATTAGGTCTGCATGTTAATTTCAAAGCTTTTTCTCGATTATCAACTAAAAATACATTTTGTCTCTTACGAATATTTTCTATAGTCTTTCCAAATACAGAGTTATTCATCAACTTAAAAAAATCCTTCTCAAAGCTGTTTGCAGCTGTTTTGCGAAGTTCTGTATTTTTTCTGATGTAAGGCTCCATCCAAGAACTCTGATTGAAAGAAATTCCTCGGTGAACAGCTTTGATTTTCAATCCCAGTTCAAGACATTGTCTCAAATTGCGATAATGAATAACATATTTTTTATGAGGTTTAAAATGACTAATAAGTTTCTCCACTCCACCTACTTTCATCTTCTCTGGAGCAAGAGGGTAATCGTTGTGTGACTTCCAAAGTTCTTTTGGATAAACTAAATCAACCTCGAATATATAACCAGTCTTTCCCATGTTATTCATGCTGCTATTTGTTTTCTCAAGAATTTCCATCACCTTTTCTTTTGTCAAATTGGAAATCCATTTAAATCCTCCCGTAGGAAGTGATTGACTCATGGCCCAACCATAGAGATTGTTTGCATCCAAATATTGAATGAATTTTGAAGGTTTGTTTGGATCAAAGTTTTGCATGTATTTGTTATTAGCTTCTGAATATCGTTTTGCTATATGAGTCATTCCACCTCTGATTCCTCTCTCAAACATCATCAGAATATCGTAATCATTAAGCAATTCAAGTTGTTGTCCTGTCTCTTTGAGACAAGCATCCCAAGCCAATCCAGGAGATGTGTAATAATGCGCCGGATCCAGTTTGTAATGCTTCAGGCATGTTTTACGAAAGTTTTCAAAAACATCCGCCAACAAAAGAACGTCTGTTTTAAGATAGAGATCGTGATAATCTCTGATTGTTTGACATTTGAATGTATTCCATACATTGATTGCGTGACTGTAATCTTCATCTGAAATTTCTTCGTCGTTTAATTTTGAATAAAATTTCTCCTTTGTTGGAAGTTGTGTTTCACTCAGTTTTTCAAGAGAACCAATATAATCATAGGGATAAACACCTTTCCGAGTAAGAAGTTCAATATTATCTTTCATTATTTCTTTTGTATTTTGAAAATCCTCCGGTTGCAGATTTCCAACAAGATTCGCAAGACTGGTTTGCAGAAACTTAAACGAATCAATAAATCTGATTTCAAAATTCAAAGTTACCATTTCTCCAGTTCGCTTGGATCTGTATTCATCAACTTTAATCTTCTTTGAAAAACTTATATACTTCTCTTCAGTCGATGGAATACAATTCAAATCACCCTTCAAACCTGAAAGTTGTTTTATAAACAAATGCGCATCGTATCCTTGAAGATTATGTAGTATGACAGGCAGTATCAATGGTTTTCTACACTGGAGATTGCAGCTGTTATGCGCAGCTCCTCGATATTCCCCGGTAAAATGACAATGATCCCGGACTTTATCATCTTTTAATTCTTTTGAACAAATATGACAGATCCTGGCTTCTTTGAAAGATTTCTGTTCTTCCTCAGTTAATCTGAGAGATTTTGGATGCCGATAAAAATCATCGTATAATTTTCTTGTTACCATTGCAAGTTTTGAAACAAATATTTCAGCAACATTATCACTTTCTTTCTGTTTTGTAAAACAGATTGGTTTAAAAATATTTGGGACTACTCCCTTGATATAAAAACAAAACCCCGACGGTTCGTGCTTCTGGTAACCAAGTGTATATGAACCTGCTGGATTGGGTTTGCACGTTTCCAAGGATTTGGTAAAACATTCAAAATCGGCGTAAACTACAAAAGGGATTGGAAGTTTTTTGAAATAGTTTTTAAAACCAAGATTCGAATTTTTTGCTGGCATTTTTACGACAACCGATTCATTAGACGAACAATATTCAATATGTCTCTGAAATAATTCTTCCTTTGAAAAATGAGAAAAGCATCTTTTGCAAATGTGTATTCGACCATTCGTTCTAGAAGTTATTTGAGATCGGAATAATCTTGAAAAACTTTTGATAAGAGAATAATGATACTTGCCATCTTTCTCAAACAAAAACAGATCGATTGTTTTCTGAGGATCTCTCTGCGCCATTCGGAGAGGGTAAAACTTATTTCTCTCATTGACTGAAAACACGTTTATCCCTGGGAGATCTGGATTGAGTTTTTCAAATTTTGAAATGTCTTTTAATTTGACAGGAAAAGCAATTCCTTTTGTATTCAAGCTATTTTCTTTTTGCTTCAAATCTGTCAATCGAAAATCATTTTTGTCTCTTGGATGAAGATATCTCAATACGCACCATAAAAAACATTTCTCATCTTTATTTCGAATGCTTACTATCGCTTTCTTTCGCATTATCCAATCTGGAAGGGGAATATAAGATGAACCTCTCATTGGGTTGTAATCGGCAGTGTGTATCTCAAGATGTACTATTTCCCTGAAATACCAACCACTTCCGTTCTTCTGATAAATTGCAATCTTTTCAATTATGGAGCGAATAACCCTGGTCAGTATTTCTTTTACATCGGATGATTCAAGATTGATATGTGTTTCAGAATTAAAATAAGCTTTATCTTGAATGGAAAGACTTGACTTTCCATCGCTTGACTTTCCCATTTGCTCCATCATGCAAACAAGAACAAATCTGACTTTAATATTTCTATGGTTCCTGAGAAACTCTTTAAGATAAGCAGCCTTGGATTTGAAAAACTCGAATGGTGTAATATCAGTTTGCCCCTTTACAATGTATTTATTAGCAAATCCTTCCAAAGATGATTTCTCTTTCTCAATTCCTTGCTCATATTCTCTGAGAGCTCTCTCAAGTGCTTTGCGCAGATAAGATGGAGTATCTGGAGGAATTGTTTTATTCTTGATGCAATCCTGGAAATACTCTTCAAATTTTTTGGGTTTTGGTTTGATTTTGTCTCTTGCTTTTTGTATTTTATTAATATCATCAATCAACTTTTGTTTATATTCCTCCTTGAGTTTTTGCTTATTATCTTTTTTTATTTTTTTTAGCTCTGAAATAGAAAGATTAGTTAGATCAGTGGCCATCTTTATTTAATGGTTTTTTTATTTTTAAATTTCAATTATTTTTCTGATTCACAGTCTTATATCAAAAATGATATAAGACCTAAAACTCAATTGGGTCGCAATAATCCCACAACTTATCTGCAACAGAAATAAATCTTTTTTTAATATCTTTTGAAATTTGTGTCACCTCAGTTTCCTTTTTATATTCTTCTCCTTCAATACAAACCACTATCGGGTTAAGATCACCTGCTTCATACAAAAAATCCACTATTCCAAGAAACTTTTGATTAAAATTTCCTCCTATTCTTAAATGAGGGTTTTTATCATATCTGGAAAGCAATTCTTCAACTTTATCAAGTATTGAATTAAATTCTTTTTCATTATCTCTCGCTGGAGAAGATCTTATTGTTGGCCACAAACTTCTTGAAGGTGAAGGAGAATAAAGTATTTTTAGTTTTTCGTTAATTTGCTTGGTAATTAAATCTTCCCCTGTTGATACTGACTTGAATCCCATTTTTATTATTATTTTGAAACCTTTAAATTTTATTTTTCTGCCTCAAAACTCTATTTCCCCGACCAGAGCAGATTAACACTCCAAAAATTAGCCGATTCGGGATTTTCATAAGTCAACTCACCCTTCTTATTCTTTATCTTCATCGCCCGCGAAAGATATTTTTCTTTTCGCTCGTTATCTTTGTGAATTAAAAAGTCTGGATATTGCGACGAGCCAAAATGCAAATTCTTTCCACTTGGCAGCTTCACCACGTACTTGTTATTTTTCCGCTTTGAATAATCAAGAGATTCGGCGCCGAGTTTTTTTGCCTTTTTGCTCAGTTTCTGAAAATCTTTTCCTTTTACAACATATTTATCATCATCAGATGATGATTCCTCTTCCTCAGGAACATAATCAGGATCTTCGTCATGTTTGTAGCCATCTTCAACAATGAAATCTTGGTCCTCGGGGTTTTGATATTCCATTTTAGTATTTGTTTAGATTATTTTGAAGGGAAATCCCCCACAACTTCTAATATAATCAAAAATGAGACAAGTTTAGTCATGTCTGGTAAACAGAATATGAGTCATAACTAATTAGCTATTATTTGGTGTCATGAGACAGTCATATTTTCTTTATCAACCAATCAAAAGCTACAGATTTTCTCTTCAGATTTTTATAATTTTTACAATAAAAAACATTTCATTTGTGAAATTTTTTTGTGAAAAGTAATTAATTTGTGAAGTTTGTAGGAATAAGAGAATTTTATAAAATAGATTTTGATATTTGATAAAGGTTTCTACAATATAAATAAATTAAACTTATTTTTATATTTAAAATTAATCTTTTCTAAATATATTTTGTAATAATGTTTTACACAATTGACTTAATATATCCCTTTAATAAAATGATCCTTGGTAGTCGGGAACTAGACGAATTTGAAGTTAAACCATGGATGGTTCTCGATTCATTTGACCCAAAACAAATAAAAAATCTTGATCTTGATCATCCTTATAAATATTTATTGTGGGATCTTTATAAATACAACCCTAGCTACAACTCGCCTAAAGAAAATGATGCTGACCCAGAAAGTGATGGTTATAACGACAACGTCGTTGATTATTACTTCAAAATTTTAGATGATTTTAATAGGTATGGAATTGTTTTTTCTCGTATTTTTGATCTTTACCCTGGTAACAAACTTTACGTACATAATTATTCCATACTTAGTAAATATCATTATAATAAAAAAACTCTTTTATTTAATAAAGTAAAGATAATTTATCTGGATGATTACGATAAAGGAGTAAAACCTCTTTCAGAGGAAGAAAAGAAAGTGAGAGATTTTATCAAAAAAACAAAAAATAAAAAACTTCAAGTAGCAATGATGGATCCAGACATTTATAATGAACTTTTAAAAAATATAAATACACCATTTTGTAGTAGACTTCTTATAGAAAAATTTAATAATCGTATGACTTGGCATGGATTTAACGATTTCCTTAGAATAAAAATGACTTCAGAATCTTAAGATAAAATGGTTTCACAGTTCAGATAAAAGAAAAGAATCCGATAAACATTTCTACAAATATAAATAAATCAAAATTATTTTTATATATATAATTAATCTTTTCTAAATATATTTTGTAATAATATTTTTCGCGATTGAATTCTTCCTGAGTAGTTAATAGAGGATGCTTTACCATAAAATTTCACCTCTGATTATTTTCTGTCATTTCCGCGAGCCCGCAGGGCGAGCCGATTAATCCTGTCATTTTTCCCAAATTTACAAAAGTTACAAAATTAATCGGATTTTTGGATTTTTTTTGAGTTAGAATATTTGGGAAAAATGGAAAAAACACTCTGATTATTTTCTGTCATTTTTGTACTAAATGGGTCGTTGACGGAGTTAATCAGGAAATGACAGAAAATAATCAGAGGTGAAATTGAATGGTAAAGCATCCTCTATTAACTACTTTTACAAAGCCACTTACGGTTATGTGCAACCTAATGGTTTGTCTCACTGAAGCACTCATTCGATTTTCAACCAAGTAACTCATAGCATTTGGGCTACCCAGCTAGCAAGCCAAGATATATAGAAACACGTATTCTAGTATGTATACACATACTAGAATACGTGCACAATACGTCCTTATAGTAAAAATCAGGTAGATCAGCTTAAGAAATGTTAATGCTGATCAAAAGTCTTTATCCTTGTTTCCCCATTAAAACCAAAGTTAAACACGTTGCTAAACATCAACTTTTTATTCAAAATAAGTTGCTTATCAACACTGCTATTGATTTTCGTCGACTTTAAGTTCACCTAAAACGATACTGAAAAAAAAAGGAACATGAATAAACAATAGAAAGCTTCAAGTTAATACTGACTTGAACTATATGCAGAAGTCAGCTTTTATCTTCTGTTACTAACTTTTGTGTCATTAAACTTTTTTTCTATGTTTCGTTGATTTAAAAAAATTTAATGTGGCCTAAGTGTCCCGGAGGAGGGTACTTCCTTATAAGGGAATAATGGGGATGTACCGCTGGATGAGGTCGCATTTTCACGGCTGGTTTGACTATGATGGGGTCGCATTTTAAATAAGGTTACTAGAATGGATTTTTGGGCTAAGAAAGTTCGTCATATTTACGGTTAGAAAACGCACCAGAATGATTGTATTGTATGTGAAAAGTAAAGAGTTCTTCATTCAATTTAAAAACTTGGTCAACTCATTTTAGGATGACCCGTTTTCAAAAAAGATTGATAAGGTTAAGATACACAAGTGACATAAATAGAGACTAAGTTGGGATCGGGAAAATTACGTTTACCCAAAAGTGACTAAGGTGGGGTCTATAATTGGCCACAGAATAGACTATAATGGGTTAGGGGCTCTGAGTTGCCAGCGACACACACTCAGCAAAAATTAACCCAAGTACTCCCCGGGTTAAGTGTACAATGCGCGCTTCAATATATTTAAATACATTTTAACATACTTGAAATTAATCAGCGTCTCTATAACACATGTACGTATAAGTCTATAGCTCAGTCAACCTGGCCTCTTGAAAAAGGCGAAAACTTGGGAAGACTGTTGCTAGTGTTCTTTCTTATAAAGTATAAATTTAAAGCACAGAAAACTATAACCCTAGTTGCTGGTATGTTAATGATCTTATGTAAAGTGACTAGTTTTTCCTTGATGAAGGAAACCAGTAATCAAATATTAACTTCATCCCTTCTCTTCTTAAGGAAACTGTTTAATAAAAAGAAAAAAAATACGAGTTTTATGTACGATAAAGCACATGCGCGGTGTAGCAAGGTTTAGACACAACTTCCCTGTAATTTCTTTGTAATTTCTTGTCGCATCGTCAAAGCTGTGAATTCCCCGTACTTTTTCTGTCCTCCCTTTTTCCATTTGCATGCTTGGCCAAGAAAGGTAACTAAGCAAAACGTTTTTTTATAAAACAAACGGAACCGTTGGCTCCATCATTCGGCTTCCGTAATTGGGATCATTCTAAGATGCTGGGCAAAGTCCCTTATATAAATCTTACAATCAAAATTATCTGAAATTGCCCTATAGAAATTAATCCTTAAAGTCTTGACTTTAAGACTCCTTAAGGATTACGTTTTATAGGGCATTTTTATGTAATTTTAATTGTAAGATTTATATAATGGACTTTGTCCAGCATCTTAGAATAATCCCCGTAGTGTGAATGTTACATGCATGTCGCTGCACACTCACAAAAATGTTCTCCTTTAGCTATGTTAATAGTATGTGCGGCGCCAAAAAGAATGGTTTTGGATCCTTCTGCTCTGACATTATATTTTAAGCGTTAGGGTCTCAAATAGAGTAAGGTTTTGTTTTCACTTGAGAACAGTGAATCAGCTAGAAAATAGGGTAGAAAAATTCACATTCTTGTCCAGGGGGGTACTCCCTTATAGAAGCTATATAGGTTTGTGCCGCCCCATCGGGTAGGGGTCTTGCGCCGTTTTGGTCTGAAAACGGGTATCCAATTTGCACATTTGGTCTGGAAAATTACATTGTTTGGTCTGAAATTTGGGTCAGAATTTGGAGAGCTGGGAGGCACACTCCCACCCAGAATTCCAAGGAGTAACCCCCCCCGGGATTTTGGTCTGAAATAGGATCAGGGTTTCAGGAAGCATGCCGAACTGTCAAGGAGTTCCCCCTCCTTGAAAGTGCTCCGGACGGTGATCTAACATGTGCTTTGTTTGCCAAGGGTAGCTACTAAGAGTCCGAAAGCTTGTAAATTATTCTTGTAAAGGTTGAAATGACCCTGAACAGTACTGCCTGTATTTTACAGGCTTCCTTTAACATTCCACATGACACCAAATAACAATTAATTCTGTTAATAACAATATTTTTTGTCTGTATGATACCCAAGTGATTATGCTGTACCATAACACTTGAATTTTCCCAGAGTGTGGTAGCCTTGCTCATCACCCTTACCAATATCACCAAAGAAGAGCTGTTTTACTGGAAGCTTTGTCTTGTCAGTGAGGAGACCGCTGTCTTCACGCCATACTTCGTCATTCTTATCACAGTTACAGCCATAACTGGGGTTTGCACACGTGTTGTTCATCCCGCATGCGCACTTACCACTGCCAGGCGATGCTCCTCCCCAGTACGTCATCTTAGAATAATCACGTGACACCCAACATCCTCTTGTAAGTTTCAGTAACACTGAACTATAACACTCATACTTGATAAACTGCTCGCAGTGTGAGGAGACACTGGTAAGACTGGCCAATTGAGACAGACTCCCTCCAGTGTAATGAATGTTGCGTGAGTAGCATCCTGGCCCGTCACATCCTTTCACATGTGTCCTGCTCTCACTGTCGTGACTGATAACTGTCACGCCAACTCCATTCTTGTCACTCATGTCACAATATACTACGAATGGCACCAGGCCTCCCTCGCCATCAGGATCAACGCCGTAATTTCCACTTGTTGCTGTAGGGTCGCCGTTCTTTAAGTCACTACATGATAAGGCTGCAGAGAGAAGGTTCTAATTTATTCAGTTTATTCATTATTCCTGTGGTTAATCACCTATTTCAGTGACTTTCTCGTGCTTATAATTTGTATAAGATGCGAGTATATCCCGAGACACCTCTAGAAGGGCTTTTCTAACACCTCGCTAGTTTACGAGACATTTCCTTGAAGAACGAAAAGAATACATGTGCATGGTGTCAAAAGGTTACTTGAAATGTTCATCGTAATTAAATGTCACGTACCGACAAAATAACTAACTTTTAGCAAAGGTAGGGCGATTATACCGCCAAAAATTGTCAAAATTTAAGCCACAGACCTTGTGGTCGCCCCACCAAGTTGCCAGTGAAGCTCGCGATTTTAGGGAGCTTTAGCATCTAAGACGGCGACGGCATGCCGCAGCGAAAATATCACTTTTTAAATGAATTCCCATTTCTTCAAATGTCTATTTCAATTTCTTCGACCAATTCGCTGAAAATTTCATAAAGTATTAGGTCAATTTTCCATGAGTTTACGTCTTGGAGACCGCACTCAAGTTTAGAAATAGAAAGAAAAATTCATGGTCGCTTGTATACGTCCTCCATAAAACATGCAATTAGGCATTTTCCCGGGAAGGGTGGGGGTGGGGTTTACTCAACACATTTTTATGCAGGGAGGCTCCGCCCGGAGGTCCAACCCTTTACCCTTTTATATACCATTTTTCACGAAAAAGGTACCCCTTTCGATACCTTCTATTAACAATTAGATGGTACCCCTTTCACATACCTTGTTTAGAACTTTTCATCCCTTTTAACTGCTGTAAATGCACTGTCTTTCAAATAGGAATCAACCACAAAAATAGAACGATTTCTCGACTTCTTAAAGCCATAAAATTGATTAAAATCCCTACCCTTTCATATCTACCTGAAGCCTGAAAAAGGTACCCCTTTTTGGCGGAGCCTCCTCATATAGACCATTGTGGTAGTAGTGTAGTGTAATCGTGTAGTGACGGCAAAAAAATGTACAAAAAAGCGTGTTGTCATTTTTCTATTGCGTTTTCATGCCGTCGTCTTTGCTAAAGACCCCTCTATACAATAAGAACTTGTTTGCCTGGGAGTTGCCCGTGTCTGAACTTCCAGGATAAAAAGAGGCCAAGAATACTTTGAACAACTCCATGCGTGCATCCCGGGAACGGTGTCAAGTCCGCTACTGAAGTGTTAGTAGGGAACTTAAGATAAAGACGTTTTCGGGGAGACGGCAACTTCAACTTTACGTGACCTCATGATTTGTGAGCTATTGCGCATGCTCTTGCTCACTACCTCTCTGTCGTGGTCCCGTCGGCAACGTGAAACTGTTCTGTTTGGCTTTTGTGGCGAAAACGTGTCTGAGTATTTGAGTTTTATTTCAATCAGGTTGGTTGCGTTTAGCAACCAGAATTTTGCGGATTATCGTTCTTAAATCGTCTTTGTTTTCGTTGTCACATTTCAAGCTTGATTTCCAAGCTCTGTTATCTAACTTACATCTTTGTAATGTTTTCGTGTTTCATGTCATCCAACGTGGCAAACAGCAAACCGTAAGTGAGCTTTACATGGACAAAATTGTCCTACGAGCCAAATAAAAGTATACAAAACATATTAACGCTGATATTTTCATTGTGTATTGTTAGCTCACTTTATTCGTTAGAATATCATATAAATGAAACGCATTGCAAATTATTTAGAATAGTAGGTATTAGTATTACCAAATCAGTGAATAGCAATTTTGATTGGCTTCCGTAACTAGGAATATCCTTGTCTCTTCACTGTTTTGCGACCCGAGCCAAGATGGCGCCTCTTTTCGAGACATTTTGGGAAGACGAAATTGGTGCGATAAATGAAGGAGGCGTACAAACAAATACCAAGAAAGCGACGAACTTTGGCTTGTCGGTGTCACTGGTAGGGAGAAAATTATTTTCATGATGCCGGAATTTGCAACAAAATCGTGAAATGCACTTGACAAAATCCCCGAATATTTCCTACTAAGTGACGTTTTAAATTTACAAAAAGTTACTTTTTTTCAGTTTTATCCAACTTATTTGATTTGGTAAATACTAAAACAACTATCCCCCTCAGGGTCGGTGAACAGCGCTAGAGATATACCTCGACGCTTCGCTTCTCGGTATATAATCACCACTATTCACCTCCCCTTCGGGTGATAGTTGTATTCTGTAATACCATGTACTAACGTGGGAATACTGGAATAAAGTTGTTGTGGTTGTTGTTGCCGAGGCGAGTAAAGAGTTGTTCAACGACCTCACGGCAAAAAATCTCTACCTAGAAGCTTATTCGAGAAGAGAGAATATCAGATTTATGAACATAGGAGAAGGTTCCTCCGATGAACCCGAAGATGTGGAAGAAACCCTAAGAGATTTCTTAGAACTCGAATTGGGCTTCCACGATGCAAGAAGCGCTGAAATCCAAAGAGTCCATAGGAGCGGAAAAAGCAAGAATGGAAAGCCTCGGCCAATCCTGGCCCGTTTTCTGAGATACAAGGATGTCCAAAAAATATTTTCCCTCGGGCCCCGATTAAGAGAAACCGACTTCCAAATGTTCCGCGACTATCCTGCAGAAATTGTCAGACGACGTAAAGAGCAGATGAAGACATTCAAAGAGGCCTGAAGAAATAACATCCCTGAATCCTTCAGTCTATCGGAACCAGATAAGTTATTTATTAGATTCATAAGCGTATTACGGGGACAAACTTGTCATTATTACTATTTTTTGCGGCTAGTTACCGTTAGAGATGCAAAGTGATCACCCAGCAAGAAGGGAATGTTTTAACTTCGTCTTTATGTTTTTTTCGTTTATTTTTCTATTTTGTTTTACTTTCCGTGCTCTGAAATATCTTCATTTTATACCTTTTAGTGCTAAACAGATATTCTTTATCTCTTTTGCAAAAATGGGCATAATTTCTCATGCTATTATGCTTTGGGTGAAAGTTGTCAGATTCTTTTTTCACCACAGCAACAAAAGAATTCGACATTACAATTGGTTCAATTAATGCTAGGGGTTTGGGAGACAGAATCAAGCGACGGGAATTATTTAATTGGCTGCGGAAAAAACAAATGGCAATGTATTTTATTCAAGAAGCCCATTGTACTGAAAATAATATGCATGATTGGCGAGCTGAGTGGGGTTATCAGGCTCTTTTCAGCTGCTGCTCCAGCAAAAAGGCAGACGTTATCATATTGTTTAACAATAATTTCACCTTTCAAATCTCGAGAGCATACTGCGACCCTGGGAGACGCTTTATAATCTGTGACTTGATTACAAACGGGAAACAATTAACCTTCGTGAATTTATACGCTCCAAACAATGACGATCCAACTTTTTTTACCTCAATCTTTGAACGTTTAGCAGATTTTAAGTGCGATGAGGTCATAATTGGTGGGGATTATAGTACTGGATGTTGAGAAAGATAAAAAGGGCGGCGTTGCAAAAACCCACAAAAAATCGTTGGAAGTCATAAATAGCTACTGCGAAGACTTGGACCTAATTGATGTCTGGAGAATACAAAATCCTGATTAACGAAGCTTTACATGGAGACAAAAGAACCCTGAAATACATTGCAGACTTGACTTTTTTCTTGTAAGTCACTGCACATCTTGCAACTCAATCAATACAGACATAGTCCCTGGTTATAAGACAGATCACTCACTGATCACATTGCAAATATCGACGCATAACAACATGAGAGGACGAGGTTTCTGGAAACTAAATACCTCATTCCTAAAGGACGAAGAATATATAAAGAAAATACAAATAATTATAACCCAAACTAAAGATGAATATGCACAAGACAACACTGTCACTCCAAATTTACTGTGGGAAATGATCAAAATGAAAATTAAGAGACATCAATTGAGTACGGTAGAATAAATAAGAGAAAGCTTTTTCAAAAACAAGATGATACAGAAAAAAACATCAAAATCCTAGAGGAGCAGACCGCTAACAACGATGTAAAAGACTGCCCAAATGTATGGTCAGAGTTAGAAAAGGAAAAACGGGAACTTGAAACCATAATTGAATACCAAACAAAAGGGGCTATGTTAAGATCTAAATCGCGATGGTACAATGAGGGCGAAAAAAACACTAAATACTTTCAAACTTAGAGAAGAGACACTGCAAACAAGGAACGATCACCCAGCTGAAAGGTAATGACAAAGTCTCAATTCAATCGGACAAAGAAATCTTACATGAGCGCGAGGCTTTTTATAAAAATCTGTATGGCTCAAAAGTACAAGTTAACGATTACCCGCAAGATTTCTTTCCAGCCACACGAGAAGTATTGAGTGAAGAAAGTAAACAGCATTGCGAGGGTCTTTTAAGTCTTAAAGAGTGTTTGGAAGCGGTAAACGGTATGGCCACAGAAAAAGCACCTGGTACGGATGGCCTGCCATGTGAATTTTATAAAGTCTTTTGGAAAGACATAGGTGAAACGCTAACAGAGGCCCTAAACTTCTCTTATCAAACTATACTTTTTCTTGTTACTCCGTCTTTCTTTCTTTATTTCTTTATTTATTTCCCACTATATAAGGCATTTCCACAAGTGTACGTAAGTAGGAGAACCAAGTAGCTGATAAATAATCATTAAACTAAAAGACAGTAAGTTCGTTTGTGTACAGTGTCCAAAGTAGCAAGTCAGAGCTTTTTGGACACCGTCATGTTCAGATAATTGGCAGCAGCAAAGAGAGGAAATAGAATCTCAAATAAGGTTAAGATCATCAGATTTGATTGATTAGAAGATAGGACTTCCTTACTTTCTCAAACTTATGATATGGCCGACACTTAAGGCCAAGCGGTCCAGTCTCCCAGATTTTTGGAGCGGAGAATTTAAAGGACATCTTACCTAACTTAGTTGGTGAATACTCTTGGCCTAAAATAATATTCAGTTTACTGACAAATCTTGTATTGTAATTGTTTATACTCGATGGTGGAGTCAGGACACCAAGGAAGATATCTGTAATGCTATCAGTTTCATTTCTCATTCTATTTGTAAGGCAACATATTGTTAATTTATATGATATTCTCTAACTTAAGGATTGTTAGGAGTTTGAGAGACTGGGGAGACGGTCGTGGCATGTAGATATAGACGTGTGTTAACCTGCTCCGCTCGCCGTTAAGAAATTTACTATATTTTTGAAGTGCCTATGGCTTCTTCATCAATTTATTTAACCCCAAAGAGAAAATCAAGGAGTTGCATCGCATCCAGCAGCTCTACTGAGGTTTCTCCCGATGAAAAAAGGTTGAAATCGACGATCTCGCCATCAGCAAGTGACAAGGCTAACAGCGATGATGAAGTTATGGCAGTTTTAAGCCTAACAGAAAGCCTCACAAAGAAGCTTGTCTGACCTTATTCTAGCAAGTGAAACGATGACTAACGAAAGACTAACGAAGCTGGACGAAAAAATGGACGAGCTTAACCAGACAGTAAAGGGTCTTCAAACTAAAGTATCCTAATAGAGACTGACGTCGCGGCCGTTAAAGGAAAGCAGAAGTCTCTTGAAGAAGATTGTTCCCATATGAAAGAAAACGCAAAATTTGTTGACGAAAAAATCGCTAAACTTCAGGAAAGTGCGAACAAGAGAAAAGCAGATATCAGTGATTGCCGTAAGCAAATCCTTTATCTGGAAGCCTACAGTCGCCGGGAAAACCTGAAGTTTGAAGGGATACCGGAATCGTTTGAAACCTCAGCCCAACAGAGTGCTCCGGCTGAAGACACGAGAAAAGTTCTTGTAAATTTTATAGAAGACGCTCTTGGTATAGAGAACGCGGAAGACATCGAATTCCAACGTGTACATAGAATGGGAAAACCTAAGACTGGTAGTGGAAATGGTAGCCGTACAATTATAGCCCGCTTTTTGAGGTATTCGGACAGGGAACGTGTGTTCAAGTGTGGTCGTAAGCTTAAAGACACAAACTTCAAGATGTTTGAAGATATTCCGAAGGAGTTACACGAACTACGGAAAATGCAAATGGACAAATTGAAAAAAGCCAGGAAAGACGGTAAACGTGCGTATTTCAGCAAATCCGAGCCTGACAAGCTTTTCATTGATGGGAGATATGTCCGGTTTTAATTGGCTTTTCTTGTTAATATCCGTATGCTTTATTCTGTTGGGAGTTACTTCGGCGGGGACAGCTCTTCTAGCGAGAGGACACCAAGACTCTGAGGAAGTTTTGGTACTTTTCTTCTTTTTAATTTCTGACGGCTACACCAATTACTTTAGCTCAGCTTCTTACGACGGCTAATAACACTCCTTTTTTAACCATCCAACTATACAACTTATATAAGCATAAGAGAAGTACGTTTAGGCTTGCTGATCATGAGAGTTACGAAAGCTATTCCGAATTCTCCCCAACGAATTTCCCGCTGTAAACAAAAGTAAAATAAACAATCCTACAAGAAAACCAATGAAAGCCCAACAGCTAATTTCACGAGGCTAAACCCAAAACCAAAACAGGAACTCTGATGTAGGTAACAAGCAAGGTCAGCAATGGTCCCAAAACGTACCCACTTAGAACTGACTATCAAACTCAATTAAACCCCAACCTTGATGACACTTCTGTCGACAAACCCATTAAAAAAAGGTAATAACACTCAAAAACCTGTTAACGCATATATTGGTTAACCTTGACTCTCAAACCCAAACATAACGAAAAATAAATCACGAGAAGAACAAAGAACAAATAGAACTGTCATCAAAAATCCTTATGATAATAATGTCAAAAAAATAACCATAAGACTACTTCATAACAATTCATTACGGTGAGGGAGCTAGAAAATTAAATTGAAAGTTTACGAAAGGTAGTTTTTTTCTCCTGGCAAGGCTCGATTGTTTTTCACTTTTGGAGCATAGGTAAGGGTTTCTTTTTTTTTTTCTCTCCTAGCGGCTTTTTTTTTCCCTTTCAATGTTAAGCTGTTTTGGGTGTTTGGTATTCGTGATTTCTATGTTGTTTTTTTTGTTCTTGTTGTTGTTGTTTATGGATCTTTCGGCATTTTGTACAGTAATTAAGATGTTAATGAACTTATTTATAATATGCGGTTCTTTTGATACGGATACTGTAATTTGCAGGTCCTTTGATTTTTCTTTTAGGTATTTAGTCAAAAGGTTCACACTTCGTTTTATAACGTACAGGTTTCATTATTCTTTTTTTGTTTTATTCCTTGTTCTGATTAGCTTCTTCTACCCCGCCCTTTTTTCGCTGATTGCATCAAGATGGTATTGGAAACTTGTAAATTGATTTCACTGAATGTAAGGGGCATAAATAACTTTCGTAAAAGGCGAACGATTCTTACGTGGTGTCGTAAACAAAAGGCCGACCTAATCTTTCTGCAGGAAACTCAATCAAAGAAAAACTCTGAAAGACAATGGAAAAATGAATGGGGAGGTGATATGATTATGTCACACGGAAGTTCTAATTCGTGCGGAGCTGCCATACTTTTCAAGAAAGGGTTTGATTGCACTGTTTTGTCAAAATTCGAAGACCCACTGGGGCGCTATTTGATCCTGAAGGCGGAGATCAAGGACAAATTGTATGTGCTGATTAACATCTATGCACCGAATAAGGGTAAAGACATTATAACCTTTCTTAACAATTTGAGAACGTTACTCCAAAATGAAAATCTGGAAGACAAGAAAATATAATTATAGGGGGTGATTTTAATTTTCCGCTGAATCCATCCCTCGATAAAAAAGGTGGTACAATAGTACCGAGGAAATCAGTTATTGAAACCATTGATTGTTTACGCGATGAACTTGATTTGTTTGACATTTGGAGAATTTAAAAATCCTTCTTTGAAAAGTTTCACGTGGAGCCAAAACTCGCCAATGATTTTATGCCGCTTAGATTACTGGCTGATTTCAAATAATCTTCAAGATTCGGTTTCAATAACAAATATTATTCCAGCCATTAAAACCGACCATGCAGCCATTTCCTTGGATTTAATATTAGTCAAAACCACATTAAAGGTCCGGGTTACTGGAAAATGAACTGTTCTCTTCTAGATGATGATAACTACCAAAGGGAGGTTACGGCTAAAATGCCTGTCTGGCTGGCAGAGGGCAGATGTGACCTGCCGAATCACAGATGTATATGGGATTGGATTAAGTATAATCTTAGAGCACATGCAGTGCAGTTTTCAAAACGTAAAGCAAAAGAAAAAAAAGATAAGGAGAATATATTGCAAGATGAATTCAACAAAGCAAAGCAAACGTTCGAATGTGATCCTACCAATAAAAATGCAAGCGATTTTAATACGGCGAAAGAAAGATTGGAACATTTTTATGAAGAAAAACTTCAAGGTATCATCATTCGCGCACGGGCGCGATGGTGTGAACACGGTGAAAAGAGTACGAAATATTTTCTTAATCTGGAGAAGAGGAACCATGTCAAAAAACATGTGTGAAAATTGAAGATTAATGGTTCGATCACTACTGATCCGTTCAAAATTCTCTCCGAGGAAAAACGTTTCTACCAAGAATTATATACGAGTAAGAATTTGGGTAACGAGCAAGCAACAGAAATTTTTTTGAATAGTTTTAATATCCCACGCCTCAAAGATGAACAATTAAAGCTTTCGTGTGAAGGCAACATTACGGAGGAGGAGTGTGTTAAGGCTTTACAAAGTTTTCAGGGTAACCAAGCTTCTGGTAATGATGGGCTTCCAATCGAATTTTACAGTAAATTTTGGGAAATTATTAGCGAACCTTTCGTCAACTGTGTCAACGAGATTTTTACTAGTGGCGAAATGTCACGCTCCCAGAAACAGGCTGTGATCACTCTCATTGAAAAGAAAGGAAAGGACCGTTCTCTTTTAGAAAACTGGAGACCGATCTCACTTGTCAACGTTGATGCCAAGATCATCTCTAAAGTCTTAGCTACCAGGATAAAAAACGTCCTACCAAGCATAATTCATCATAACCAAAGTGGTTTCGTGAAGGACCGCTTTATAGGTGAAACTGTTAGATCGATCTTTGATTTAATGGAATTCTCTCTAAAACAAAATATTCCAGGTTTAATGATATTTATAGATTTCCACAAAGCATTTGACAGCTTAGAATGGAGCTTTCTTTTCAGCTGTTTAGAAGCCTTTGGTTTTGGTCCGGAATTTATTTGGTGGGTAAGGACACTGTACCACAATATTGAAAGTTGTGTTATCAACAATGGTCTCGCAACTGATTTTTTTTTTTCTCTGGAAAGGGCGTGAGGCAAGGTGATCCGCTTTCTCCATATTTGTTCGTGGTTGCAGTTGAAACTCTTGCTTTGGCAATTCGTCAAAACCCACAGATAATTGGTATTAAAATCGGTGGCGAAGAAACAAAACTCCTTCAATATGCTGATGACACAACGGCCGTTCTGTCTGACATTGACTCGGCACAGGCCCTTTTTAATCTTCTCGAAGTATTCAAGAACATATCAGGACTTGTAATTAACTCATCTAAAACTGAAGGAATGTGGATCGGGTCATCTAGAGATAAAACTTCAAAACCTTTTGGTATAAAATGACCTGATGAACCAATTAAAGCCCTCGGTGTTTATTACTCATACGATATCAAACTTTTGCTCGAAAAAATTTTATCGAGAGATTGGACAGTGTAAAAAAACTTATAAATATTTGGTCTTCAAGAGGTCTTTCTATATCTATGGAAAAGTAACAATTATCAAGTCTTTAATCATACCAAAATTTTTTTACATTTCCTCGCTTCTGCCGGTCCCCAAGGAAATCGTTAAAGAGTTAAATCAAATGATATTTAAATTTTTGTGGAAAGGAACCGATAAAGTGACAAGACTTTCCACAATTAATGAATTTGAAAACGGTGGTTTAAAAATGATCGATCTGGAAAGTATGATTAAATCCTTACGACTAGCCTGGCTGAAAAGGATCTTCCAGTGCAACAATGGTGCTTGGAGAAATTTTTTACGGTTTTCGTTGGAACCTTTTTGGGGGCCTCTTTTTATTTCATTGTAATTATGACTTTAAAGAGATAAGTATTTTCTCTAAATTCTATTCAGAGTTACTTCAATGATGGTCTGAGTTTCGTATTGTTTTCGATAGTAGAAGGGAATGTCAATATATTTTGTGGAATAACAAAGAGATAAGTGTTGATAATAAGCCTGTTTTCTTCAAAAAACTTTTGAACAAGATGTCATTTTCGTAAATGATCTTTTGTTTGAATTAGACACAGCAAATTCTTTTACTATTGTTTCGAAAAAAATTAGCAAGATTAACTACCTAATTTGGGCAGGGCTTCGTCACTCTGTTCCAAAACATTTAAAGAATAGCAATTATCTTCGCTCAGAAATAAGCTTAATATTGACAATCGATAACAAAGAATTTGATATATTAGAAAAGAAATCTAAAGATTACTACATGCTAATTAAAAGAATAATTGCCCAGTGTCCAAAAAACTCCAAATACTTGTGTCAAGATTTCAATCTAACCCAAGACCAGCTGAAAAAAGTATTCCTTCTTCCACATGAGGTAGCGTTTGAACCTTATCTAAAAGCTTTTCAATACAAAGTCCTTAATTCAATTTTATTTACCAATAAAAGAGAATTCGTGTGTCTGACCTTACAAGACGTTATTACAGGAATACTATATACAAATTGCCCTTTACTGAATTATTTGATAATGATCGCTAAACTATACTTATGGGGTTGTAGAAGAAATCAGACTCTTCCAGTCATAACTGCCTTTTCATCTAAGGTTAAAATTAAGTATGAAACAGAAAAGTACATATGTGTTAAAACTAATAACATGGGCAAATTTAATAAGAAGTGGGCTCTGCCTTTGGACTCTGTACCATAGTGTTGTCTGTACTTAGAACGTATTTTTTCTTTTTTTTGTATAATTACTTTACCGTTAAAATTCATAGTGTAATGTAATGTAACGTATTTGTAATTTATTGTAACGTTGGTATTGTAACGCTGTGGAGTATTTAATAAACGTTTGAATGAAAAAAAAAAAAGAGTTTGAAAAAGGGAGCAGCACTCTCTCTAGGTTGTGCAAAGAAGATGGTGCGGCGACATTTGTTCTGCTTAATACAAAGACAATCTGAACTGGTTTTGCTGGCACACCCCCAAGCAAGAATACCGTAACTCAAATAGGGATATATTAAAGCATAATAAATTTGTTTCAGTATATTGAGATCTACGTAATATCTTAGTTTAGAAAGGATTCCCATAATTCTAGCTAATTTATTATTTACCTGTTGCATCTGTGGTTGTCAGTTGAGATGTTTATCTATATAAACTCCCAAATACTTTATGTAATCTTTTTTCAATACCTGCGATGTTTATCTTTGGGTGGCATCTAGATGATGAGACTGACGTATAGTTGGTCTTTACAATATCAATAGATAACTTATTTAGAGCACAGTACTGTAGTTATAAATTTGTTAAAGCTCTTGATTCATTACGGATTCAAGTTGTTTCAGTTAAGTTGTCGCTAGAGAAAAATAAATTGGTATCATCAGCAAAGCACCGCACCGAAAGTTTGTTACACAGTTTGGTAAGTCGTTCACATAAAGCAAAAAGGAGGACCTAGAATCGAGCCTTGGGGTATATTTTCATAGCTAGATTTAGCAGAGTCAATTTTAACATATTGTCTTCGATTCTGCAAATAAGTTTCAAACAAAATACGTGGTGTACCCCCGAATTCCATATAGATAGAGTTTAGAGAGCAGTATTTTATGATTTACTGTGTCAAAAGGATTTAATGGAGCCGAAACCAATTGTGCAATTGCACGCATTTTAGGCATCCTACTGATGAACAGTTGCGACACGTAGATATATCTTTTTTAGCAACTAAGAAAATTTGCAGTCTGTCTACTTTGCATTGATTTGATAGCTCAAGAAATAAGCCACATGTTATTTGACCTTTATCAGTAGCTAGCTTCAGATTATCAGAAATTTCAAGAATAGCTTGTTATGTGGAATATCTTCTCCTAAATCCAAACTGATATTTGTACACGAATATTTATAGGTTATTTCACGGTTGGTGAGCGCGTACGATTTTTATTCACTAGTTGTGTAAAACAAACGAACGAACGCAGCGAGTGAGTTTGTTTTACACAACGAGTGAATAAAAATCGTACAAGCAAACTAACCGTGAAATAACTTATTTATTATATACATACCGAGATTCATAAGCGAACAGGACTCAAAGATAAACATATCTTTATCTTCTTTCAAAGAAAAACAACGCGCGGTCAAGCCGCCTCACAGTTCGAGAGTTGCACTGAAATGGCTTCCTTGTAAATTACTTTACATCTAAATTATCAAGCAAAAATGCCGTTAAAAGGCAGAACTAGTTAGAATAAAATAAGACATCATCTACGGAAGTTCAAAATTTGAAGTACAGAAGTGAAAACCTGAGACTTCATTTTTTGTAGCTTATCAGAACCCGCATGCTTGAATTGACAAACACTTGCCTTTCGGTTTTAGATCCCTTTGCTTTGACTGAAGCGCTTTCCGAGTTAGCTCGAATTGGACGTCTTTCACAAGGCCACGTCCACAGTTTTTTTTTTCTTCAATGCAAATAGCGCTCAAACCTAGCGAAGAATGCAGAATCAGGCTCGTATTCCTCGTTGTCTTCTTTTTTGCGAACCGTTATAACGAACTCGTTGAGAAACTTGTTCAGCTCTTGAGGAGTCAATTCGTCCATTTGTCTCGTCTCGCCTTTCAGAACAAGAAATTCGTGGAACAGAGCAACTCGTTTTTGGTCTTTTTCTTGGTGTTTTCATTTTCCTGTCCGTCTATGAACTCTTCCTCTGATGAATCTAGGCTCTGAAATCGGTTAGTCTGATTTGAAGCCATCTTTCTAAAGAAAAATGCGCCTAAATTCTTAGAAATGTGCTATTTGTCAGTCAAGAGGAGCAGCGAGCGAGCGACACGGTTTTGTTCACTAGCGAAAATAATGATATAGCCAATCAGAGCGTCGATACGTCATTTTTCACTAGTGAAAAAAATCGTATGACCAATCAGCTGGCTTCTCTAGCGCGAAGAGACTATTTTTATCTCGATGCTTTTTGGCGCGTAAATCTCAGTATATATATAATAAAATTGATTATACACGCTTTTAAGTCTCAGGTTTTCACTTCTGTACTTCAAATTTTGAACTTCCGTAGATGATGTCTTATTTTATTCTAACTAGTTCTGCCTTTTAACGGCATTTTTGCTTGATAATTTAGATGTAAAGTAATTTACAAGGAAGCCATTTCAGTGCAACTCTCGAACTGTGAGGCGGCTTGACCGCGCGTTGTTTTTCTTTGAAAGAAGATAAAGATATGTTTATCTTTGAGTCCTGTTCGCTTATGAATCTCGGTATGTATATAATAAATAAGTTATTTCACGGTTAGTTTGCTTGTACGATTTTTATTCACTCGTTGTGTAAAACAAACTCACTCGCTGCGTTCGTTCGTTTGTTTTACACAACTAGTGAATAAAAATCGTACGCGCTCACCAACCGTGAAATAACCTATAAATATTCGTGTACAAATATCAGTTTGGATTTAGGAGAAGATATTCCACATAACAAGCTATTCTTGAAATTTCTGATAATCTGAAGCTAGCTACTGATAAAGGTCAAATAACATGTGGCTTATTTCTTGAGCTATCAAATCAATGCAAAGTAGACAGACTGCAAATTTTCTTAGTTGCTAAAAAAGATATATCTACGTGTCGCAACTGTTCATCAGTAGGATGCCTAAAATGCGTGCAATTGCACAATTGGTTTCGGCTCCATTAAATCCTTTTGACACAGTAAATCATAAAATACTGCTCTCTAAACTCTATCTATATGGAATTCGGGGGTACACCACGTATTTTGTTTGAAACTTATTTGCAGAATCGAAGACAATATGTTAAAATTGACTCTGCTAAATCTAGCTATGAAAATATACCCCAAGGCTCGATTCTAGGTCCTCCTTTTTGCTTTATGTGAACGACTTACCAAACTGTGTAACAAACTTTCGGTGCGGTGCTTTGCTGATGATACCAATTTATTTTTCTCTAGCGACAACTTAACTGAAACAACTTGAATCCGTAATGAATCAAGAGCTTTAACAAATTTATAACTACAGTACTGTGCTCTAAATAAGTTATCTATTGATATTGTAAAGACCAACTATACGTCAGTCTCATCATCTAGATGCCACCCAAAGATAAACATCGCAGGTATTGAAAAAAGATTACATAAAGTATTTGGGAGTTTATATAGATAAACATCTCAACTGACAACCACAGATGCAACAGGTAAATAATAAATTAGCTAGAATTATGGGAATCCTTTCTAAACTAAGATATTACGTAGATCTCAATATACTGAAACAAATTTATTATGCTTTAATATATCCCTATTTGAGTTACGGTATTCTTGCTTGGGGGTGTGCCAGCAAAACCAGTTCAGATTGTCTTTGTATTAAGCAGAACAAATGTCGCCGCACCATCTTCTTTGCACAACCTAGAGAGAGTGCTGCTCCCTTTTTCAAACTCTTTTTTTTTTTTCATTCAAACGTTTATTAAATACTCCACAGCGTTACAATACCAACGTTACAATAAATTACAAATACGTTACATTACATTACACTATGAATTTTAACGGTAAAGTAATTATACAAAAAAAAGAAAAAATACGTTCTAAGTACAGACAACACTATGGTACAGAGTCCAAAGGCAGAGCCCACTTCTTATTAAATTTGCCCATGTTATTAGTTTTAACACATATGTACTTTTCTGTTTCATACTTAATTTTAACCTTAGATGAAAAGGCAGTTATGACTGGAAGAGTCTGATTTCTTCTACAACCCCATAAGTATAGTTTAGCGATCATTATCAAATAATTCAGTAAAGGGCAATTTGTATATAGTATTCCTGTAATAACGTCTTGTAAGGTCAGACACACGAATTCTCTTTTATTGGTAAATAAAATTGAATTAAGGACTTTGTATTGAAAAGCTTTTAGATAAGGTTCAAACGCTACCTCATGTGGAAGAAGGAATACTTTTTTCAGCTGGTCTTGGGTTAGATTGAAATCTTGACACAAGTATTTGGAGTTTTTTGGACACTGGGCAATTATTCTTTTAATTAGCATGTAGTAATCTTTAGATTTCTTTTCTAATATATCAAATTCTTTGTTATCGATTGTCAATATTAAGCTTATTTCTGAGCGAAGATAATTGCTATTCTTTAAATGTTTTGGAACAGAGTGACGAAGCCCTGCCCAAATTAGGTAGTTAATCTTGCTAATTTTTTTCGAAACAATAGTAAAAGAATTTGCTGTGTCTAATTCAAACAAAAGATCATTTACGAAAATGACATCTTGTTCAAAAGTTTTTTGAAGAAAACAGGCTTATTATCAACACTTATCTCTTTGTTATTCCACAAAATATATTGACATTCCCTTCTACTATCGAAAACAATACGAAACTCAGACCATCATTGAAAAAGGTATTATTTAGATCTCTCGAACCTCTCAATATTTTCTTTTTCTTCCAGTGAAGTTGAAACATTGGATTGGGATTTTTCTGGAATTGTCGATCTATGGGAGCGAAGACATATATTTTCATATCATAATTGCTATAATAATAACAATAATAATAATGATAATAATAATAATAACAAGAAGAAGAAGACTTTAATGGCTGTCACAATTACTGGTATATCTAGAACAAGTAGTTTACGTTATTGGCCCAGTGTAATGATATCAGTATCAGTATCATCATCATCCATTTTTCTAGTCGATATCGTCATCAGCATTACCATCATCATCAGCAGCAACTCATCATCCGCCGTTTTAAATTACCTTTATTTTGTTTATCGAGAAATAGCGAGACATACAATCGGCTGTCGTCGGTTTAACTACGTATGTTTTAAACCTATTTTTCATTGGTACCTCTGTGAGGCCTCTATAACCCCAGCCCTGTCGTGGTTTAAGATGTTGTGGGTGCTGTATGTGATCCGAATCACTAAGCTCACACACAACTTTGTCGTTCACAGGCGGACCAATGTTTATTGACACGCATCTACTTTCCATAACACATCTGTGATGACAAGGCGTGTATATTCCAATAGTAAGATTTAAAAACACGTGATCTGCCAAATAATGGCCATCGTCCGGTGGAAGGAACTTGAGACGACGACAACTGTCTGCAAAGAAATAGGATGTAAACGGTATCAGGGTCTTGCTAGGATGTAATAAGTAATAGACTCTAAAAGAAAACCTCGGTGGAGTAGCTGATACCGACTCGATGGAATACCAAGTGACTGGAGCAACTGTTCTCACATTGTTATTTTACCAAGTCAAAAGTGCTAATTGTAAACGTCATTGTGAATATCCCCCCAGTCTTTGACGGTCGATAGAGTGCTACGAAGAACATACTGATTTCAGAAATGTCGGGGCTGCAAAGAGCATATCTAAACCTTGAGGAACCACATGGAGCAGTGTCATTTGAATGGCAGGGAGGATTGTATGTCAAGTTCATCGATTTCCAGCGTTTGCTAGCGTGCACACAGAAAGATTATAAGAGTATTCTCCAGATATATGGCATACTTAAGCACATTGTCCGAGTGATTTAACAAATATTCTATACTGACTTTAGTAGCTCGGTTAGACGCTTTGATCTGAGCTACCACGTTAATTCAGGTGTCCGATGTCCACATCCCACATCAACCCTATGATGTCATTTTCACGCCAAAAACCGTTAAAATCAAAAAACAAAAAACATACCATTGTTTGAAATACAAAGATCTTTTATCCAGCAAATTTTGAGCTCAAACGGATAAAAGCTGCAAAAGCAGCTTCTAGGAGATCGTTTCAGGCTTCATTTGTGCCACCGTGTATGGAACAGGCTACGGATCCGCGGCAAACAATTTTTTTCGGTCTTCGTTTCGCCTCTGACAGCCTCATCGCTATGACTTGTATTTGACATAATTCTTTTTACTTCAACTCCAAAATTTTCCACGCATTTCGGCATATGTATCGGTCTGTTTTTGTTTGTTTTGTTTTTTTTTTTGCTAAAATATTGAATTCGTAGGTAAATCATGCCTGGATGAATCATTGCTGGTTACCTGATTAAATAGTTTTGTCACGGTGGAATTTATCACTTACGACTAGTCATGATCGAGAAGTCATAGCTTAAAATCCAGTTAGGATATTAAACTCAAGTCGAATGCTTGCCCCTCAGTTATGGCCACACAGCCATCTTAGTTTAGCCTACGTTTCAAAAGACATAAAATATGATGACCTGTCACTGGTTGAATTCTCTGCCGAATTCGCCGCCATTTTGCATCGCCCTACCATTTTAGTCCTGGGACTTGGTGCCTGCATTATTTTAATGTATTAGGCAACCAAATACTCTAATGGCCTACGGTACTCGAGTTGTACACAACCGCAGGTGAAAATTCTGATAGCGCTTCTCTTCAGTCAACTTCATTTTATAGATGATGCTCTTTTTCACGGCGGCCATCTTGTTATGCGCAGTAAGAGATGCTCAGTGCAAATCCAGCGAATCACCTAAAAAGAGACCCTTAGCTATAGGTAGAGTAAATGTGTTGATTTGCAATATCGATGGAAAGGTTGTACTGTCTGAGTCATAACGCAGCTTAACTTATCAGTACTAAATGACTCAGTGACTGGGCTGTAAATGGTATTTGAAGCCCGCATAATGTTTTCATGTTAAACAATTTTTCCTTATGAAATACATTTCTACGATTTGGCCTTGTCTACGAAATAACAATTAATATGTAAATACGACGTTCTTTATAATACTCTTTATACAGGTCCAGACTTGACTTTAAATTCCGCTTTGTTTTGTCTAGTATATCACAGTTGCAACTGAATTTTTACCACATCCCTTTGAAACTTGCGACTGTTGGCAATGTCACACGCAAGGCATCCAAGATCTCGATCCTACTGGTTTTAAAAGTGATTCTTAGATCCAAAAACATATGCTGATGGAGAAAAAAAAAACATTAAGCTTTTTTACCCGAATTCGGATCCGCGTTCGAAACAGAACGTCCATAAATAAAGTGACTGAATTTCTTCCAGCCTTTCTTTTTGCGACTGCTTTTAATGAGGCCTTCATTAAAGAAGAAAAGAAAAAACACCACGATGCATATGATCTTTCACTTGTTAAATATCTCTCCATCAGCTCAAATATTCAAGGGTTTTTATTACGTATGTATTATATATGTTATCAAAAATTACCCAGATTGAGCGACAAGTACTCACCTTTGATTTTCTACCAAGATCAGATCATTCAAAACCTGGTTGATATGACTGGTAAAAACTGGTTTTAAAACTGTAAATTTGTCGAAGTCAATCAATAAACGCGATCTTTGGGGTTTATCAAATGTATAACCAACTTGCTGCTACACCAGATACACCCTGTTACTTAACTGTTACATTTGAGGACTATGATAAACTATTATCTGGACGCTTTTTCACGTAAACCTTTTTTGACAGGAATAGGGTGGAATTTGACAGGAATAAGGACTACCTACTATTACTACCTTGATGTGCAATTGCGATGTAGTTCAGCCAAGCACCCCAAACCAAAAATGCCAAAAAAAGAGTTAGCACAGACAAACGACAGGCTAACATACTGAAGGCCACGAAAAAACCGTTCCCGAGTTTATCAGATTTTACAGGTCTTGGCATGGATGTCACCGTTCGTCAGACTCCACGATCGATCCCGAATAAAACTGAACGCCGACTGGGAAGGAAGAAAGTCAGGATCCTAAATTTATTGAGAATAAACAGGGTAGGTTCCTGTCCTCGTTTGGTATTAATCTGATGTTACAATTAAGGAATTATTAATCATTGAGTGACGTCATGCTGTGGTGAGGGTTATTGGCCGTTTTATTGTCTTATAAGGACCAATCAATGAAGAGCGTGTGAGAGCCGACACAGACAAACGTAGCCCACTATACTGGGGAGCGCTCCCTTAATTAGATTTTGCAGGGCTTGGTGGATACTGTTCATCAAAGTCATTCTGTCATATTTAACAGAATGGTATGGGGTCAGCTCATTGGAGAATAAGCACTGAGGATAGGATCCTAATCCCTTTTGGTATAAGTTTGATGTTTTTCCAATGAAGAAATATTAATGACTGAGTGACGTCATGCTCTAGCGAAGGGTATTTCGCCTGCTGCTGAATGAGGAAGAACTGCTGCTGTTTTGTTGATTTTGGTACCAATTTAAGACAATTGTAGATGGGTCTGGTGTTTAAACGAAGTCGGTAATTAGAAAAACACCGAAAACGATAATAATTCAGAAAGACTATTGAGGTCTCTTCGATATTTGGGCGGTAAAAGATGAGGTCGTCTCAAAACCTACCTTTGTTAATTATACAATATATTTTGAATTAATAATTAAAATGAAAAAATTTTTCTGAAATCCTTTATTAATTGTTACTCAGCATAATTAGTAAATGTTAAACCCTCATCTCTTTTTTTAATTTCTTCTAACCTGCATGGTAACCATCAGCTTCTTCCTGTGAAAACCTCACTGAGTTTCGACCAGCTCTGTGAGACAACCGCTGAATTTCCCGCCACGATTCTATCCATATGCAATGAAAGGTGTACACTACTCAGTTTTTAATTGAACCATGCTAACCCGAAAGTTTGTTTTTAAGATGTTGGTAAAGTTTTCAATTCTCTGCCTCAAGGTAGAGAGGGTCTGCAGCTTGAAAAATGAGACACAGAGTAAAGGGTATTTCGTTCGATTGTTTGATTAGACGTTTATTAGAAAGAGCGTACACTTGTTATAAATACCTTAAGATTCGAGGACGAGGTCAACTATGATGACGAGATTTAACATAAGGTTTTTTTGCCCTTTCTAAAAAATGGAGACCCTGGCAGGAAAGCTTCATTGTACTTTTTTTTCACCAGGAGTTAGCACCGTTCAGGCGCGGATCCAGGATTTCGAAATGGGGGGAGGGGGTGAATTTTTGTAATAATGTAATAGACTCATTTGCGGATTTCTCTACCGGGACGACTAATTTCTTGTCGAAATAGTAAATACTTAGCTTTTGGTGCCTTGTTGCATTCGAATTGTTGCTAGTCTTTATCGACGACAACGCAACGTCGCTAAAGCTTGGAAAGGAGGCGTTTTTGGATTACATGCTGGACAGTGTGTTTGTGGGCTCAAAATGAATAAATTGATTGGTAGAACCGGTCATCGCTTATGCACATTCTCCACCTCAATCAGAGAAATCAGAGAAATCAAATATTATTTCAATATTTGAGGGATAAGAAAAAAAAAAAGAAGGGGGCCAGAAAAAGGGGGGTGAAAATTCCCCCATTTCACCTCCCCTGGATCCGCGCCTGCCATTATGTTTATTGAAGGAGGTTAAGCCCTCTCCCTGTCGCAAAATGATAAAACTTCCAACTGTTGATAACTTGTTTCCACCCGCTACGACATTCTCGCTAAAACTCGTGGTAGAATAACGGCGGTTTTCACGTTTTCTCTCGGCAAAGTGACTCTGGTTCGGCCGCGCGCACTACTTGGTAAAATCTCGTCCTCTTACTCATCTTTGACTTCGCATCTAAAGGTATCTAATTGTATGCAACTGAATACAGGCTCTTATCTCATCCATAACCAGTGGCAAACATGTCGACACACTCCGACGAAATCCGGTCCTTTTTACTTAAAATCGCTGCTAGTGACACATGTGTGAGCTATAACTCTTACCCTCTTTCTCCCCTTCGTTCAAAGTTGTTCCTCCAAGTATTGGACATGGTAGTGTATTGCCACCAACTATGCCAAGAGGGTAGGGGGGCGGGAAGGGGGATCTTAAGCGCAAGATCATGCACAGGCCACTTAAGCCCAAAATATTAGGGACCTTAAGATCCGACGACGGTGACGGAAACGGGAACGCCGCAAAAACAATAGGTTTACTTAGCAAAACAACAATTTTGCACGTGCATCACGCTTTTTTGTACATTTCTTTGCCGTCACTGCACGACTACGACGTGAAAATACCTAATTACACGATGTACAGAGGACGTACACAAGCGACGACGAACTTTCCTCTCTCTTTCTGAACTTGGATGTGGTTCTTAGGAATTCAACTTTTGGAGGGTTCGCCTACATTTGACGAAGTTAGTGACTTGGAGTAATCGCAATGAAGATTGAAAGAATGCGAATTCACTTTTTCAGCGACGCTTTCTCTGCCGTCGCCGTCCTCGGATCTTAAGGTCCCTAATAAGTGACAGAGTCTCAAATATTTTTGCAACTGGTTGTAGCTACCTATGAATGATGCAAAGTAGAAAGGATCTCGCAACCTACTCAAAACCTCTATACAGAAAGTAAAAGCATGTGTCATCACTGCTACTGGAAACTAAACTTAAAATGGGGCTGAGGTCTAACTAAGCTACAGACTCTTTCCCAAGGTCCTCTCGTTTTACAATATGGTAGCAGTAGGAAAGACTGGGTTCGAGGATTAGCTCAGTTCCCAGGGCCCATCTTGTTTTCGTCCCCTTTCGATGAAAGGTGACTCCGATTAGTAACCTGCTGCACGCCAGAGAAAAACCTCTTATGTACCAAGGGTATCTCTTGTATAAATTCGCTTCTCATTATGCATGAGGAATACAGAGATAAAACTGAACTTAACGTAAATGCGCTATCAAGCTCCCGGGGGCTTATTTGAAGTGGCGGAGGCGATTCTATCAGTCCACGAAAAACTAGAATACAAAGTGGAAATGCTCAAGTACAAGACGTTTAGGTCATGCCGCCGAGGATCACAATCAAATCCGAACTTCTGGGCCGGGTTGTTCGAAGCTGGGTTAAAGTAACCCAGGGTTAGTGCGAAATTTGAATTCGGATATGAGAGCTTGAAAAGCAATTTCAGTTTAATTCTCTTTGCCTACAATTTGATGATTGCATACTCTAAAAACAATAGAGAAAACTGTCCGAGAAAGTGCTTTTGAGAAAAAGAAAAAGAAACCCGGGTTAAAATTTAACCCCGGGTTAGCGCTAACCGGCGTTCGAACAACCCGGCCCTGGTTGGTAAATAAATCATCCCGGATCAGTCTGCACGAAGTTTTACAGTCATGATTGATTAATACAGTCCCTCATATATTAGGGAAGAATAATTAGGGGAGGGGAGTTGGGCTTGTTAACTTTCTTCCCATGAAAAGGGGGGTGGGCTAATTAGAGGGAGGGGGCTTAATAGAGGATTTACGATAGTTAAAAGAGCGCTTCAGACTCTTTCGTTATGCACCGTAGCTTTTATCTTTTCATGTTCCCCACCATTCATAAACAGTCTGGCTTCACTGTAAGGAAGTAGCGTCTATGCTAAGCCATAGCATTTCAATTTCCCCAGAGTATGGTAACCATCTTCGTTACTACTTCCAGTTTCACCAAACCTGAGCTGTTTTACCGGAAGCTTTGTCTTGTCAATCAGAAGACCGCTGTCATTACGCCATACTTGGTCATTAGCATCACAGTTACAGCCATAATTGGGGTCTGCACATGAGTTGGTCATCCCGCATGCGCACTTATCATTGACAGATGCTCCACCCCAGTACGTCATCTTAGAAGAATCACGTGACACCCACCAATCCCATACCTTGTCCTTGTATATCCCTGAGTTTAAACACTCGCTCATGATAAACTGTTCACAGCGCTGGGAGACTGCGGTGAGTCTGGCCAGCTGAGACAGACTCACTCCAGTGTAATGAATGTCACGCGAGTAACTTCCTGGGCTCTCATATCCTTTCACTCGTGTTCTATTCTCGCTGTCGTGACTGACAACTGTCACGCCAAGGCCATTCATGTCAGTCATGTTGCAATAAACAGTAAAAGGAGCTAACATTCCCTCTTCATCTGGGTCAATGACATAATGTCCACTTTTTGCAATGGGATCAATTTTCTTCAAGTCGCTGCACGACTTAGGAACTGTAATAAATGCAAACTAGCAGTTGTAAATTGTTCTTTCAGTCTCAAGTCTCTATAGAAAAAAGTAGGCTTTTCGCGTTTTATTTTGTTTAAATAGGTTTGCCAATGCAAGTATGACAGGAAAACCTGACACCACATTAGCTTGCGCCGGAACAGATATAGTCCACCTCCCGACCTGAACACCAACGCGGGAAGATAGACGTCAACGTCCCCCAATCCTTTCGTCAGCTGCCTCTCATCGCTCTTCGCTTATGGCAAAGCAATAAGAACAGGCTCTATTCGCAGGCTAGATGTTGCCTGTGCGTTTTTTTAAAGATTAAAAAATGGTGTGGCCATAAACCGTGAACTTAAGGCCTCCTGTAACGAAGCTAACTGAACGGAGAAGCTATTATTATCTCGCACGAAATATAATTTATCTGTTAAAACGGTTCGCAAAAATTGATCTACTGATCTTTTAATATTCGGAGTTTCTATTTTCGCCTCGTCAATAGGCTTTCACATGACGTCATCAAAATTCAAGCTAAAGAATTATATATCAATCTGGCTGAGTGTTTGCTTTCATAAAGTGTTAGAGCACTTAAAATATCGTATTTACTCAAATTTTCACTTCGAAAATGCACTTCGTTTTGTGATACAGTGCGCTTGAATTTCTAAGCTTTTGCTTGGCGCAGCATTTACATGGCGGCCGAGAGAGCTGTCTTGTAGGTTAAAAAAGTGACTTATTTTGGGAGAATTTGATTTCTGTGCACCCATTGTATCAAAAAACCGGCGTTTTACTTTAATGTTTATGAGTTCCTTGAGAGATGAATTTATGCTTTCGTAGTAAAACTCATCGGCAGATGTCTCTGTTGGTTTCCAGACATCATGTTGGTGCCCAATTGGATGGACACCAACAGTTTGAATAGTTTTGATTTTTATTTTTGATGACGTGACAGTAAAAACCAGCAATACTACACATGAATAATCAAGAATTAAAAATTCTCCTTTTCCTGACACAGTCTACGGCAAGGCTGTGACGAAACAAGTTATTGAAAGCGTATTTTACCTTTCTCGCAGTTTTCTCCTGTAAAGCCAGAAGTACAGATACAGAGGTATATTTTGCTGGTATATCCTGTTAAGCACGTTCCATTGTTAACGCAAGGTTTAATGGCACAGGGGTTCTAAAGAAAATATAAATTCGTGAAACCATCAAATTAAGGAATTTAGATTTGTTACACCTTGAAAACAGGATTTGAATATCGTCACCAATATCAGTATTGTTTTGGTTAGCATCCTGATTCCTCTCCTCCTCCTCCTCATCATCATCATCATCACCATCATCATCATCATTATAATTATCAATATCATCATCATCATTTTTATCATCATCATCGTCATCATCATCATCATTATCATCCATTTGAAAAACTACTTGTGATTCCTACCAGAATTTCAGATTTGTCATTCTTGATTTTGACCTTATTAGACATATTTCTTCTTTTATTTTTCTTTGCGTTTTACTTATTATCTGTAAAAGCTGATTTGGCACGCCTCGGCAAGCCTTTTTTTGCTAACTGCGTGCCAAGAAAATGTTATTTCTGACGAATGAGCCCGCGAAGAAGGCAGAAATAAATATTTTGACGGCACGAGATACAACAGGGCCTGGGCACTAGGCCGGGTGCACCATGGGTAGCCATATCTGGGTTATATATAAGGCTGCGTATATCACATGTACGTCATCTAGGCTTACGAACCAACCTCTCTTTGTTTTTTCTTAATTTTTTGTTTTATTCATTTTTAGGAGCAACCTATTCTCGATTCATTCTAAAGTCCCGTAGGAAGGGCTTTGAGCTTGAGCCTTGGTTCCTACCCAGATTTCCTGCCCGCATTTTTCTCTTCGGGGTATTTTTGAGCAGGTGTTTTCTCGCCTCCGTCTGACCGCACTTACTTCAGTTTGTAAGCGGTAGCTCAGCTCTGCTAGTTTTCAGCTTTTTTTTCCCGTTTCTTATTTTATGTACTTGTACAGTTATCTCAGTTTTTCACCTGCTCCTTTACTTGATATATTTAGTTTCTATGTATGCTTAGGTCAGCTGTCCCGGAACCGCTCTTTAGGAGGCGACATATGTCTCATATGACGCAGTTAGGTTGCAGGCAATGTTACAGACCTCTAGCCAGGGTCGTTATTCATTTGTTTACCCTCAATGTCCTGCCCTAGCCTTTCCGCACAGCGTTACTGGATACTGGGCTACGTGCCTTGTTGGGTACATTAGTCGAGATAATTCCCAGTTTTCCTGGCCCTCAGCCTCTGTGCTCCTGAAGTGTTCCCGGTCCCAGTTAACCGTTGTCAGAGTTTTATTAATTAGGTTCCCCCAGAATAACTGGCAGCCTAACTGGCACTAAGCCTGCGTGCTTAACTGGGGGATTCAGTTCATGAGCGGCCATTTGTAGCACGAGTTTTTTCTTTTTGTGAAAGCTAGTTTACGAGTGTTGTACATTAGGTATTCACCAGTAATCACCTATTATTGTATTTACATAAGTACTTTGTAGGGTTGGTTCTCGACAAGCCGTCCCAAAATAAACTTATTTGCGATTACGTTTTGTCTGTTGATGTTGTCTAGTGGAGTCACAATTTGTACTTGCACAATTATGATAATAAATATCTTGTCTTGTCCTACCTCTGTGATACCTCTGTAGGTCCAGCTTTGTCTTGGTTTTAGATCTTGTGGGTGCTGTATGTGATCCGAATCACTAAGCTCACACACAACTTTGTCATTCACAGGCGGACCAATGTTTACTGACACGCATCTACTCTCCATGACGCATCTGTGATGACACGGTGTGTGCACTCCAATAGTAAGATTTAAAAACACGTGATCCCGCAAATAATAACCACTCTCTAGTGGAAGGAACTTGAGGCGTCGACAACCATCTACGAAATAATAATGGGTTGGTCAGTAGTTTAGAACACAACCGTTAAAGGATATCTTGTTACGCGCAGTAGGAGATGCGCAGTGCAAATCCAACGAATTACCTAAAAAGAGACCCTTATCTATAGAGTAGAATAAATGTGTCGATTTGCAATATCGATAGAAAGGTTGTAATGTCTGAGTCATAAAGTAGCCTTACTTATCAGCACTAAATGGCTGGGCTGTAAATGGAATTTGAAGCCCGCATAATGATTTCATGTTTAAGCCATCTTTCCTTATGAAATAAATTTGTACGATTTGGCCTTGTGTGAGAACAATGATAATCACATGACTTTGGTCGGGAATATAGTTTATTTGTGCCCCTCGTAACATCATTTGCGCCCGAGCGGGCCAAAAATAAACTATACGCCCTCCAAAAGTCATGTGATTGTCCTATTAATTATCACTACACGCGGCCAAATGACAAACTGTCCTCTCTGAAACGCTCCTTTTCGCAGGCCAAGCGGCAAAGTGCGGGCTGTAAATAGAATTTGCCACCCGTAACAAAATTTCATGTTAACAAACAAACTTTGTACTATTTGGCTTTGTGTATTGATAATAATGATAATCATTTGCACCCTCACTCCGCTTGGGCGCAAATAATTCTACAAGGGACATAAATAAACTATATCCCCTCCAAAGGTCATATGTGATTGTCCTATTATCCGGCTCCTAATTGACTTTTTTTTCCAAAAACAGTGGCAAGTTGGAAACTATGACTTCCTAATGACATGTATACCGAACACAGAATACTTTGGAAAACCTCGCTCTTGCTTGCTTTATTTCAATTCGTGACGCCCTTAAAACTCATTGTCTTCCGCCCCTGCAAAAATAGGTCAGATCTGACCCATAACGCAAAAAATATTGCAAATAATCGCGTCACTTCCGATTGCCCCCAAATTTGGCCCACAGGAAGTTAATAGACTTAGTCAATTATGTGCCTAGTTCCAGCCCCGGGGAGTTTTGAGCTTCACGCAACGACAAAAAATGGCGCCGCGGTGTGGGATTTTTGTGACTTCTTTTGCGAAGAATGAAAGCTTGTATCGACGAATTTCAACCAAATATAAGTCAAGCAAATTATTTTGAAGGATTCTGGAGGATAACAAGCAAAACAAACAGGAAAATCGAGGTAAGAAAACAGTCTGAATCTTGCGTGCTGATAGCCGATTCGTCTGAGTCTGCAGCACATGTTCAAACGCAATGAATTCCTTCCCGCTTGTCCTTCGCTTCGCTTTTTGCCATCAAATTCTCGCTTATTTTGATGAATTATACCAGCAAATTCATGTTTGCTTGTCTTTAACTCGAGGTTTCGATGGAAACCTTGAAAAACAAGGGAAAAACAAGGGTCAAACGCTTCACCACAAGGGACGCCGAAGTATTGAATGGCATTATGCTAATTATGATAATGCATCAGTCAATTCCACCCGTGCCCAGCCCCCCCCAGGCAACCGCGGGGCATTTGCCAGCCTTGTCAGTACCGGGGGAGGGGCTTTAGCTAATTTAGCGCGACCCGGGGGCCGGGCATTGGCCAACCCCGGGGGCACCCCCGGGCTTTTGACACGCACGTGGTTAACTTTAAAACGTGGTCGACATGGAGAATTTCCGAGATAAAGATCAGCAGTTTGTGATGGATTGGCTTGTCCAGCAAGGACTAGAAAAACTTGTCGACATTTTTAAAGGTATGTTTTCTTAATTTCAATATGTCCTGTAATCTAAAAAGCCATAATTTCAAAGCAAATAGCGAGAGCTTGAATTTGTGGCGTTTTTCGCAACAGGCCGCATTTGATTCATTCTACAGGGTGTCCCAAAAGTTCGTTCCTCTACTTCATAAGTCTGTATTTCAGTATGATTGGACTTAGTAAGCAAATCATTTAAACAAAAGTTGTGTCTTTAAATATAATTCACTATTTTCATACTTTTGTGCCATCTTTTAACTCCAATATTCGATTTGTGTACTTCGGCGCCAAAGGTGCGCGTGTGCGAGTATATGTTCCAGCCACATTTTTTGTATTTCATAGCCCGAATTGCTCGAACTCCTTCCTTATTTTTTTGTGAATATCACGAAAGATAAACCCCCTTAACGCAAAAACGTTCAGCTGCGTGAGAGCATAAGCCCATAAACTTCGATTTACCGGCTTATCTGTTGTGGTAATTGCTAAAAACTGGAAAAATCCGAACGTTGGGTGGTAGAATGATCATGGAGAAATGAAGGTTTTGAAAGCAAGAAACTAGGGGAAAGACCAAAAGCCCTGAAAAAAGTAGCTAAAATAGTTTTACAGAAGGCTAGATACAAACTAAGAGACTCGACAAGGATGCTCAATATCACATAGCAAGCCAAATAAAAGGGTCATGAAAAGCTGTTTAAAATGTTTAAAATTAGAGGCCCCTGAGATGGCAAAAAAACCTCTGCTTAGTCTGCCAATTAACGCCCAGCTCGTTTCAAATTTGTCAAGAAGTACAAAAGCCTCACTGTGTAAGGGGGCCAGGATTATTATCTTTTTTGGATGAATGCCCAAAATGTATTTTTTTCAGCTTCCTAAACTAAACAAATGTTGTTTGGGGGTTGAACTGGATCCTGCGCACTAGGTGATAAAAAAGCTCAAAATGGATCATTTGTGGGTCTGCACGCTGTATCCCACTTCATACCGCAACGGCTACAGAATGTGATAAAAAAAAAAGGGCATGCCAGTTACTGAAATTCTGAATACATGTACTTGATAGAAAAATAAACATCTCCTAGAAATTTCATGTAAAAATAAAGTTTTGATCAAAAGTTATAGTGCATGAAATTAGAGGAACGAATTTTTGGGACACCCTGTATATGATATTTAATAAAATTCCGGCTTTTGGAAATATTAAAGGCCTGCAAATTTGAAATCAAGGACTATAATATGTATAATTAAAAACGTCTGTGTTAGAAAATATTTACATATTTCACATCAGGCCACAATTTTAGCGGCGTTTTGGTGCCTGAATGGTTTTTTATCATCCGTTTGCAACTGCTGCCAACTCATTCAACTCATTTTGCCACATTCGAATTTCAGAAAACGTGAACTGGGCCTCAAAACACGCTTCATTTCATTGCTAGCACAACTGTTATAAAATAATTTTCTGTGAAAATCCCACAACATTCGCTAGTCCGTTGCTTTCTTGGCGTGCGGTGACTGGTAAATTAGAAGTTGTTCCTTGTTTAGAAGTAAAGACAAGATGTTTTTCATGTTTTTATTATACAAAGGTCAAAGATTTGAAAGGTCTTTTTCAGCTGGTGTATTACTTCTTACTACCGTTGTTTTTGAAACGATTATGATGGAATTATCCAGGAGGAATGGTCCGTTGTTTTCTTTGGTATTGAAACTTATATTAGTTCTTCCTCGTTTAGAAGTAAAAAGTTCTTTTTTCAAGTGTTTCTTATCATTACTGTAAAAGATACAAATTTGGCAGACCTTTTCACGGATAGTATATCGGTTTTTACTACCATTAGTTTTTTAACGATGAATATTAAGAAAGTCATGAACGTTTGCATGGAGTTATCCAGGAGGAGAGGTCCATTGGCTTTCGTTTTTGAACCAAAAATTTTAAAGTTAGGAGCGATCTATTGCAGCGTACGAAAATGAAAACTGGCATTAAAACGATCCCGGGGGACGCTCTATATCTTCGAACGATTTTCGGGTTGTTTTGCTAAGGCCCGGTTCAGACGCCGAACTTTTCATAAGCCGAACCTAATACATTGAATTACGTACATGAAAAGTTCGGCGTCAGTGGATCAATTAATAAGCATTTTTCGCTTTTTGAACTTAGTTCAGCTGCAATTAAGGTCGACGTCTGAATCAATTCAGCCGGTCTTAATAATTTGGGTCGGCCTTAATTCGAATTAGGTTCGGCTCATGAAAAGTTCGGCGTCTGAACCAGGCCTAAGATAGTGAAAAAAAAACATTTGTTACTACCATATTACAGAAAATAGACATCGGGTTTCCAGGCAAAATGACATTCTTTATAAATTTTGATAATTTTTTATGCAGAAATATGCCTTGTTATTTTTTTTTTTGGCGGAATATTATGGGTTTCCTGAGACCGAAATATTTTTTTTCTTAAAGTCTAATTTTTGCCCTTTCCAATGAGGTATTATAATAGCTTTATATGGAACTGTAAATAACAACAGAGATATAATTTTTTAAAGTTGCATGGTTAAAAATACCAAAAAAAAACCCGTAAAGACAATGCTGTCTGTTAAGTTGAGGAGCCAACATCACTTTACGTGGTGAGCGTAAATAATTGCAGCCATGGGTTCTTGTTGCAGATTTGTGTACACTGTTGGGTGGATTCACAAGTTTCTTCGCGCCACACCGAGTTCTCGAAGGAGTGTCCTTTGGTCGCTGAAAGTGCTAAAGCAAAGGCCTCTCTTTCTACAGACAGCCTCTTTTGGCTCTCTAGAGGGTGTAGTATATTACGTCTCCCTATGATATAAGACAGACTTATCGCCGATTTAATTTGCAAGTCTCTCGACAAGTTTCTTTAGTCTCATTTAAGTTTCCTCGAGACTCTATACTTAACTCAGTGTTGGACAAACTTTTGCAAGACTCTAGATTCCAGTTTTCAGAGTTGGATAAGGGGGAAATGATTATTCTTTTTGATGGAAAGGATTGATAATAATTAATTAATAATGGCCTTTCTCTTTTAGCGGTTTGCGGTCGCGACGAGACAGCTGCAGAGAGGTTCTTCTCCTATTAGAGGTGTTTTCATGGTTCATTATTGCTTGTGCCAAGCAGAGAAGATGTGGTTGATTTTTTAGCCTTAAGGCCATTATTGAGAAAAAGAAGAAACAAGGAAAGACTTTTAGCTATTTACCCGTTAATTCAAGGATAACTTTGTGACACTCCAGTCAAGGACGACTTTTTTTTACTATAAGACCAGTTGGCTATTTAAGATTGACACCGCATCTTAAGTGTGAACAGCCAAGAATCTCCAAGGATTTTGACGGCAACGAACTTCTTTCTGTGTTATTCGATTATTGGTACAAGAAAAACTATTTTGAGATGTGTTCTATTTCGCTGTTTGCTGAATGTGCGAAAATGAATTTAACTTAGCTAATTGAAGGGTATAGACGACAACTGATCCTTGAGCAGTTAGACAGGTGTTACGAAAACTAAGACCTAAGGCCCATCTTAGTTTTCGAGATTACGATACGATACTTTATTTAACGTGGATATTACGCATAGCTATCAGCTAGTTTACGGGTAATCCAAGGCCATAATTATATTCCTAAATTTAAAATTTTAAAATTCAAAAACAAAAAAAATTATATTGCAAAAATTACGAAAACTAAGACCCCTTAAAATCGAATCTGTCGAAATATGAAGTCAATGTAACCAAAGTAGGACTACATAATCTGTCAAATTATCTTCTGTCCGATTCTTTCCACAGAGATTTAGGCCAAATTTAACGGTATATTTAGGTGTCTTAGTTTTCCTAATTTCAAAAACAAAGACCCCTCATAGTTTTCTTTATTACGAAAGCTAAGACCCCCCACAAAACCAATCCGTAATATATATATATGAAGTTGAATTACCACCGTTCAAAGACTATAATCTGTAAAAAAAACAAAACTCCTATAGTATTCAGCATGTGTTACCGTCGAGCGGAAAACGCTCGGATAATAAAGCATTACTCACTTTTTTGAACAAGTGCTTGAAGCTCCAGAATTACTTTTCGCCTCGGTTTCCCTGCATGCAACTGAAGCCAGGAATTAGACTCCAAAAACCGAGAAAACAGCAATTCAATTGGGTTTAAGCCATCTTTATCATGCTATGCGCGGTAATCACCCGAGTTGCCGAGCATCGCGTCAATTCTTACAAAAATGGGAAGGTTGGCCACGATTGCGTAAAAAATAACAATGCTTAGATACAGGTACACAATTTCACGTGGCACATAACTCGCTCGGACTGAGGGTTAGCGAATAGGTGGCCGAATAGTTTAATTGAAAAAATGTATACATATTCAGGATCCAACCCTGACGATATTTGTAATGTATATTTGTTGTTAGTTTTCGCCTTACCTACTTGAGCGTTTGTGATATGGCTCAGCCAAGCGCCCCAAAAACCACACACCAGCAAGAGCACCAACCCAAGAAAACAACGACCTGCCATAATGAAGACGCGTTCAAAATTAACCGATCCCTGTCAGGCTTAAAAAGTCCAAAATACATCCGGGATAGCACCAGTTTTGAAACATCTGGACGTCGATGAAGAGACATTCACCTGCTTAATGAGATTGACCCAATAATTGGAACAATTCCAATCTAAATTGACCAACGGAATGACAAACGAATGCCAAAAAATTCCCCAGTTCTGATTGGCTAACAGCACATGTACGCATAATTCACCATAATTGGTCACTGGTGACCAAATTTGGAAGAATTTTGTGTTTAACGAGGAAATGACGTCAAAAATGCAGCCTTCTACGGGTTAATGAACCATTAACCGAGAAGGCGTGGAGAGGAGACGAGGTTGAGTTGTTTTGGTTGTAAAAAGAAAAATGGCCGACACTTCACTCGTTTCAAGAGTAAGAACTACAACTGGAACTAGGCGAAGTAATGGCTAAAAACATAGCAAAAACAACAAGAAGACAACTCGGAGGGCGACATCTGCTATTCAGAGAATATTTGCGGAGCTAGACGTACACTATCGAAGATGAACTTAAGATCGATGGATCGATGGAGGTAAGCATGTTTAAGCTACGTTTTTAAACTAGGAATTATTTTGAATGAATAATAAAACAATTATTGAATTCGGCTTTCGTATCGTATGAAATATTATGGAGATCTCGGAGGGTGTTATCCGCCTCGGCCTACGGCTCCGACGGATAACACCCTCCTCGATCTCCACAATTCTTCATAAGATACTCAGCCTCATTCATTAACTGTTAAATAAGTTAAAGAGTCTCAAATATATTAGCAACTGGTTGTAGCTACCTATGAATGATGCAAAGTAGAAAGGATCTTGCAACCTAATGAAAACCTCTGTACAGGAAGTAAAAGCAAGTGTCATCAGTGCTAGACTGGAAACTAACCTTAAAATGAGGCTAAGGACAAACTAAGCAACAGCCTTCTCCCCAGGTTCCTCTCGATATCCACTCTGGAGGGAGTAGAATAGCCTGGGGTCGAGGATTATCTTAGTGACTTCGTTCTCACGGTATCACTTCTTTTAGCTTCTTTTGTCCTTCCAGGTGATCTGTGACGTCACTGCGGGGGCCTGGGGAAAGAAATTTCAATGCCGTATCCCATAAACCAAAGCTGACGGGAGCAGATTGAATTGAATTGAATTGGCGAGCGCGTTGGCTTATGGGATACGGCATTAAAATTTCTTTCCCCAGGCCCCCGCAATGACGTCACAGATCACCTGGTTTCCATTCATGGGACGGGAAGAAGACGACTCCGATTAGTAACCTGCTGCACGCGGGAGACGGGGGGCTTATTTGAGAGGGTGGGGGGGGGGATTAATACAGTCCATCATTTATTAGTGAAGAATAAATAGGGAAGGGGAGGGGAGAGAGCCTTAATAGAGAGGGGGACTTATTAACTTTCTCTCCCTAAAAGGGGGGGGGGGCTTATTAGAGGGGCTTATTTGAGAGGGGGAACTTAATAGAGGATTTACGGTAATTAATAGGGTGGAAACGGTTATGGAGCGCTTCAGTCTCCTTCGTTATTTGTTTTTGTCGACTAGACGGTGAACAACGTTCAGTGGCATTCCTTTCATTTTGATGAATAAATAGATTGCATTAGTTTATTCCGTCATGATTTGCAGAAAATAAAGGATTGTGCACTATCAGGGGGCTCTCATCAAAAAAGCCATAGCATTTCAATTTCCCCTGAGTGTCGTAACCATCTTCGCTACTATTTCAGGTTTCAGCAAACCTGAGCTGTCTTACTGGAAGCTTTGTCTTGTCAGTCAGAAGATTTCGCCAAACCTGGTCGTCAGCATCACAGTTACAGCCGTAGTTGGGGTCCGCACATGAGTCGGTCATTCCACATGCGCACTTATAATTGACAGATGCTCCACCCCAGTACGTCATCTTAGAAGAATCACGTGGCACCCACCAATCCCATACTTGGTCGAGTGTTTACACTCAGTTATATACAAGTAACTTGATAAACAGCTCACAGCGCAGGGAGACTGTGATGAGACTGGCAAGCTGAGACAGACTCGCTCCAGTGTAATGAATGTCACGTGAGTAACTTCCTGGGCTCTCAGTATCTTTTCACTCGTGTTCTGTTCTCGCTGTCGTGACTGACAACTGTCACGCCAACGCCATTCATGTCGCTCATGTTGCAATAAATAGTAAACGTTCATCAGACTCATTCGACAGATTTTAACTGAACTAAGAAAGCAAATGTGGGCCTTTTAATTACTTACTGATTCTCATAGCTTGATCACAGATAAATTATTCTTCAAGCTAAGAGGAAAAGACTTTAAAAAGAGTCAAAAGCAGCCAAACTTTAATTTGCATAATTAACAGCAGATTTAATTTCGAGGTAAGAATTCTCTTCCAAGACTGTTCCTTTGATCGAATGTAATTTATAATTTTCTTTTTTTGTAAGTTTTAAAATCAGTTAAGTATTAATTTTTTGATGTCTTTGCACAATATTTTAAGCAAGAGAGAATAATCTCTCTTAATCTTTAATGAATTGACTTTAACAGTTTGCAAGACACAAATCAAATCCTATTTCTAATTTCTATCTGCATGTTACTTCCAAGGTTTGTTCATTAAGGTTTAATTTTCGATTGTATGAGATTGCCTGAAACTCAGTTGGACTACCGTACCCGAAAACATTTCAATAAATTACAAAGCAAACTAAAGCGACACAGGTTCTGCCTTAATATGCTTCTTTAAGTTTATAGATTGTTTAGATAACATATGTTAAAGTTTCCTTTAATTAATATTTTGTTGCTCTGGGAGACGGCCAGACCTGTATAGTTTTCATGTTTATAGTTTGCTTGAGGTATCATGTTTTATTATCAGGATAGACACAATAGACGCATTTTATTGTCTTTAAAGATAAAAATCTGTCTAAAAAAATGATTGCCAACGAGGCAACCTGTCTTTTTAGCTCGGTTGCCCGGGCGGAAGATTCAAAACCTTGCGTAATGTGGACAAAAACTCACAAACTCTGCGTAACCCTCTAAAATTGGCTTTTTTGACCATATTTGGGTGTAAGTAGGTCCCCGTATTTGGCAGTGACGTTATGATCTTGTATTTACAACTCCGTGGTTCGAAATTGGGTGAACCAGTGTGCAACTGTTTGTTTTCTGTTTAAGAAGCCCTAACAGGTGAGCAAGCTTTAATACGATTTCTAGTTTGAAAGGGCTATTAGCTTTATAAATTGCGCTTAAGACAGCAGCTAAACAAGGAATAGGGTTTTACGCTCCAATTTTTGTCAGAACCAGCTTGTTCTTCCAGCTCGATTTACATTGAGGTAGCGTGTTCGCTTCTCTACTCAGAACCAGGGCTTTCAGTGTTATCTTTTCCTTTGTAAATTGAATTTTATGCGGTAGCTAATCAAGGAATAGGGTTGCATTCTCAAAATGTTTATCAGAACCAGAGTGTTCTTCGCAGTTCGATTTACATTGAGCCGGTCCTCACCTCCCGTGAGGAATGCAACGCATTTGAGGACCTATTGTTTTTTAGAGGTTGTTTTTGCCTTTGGAGAGATTTTTGTCATCCACCTCGTGTCCTTTTGCATCTCGATTTACATTGAAGACAGCCCTCTGAAACTCCCATGAGGAATGATACGAATTTGCGGACCCTTTGTTTTAAAGACCATCATTATGAATCATTCTACCTTTCGAGAGACTCTTTGTCCTGTGTCACTCGATCATTAGATCTTCGTATTTTATTAAAGTTTTTATTTTTATACCTCTGATACATTCCGTCCCATTCTTGCGCTTTTCAAGCATTTTGCTTACACCAATTTTTTCATATGTATATTACCATGCGGAATATTTTTCTCATCCCTGATGATGCCGTTGATCGGCTCAAGCTCGGCCGGAATTTAATTTTAATTTCTCAATTTTAGGGTGATGTAGCAGCTGTTCCAAAGATTAGTCACCAATGGTTCGAAACCCTAACCCCAAACAATACTAAAACAATGGGAAGAATGACATGTCATTGTTTCCAGCGACCAATTAGGAGAGACCTTAGGATCAGCTGCTACACTACTACAATTTTAGCAGTCAAAGGCCTCACTTAAACTATATTTTTATTTCTAAAATATAAGTGGTAACTTGCTCCAATTTACCAACAACGCTTCAAGCTCTGTTGTTATTTTTTAATAGAAGAAAGCCTAGATGTACCAAAGTTTTTTTCTATAGTTGAGTGTCATCCTTCTCTAGAGCGAAATCCATTGTAAACCTGTAAAATTATGTAACAAATCATGAAGATCTGGATACTAGGCACATTCCACAAAAGATAAACGAATTCGCCTCGTTGGCAATTGCCGGAAGGTACCCCTAGTTTAAGTTATATACCCGACGTAGTAAGCTAAGACTACTTATAAAATTATGTACGTGTAGGACAGCACATTAGCCCTAACTGGTTTTTCTCAAAAATAGAAAAAACTGTGACGACAAAACGGAATATGATCTAATGACTTTCATGTTTAAAAACTGCGTCCATTAACAGTTATACTTTAGACTCAACAGAGTTAAACCTTCTAATTTCCCCTAAAATCATTCAAACCCTAGAATGGTGTTAAATGTATAGTACAAACAAATCCTTCTCAGAAATTGCGACATTTAATTTAGGTTTTATCAAGTGGGAAATTAACTTGGTGATGCTACACCTGATAGATACTCAGTTCGTTTATTAAATATTACATTTGAGGACTCATAATGCAAAATTGATATTTGTGTTCTCAAGCCCCCCCCCCCCCCCCCCCCCCATTCTGTTTTCACAGAAATTGGGATCATCGTATAAACTGTGTGAATTTTTTTTTCTACCTAAAATTATTTTAATTTATTGCCTTAATGTGTATGCGCAATTGCAGTGTAGTTCATCCTAGCTCCCCAAACAACAAACACCAGGAAAGAGCAGTTTAGTTAACACTGAGAAACGATAGCCTGTCATACTGGAGACCGTTTGAAAAAGAAACCCAAGGCTCGTTCAAATTAAACTGAAAGCAGCGGGAAGAAAGAATGTCACGGTTCTTAACTCATTACGTATAAAGAGGACAGGAACCAAACTCTTTTAGTATTAGTTTAATGTTTTCCCAATGAAGAAATATAATTAGGGACTTTAAGCAAGACTATACGGAAGGTTCTAGGACGGTGACCGGAAGTAATTTTTTTTTTCCGCCACCCGTCAATGCCTCAAGTCAGGGAGTTTAAAAACATCGCTTACTGAGTGTATTCGAGTTCTTTAATTCTTTATCGCGATTATTCCAACTCGCTAACTTTGTCAAATGTTGCCGAACCCTTCCTGAGGTAGATGCGGAAGCCATGCAGTGACACCCCACGGCAAGGAAATGTTAGGGGGTGTTTACATGAGAAAACTCGCACCAGCGCGAGTTTCATACCGACATGACTTTTTGATTTCTTATCGCGTTTACATGATGACTGGGTTATTTCACATATGATCTCGTTATTTGAAGGTACACTTCATGTTGATAAAATGCACGTATGATTCAAAATCGCGAACATTAGACCGATTTCACACCGAAACGGGTGGTCGTTTCGTCTTTACATGATACTGTTGCGAGATTTCGTATTGGAGTGAAATTCTCGCCCCGGCACGACAACCGGAGTGAACTCACGCCGGGGCGACTCGCGCCGGCATGACTTTTTGTGGTGGTATCATGTAAACAAATGTAGAGCCATGAGAGGGAACCGGAGTGAACTCGTCGCGGCGCGAAAGTCGCCCCGGTGTCATGTAAACACCCCCTTAGAAAAAGGGCGATTCATGGGCAAATTCAGGGCTTGCTTTTGTCTTATGCACACCACTTGGTGAGATGATATACACCGTGCATGCCACTGATCACTATCTTGTCACCATCACGCATCAACACGACCATCATCATCCCAATCAGTTTCATTGGCTCGTTCTCTGATAAACACATTTCTTACGGAAAGTGCAAGAGATGTAGTAGTAAGGGAAACAATTTCAGATAAAAAAGCTATTCTACGTTTTAGTTTCAAAGTTAAATTATTTTAAATTTATTAATTGGTAACTGTAAAATAAAAACGGATCTAATTCTGGAATTGTCAAAATTCCAATTCCCGATAAGAAGTTAGTCTATGGATGTGTTTTTTCTTGTATCTTTTATCACTAGATGTAATATTATCACGTACTAAATCAATTCAAAAAAAGAAACGCTAAAAACTAGATTCAACTTGTCGCATGCGTATTATGCGACAGGTGAGGTTTAGTTTGCTTCCCAGCGGAAGCAAATGTGTATGATCATTATTTGGCTTAGCTAAAGAGCAGAAAACGTTTATTCGCGCGTGCTCGCCGATTTTCGAAAAGAAAAGAAAAAAACCTCTGTGTACAGACTAAAGGAAACATAACCTCAATATCTAAAGAAAATTTTTCATCTTTTGTCGGTTTTAATAATCACAAGCACGGGACCGTTTTGTTCCTGGTTTTGGAGCTTTGTTTCGTTATTAAATATTTACTCAACTGTGTGCTCTCTACTGGCTAGCTACCTTATAGCAACTAAAACCTGTTGGCAGATGATATCATTATTAGAAAAATTGTCCCTCATGTATTGAATTTTTGGAAGAGTGTGCAAAGGTTTATACTATCACTGACGCGCCATCATCGACGTTTACCGCCATGAAAAAACCTAAATTGCATCATAAGACACAAATGGGCCTGAGATGAATTTCATTTTTTTATGATTAAAAAACATTTTAGTTCTTTGTTTAAGCTTTATTACACAAAAAGGACAACAAAAAGGACTACAATGGCTTATAGAACAAGGGATGTTACATTTGAACGAGGAATATTACTGTTCGAGCGTGCTTGTTTCGCTTTTTATTTACTGAGCTTGTATAACGAGGAATTAATACGATCCGTATCAATGAAGCATACGGACGGTTACGATCCGGACGGATCGTACGAACCGTCGGCGTAACACACTGTGCCCCGAAGCAATAATGAGATGCACGCTCCGTATGTGCTCAGAATACGGACTGTTAACAATGCTGACGGTCTGTACGGAGCGTACGATCCGTCAACTGCTCTTAACGGTCCCTAACAGTGCGGCAGTAGTGGATATGATCGGTTGATAAATGTCTTATTCACGCTTATGTCAACAGCCGCGATGTTTATCTGACGTACACTTTTGTGAGCAGCCTCGTTTTGTTTACCATCTGTTTTAGAGAACGCGGTTTCTTTAACAAAAAAACTTCTGTGTTTATATTGCGCAGGACGTGAAGAAGATAAATATTGTATTACACATAAGTGAATTATTTACTCCAGATGAACTGTCGTATGTGTTAGATAACTGAGTACCCTTTTTTGGAGGGAGGAAGGTAATGAGCCGGGAATGGTTGTTACAGAGTATTCGAAGTCCCATATATATCATGAGTTGTAGACAACTACATAGCTGAAGTGCAATCTATACTTTCAAAAGCAAGTTTTCTTAGATTTTACCCAAGTGGTGTGATAGAGAGTAGCGTTTAGTGCAATCTTCTTCAGAATAAAGATCAATAAATACTCTTCATGAAAGGGTTTGGCCGAAGTTCACACTACCGTCTATCCGTCTGCCGGCATGAAAACCATACCGAATAGATACCATAAGCAAAGCCAACACCGCCTGTTTACACTCAGAAAGAAGTAGTTTTGATACTAAACCCGCCTATTTTTATAGTCGTTTACGATGCGTCTTTTTCTATCAGAGCAAGACAAAATCTACTTGAGGGATCTTTTTTTGACATTATTTGGAAGAAGAGAAAGTAAAAGCGCAGATTTTAATTTTTAAAAAAGGCCAGCGTTGAACACAGTGAAGTCTTTTAAGTTCTCATGTTCACAAATTTGATCTTTACATTTGGATCATTTTAAAAGTACGAGTTTTTAGAACATGGAAATGGCCTATCAACCCCTTAGGCCCAAAAATGCACAAACAAGTTTGTCACACTGATCTCCATGCTCGTCTTCAAAGAATTAGTTGAGAGAATTTGATAAAAATACTTGACAAATTGGAAACTAACTTAAAATACTATAAAAATTAGTTTTCAATGGCACTTTTAACAGTTTAAAACACCGTTAAAGTCAGTCCAAATCAGTCAGTATAAAACCTATTTTATAACACCAGTTTAAAACAGTTTTCAAAAAAAGTTAGCAAATACATTTTAAATACGTGTTAGATTTGGTACAGCAAACCGCGAAGAACAAGCAACAATGCTTGGAGTCAGCTCTGCAAGACGATATATGCATCACGAGGTAAAGCGTTACCTGAGCCGACACTTAAAGAAACCTTTGGGCAGGCAGCTCTCATATTTTTTTTGCTCGGGGGGAGCGGGGGTGGCACTTCTTGCTCTAGAGGATGACTAGCCTGAACCCTTATTTATTGGGCAAAGCAAGATTCTGGATCAATTTAAACTGCCCACCTACCCCTCCCTTAAGCCAACATTTACACCTACTTCTCTCACTTAGGGCAAAATGTTGGCGTAGGGGAGGGGTAGGTCGGCAGTTGCCTAGAAACCTAAATTGATCCGATTTCCCCGAACGTTTTCGAGCCCTGGGGCCCGTTTCTCGAAAGTCTCGATAGTTAACGGGCCCGTAAAGCTGTTGTTGTTTGCATACAAGATGGCAATTTCAATAGTTTTGCATCTAACATGATAAAACTATCAGTTAATGAAACAAAATGGAGTATTTTGCTGGCGAGGACCCGCGCTCTTAATCTTTTTATTTCGATTTGAATATTTGATTTCGGGCCCGAAAAGTTACCGGGACTTTCGAGAAACGGGCCCCTGGAGAGAGGGTTACCTGAGCCGACAAATAGTGAGTTAACGCGTCAGGAAGGCAGAAAGAAAAGGACGGCAAAATGATTGTGTGTGACAAATTCGTGACACGGCTATTACTTGCGTGTTTTGTCGTGATATTCTCCTACATTAATGTTTTCTGGTCTTTTACAAAAAGATCTGTTTAAAGGAGGGTAAAGTTTGGCGATAAGTTTCAAACAAAATTATTGTCAACCTTGTTACACAAGGTTTACCGTCTTCTTTCCTCTCCCGTCCTGTTACGTAAGCTCACTAGCTCTCACTACGAACGGACACTCGATCAACAATAAAAGCTGTCCACAGGACGTAAGAGCACCGAAAATAAATAACATTTAGACTAAAACGGGACAAGATTGGGTGCACCATGAGTCATCTACCAAATCAAGACAAGATTTGGTAAAACAATTACATCTATCGAGTCGTCCTGACGCGAGAGGAATTTGTTTCAACATCATTACATTACTCTATCACCACTGATCACTATCTCGTTACTATCATACACCACCATCAACATCCCAATCAGTTTCATTGACTTATTCTCTGATAAACACATTTCTTACGGAAGGTGCAAGAGATGTAGTCGGTAAAGGGAAACAATTTCAGATAAGAAAGTTATTCTACGTTTTAGTTTCAAAGTTGAATTATTTTTATTAATCTGCAGCTGTAAAATAATAACGGATCTAATTCTGGAATTGTCAAAGTTAGGAAGTTAGTCTACGAACGTAGTTTTTCTTGTATCTTTTATCACGAGATCCAATATTATTACGTAAGTCAATTTAAAAAAAGAAACACTGAAAACTAAAGTTTAGTTTGCTTCCCAGCGGAAACAAATGTGTATGATCATTATTTGGCTAAGCCAATTAGATCTAGAGCTGAAAAGAAAAGAAAATTAAAAAAAACCTCTGTGTACAGACTAAAGGAAACATAACCTCACTATCTAAAGAAAATTTTTCTTCTTTTGTTTTACTAATCGCTCGCTCTGGAATGTTTTGTACCCAGTTTTGGAGCTTTGTTTTGGTTTTAAATATTTACACAACTGTGTGCTCTTTAGCTACCTTGTAGCAACTAAAACCTATTGGCAGATGATATCATTGTTAGAAAAATTATCCCTAATATATTGAATTTTTGCAAGAGTATGCAGAATTTTATACTATCACTATCGCGCCATCATTGACGTTTACCGGCAATAAAAAAACCTAGATTGCAAGATAAGGCACAAATGGCCCTGAGATGAATTTCATTTTTTTATGATGAAAAACAAAAACACTTTAGTTCTTTCTTTAAGATTTAATAAACAATAAGGGTCGCTAGTTTTTTGTCGGAATTTCGTGCTTACAAGTGAGAGCCTTTTATTATTTAGATTATTGTCTCCAAGTTTCCCTTTAAAATGCTGTCATTTTGTTGCTATGACAACTCCGATTACATTGTAATCTTGATTACCGTAAATCCTCTATTAAGCCCCCCGGGGGGCTTATTTTTTTTTCAAGCACTTTTGAGGGGGGGAGGGGGCTTAATAGAGAGGGGGGCTTAAAAGAGAGGGGGGGCTTATTTAATTTAGCGAAACGCATCACCTGTAGCAAAAATACCGTGGTATGAGACAGAGTAGACTTACGCGTTGTACGATTTAAGTCACTGGCAAAAGTATTTAATTCACTTGTGGGAGCCTAAAAGTAACAAAAACAAATATGTTTCATAATGTTGGCAGGCCATACACAGAGAGCTAGAGCTCATATGAAGTTGGAGGTCATGTCGCCGAAGACCAAAAACAATCTGAACTTCCAGCCTGAATAAATCATAACTGATCAGCCCACGTTAATCGTTAATTTTTTTTGGGAAGAATAAGGACTGGGGGAGGGGGGGGGCTTATTAACTTTCCTCCTCTGAAAAGGGGGGGCTTAATAGAGGATTTACGGTATAACAAATTTTCGTCTTTAGCTAAGACAGCCGCCTTGGTGGTAATTTTTCCAAACCTTTGTTTATGGTGTCGTAGTTTATGCTCAACTGGAGGTGTTCACCCTGAAAAACCCCATCGAGGCACCTTAATCAACCATTCCCTGCAAAGCATAGGGCATAGAGTTTTGAATTTTGTTTCCTTGTCCTGTTTCTCGAAGACTCGACCGTCTTTTCCCTATATTTACACGCGGTTGTACCAATTGTTCCAGTTTGTTTTTACGCACTTGTGGGATGAATTTTTAACTTAAACTTGTCTCCAACATTCAATCTAACATCCTTATTACAGCAAGTACAGTGGTGTATACCGTTACTTTTATCAATATCATCAGTTTAACTTTAATGGCTGGAAGTTCTGCCGTTACTCCAATTAATTCCTATTATTATTTACTGGAAAAATTGCTTCAAACGTTATACTAGGTTCAACTTATGCGAATTTGAAAAATCTGTTACTTCATAGTTTATGATCCATTTTTACGGCCTGACGTGTTGTCAGCGTATGAAAGCTTAACAGTGCCCACAGTTAAAAGAAATGCAGCGCCTGTTTAGCATCAAAGAGAATCACAACTAACACTGTGCAATATTGAACAATTTAAGAACGAGTTTAAGATTATCTCGTTTGCAGCTAATTAAAAATGATATTAAAGTGAATTTCTACTAAATGACTTTCTATGGAAATTATCCTATGTAAGCAACATAAGTTTCCATGCAATGACGGAGTCGCTATATTAATTCTTCGCGATAGCTGAGCTCCACGCGTGCGGAGCAAATAGGGTACCTAATCCAGGCGAAAATTATTTTATAACATAACAAAAGTTAAGCGCTCCCTCTGATTAGACAGTTAGCCATTTACTAGTTGCAAATGGGTGAATGCTGACGAAAGCTAGCGCCGCTTAAAGTCGTACGCTTCACTTTCTAAGAGATTTTAGTAAAATCCAACTATTTGTCTGTTATCAATGCTGCGTTCTGATTGGTTGACCTACTACTAGGCTATATGTTATAGCCCACTAGTAGCGAAAAGCGCCGGCTTTTTGGCGGCAAAAAAGGATTAAAGTCTAGCTTTAACTAGCTAAACAAAATTGTTCTCCACATTTTTCGGCCGAATGGGCTATTGACTCAGAGACCATGAGGGTATTAGTACCCAGAAAAGTTTACAAAGCCATTTTAGCTGACGTAAAAGGGCCTGGTTTTTGACAATCAACATAACGCTTTTTCATGCTTGGCAACCTCCCGCGTGCATCCATAGTCGCTGGCTGCAAGACTACAATGTTACCATTTCTCTTTCCTTGGTTATAACGTCAATTTGCCCTTGTCCGTCGGTGTACGCCAATGTCAAATGTCGTACTCGGGATAACACTTCGCCATATTCCGCATTTTGGCGAAAAATGCATATGGCCACGGGCATTTCGAAAATGAAGACAGCAAATCTAAAAGAAACAAAAAAAACAAAGCGGAGGAATCAGTTTTTTTTTCCTGACAGAAATACAGAAACTGATACATTTTTTTTTTCTACCCGTGCGGTAGTGTACTACTTAGCACAAACCTTAGCTTAACTCCTTCCTGTGGCACATTGGTCATATGTTCTTTAACAACTTACTGATAATAAGCAGTGGAGTGGCTATTTAACTAACTTCTAATCCAATTTTGGCTTTTTAACTAATTTTGCTTTATTTCTTCTTCTTTTTTTAAGTCTGTCTTTTATTTTACAGTCATTTCATTTTATTTACTTATATATTTTTTTCTGCGTTTTTTTTTAATTGAGCACCTTTTTGAGGAAGACATAGAGTTTGCCGGTACGTCATCATTAGTGCAAATCTTAACATCGAACCTTTTTTTTTTGTTGCTTTTTATACCAACAACATTCCCAAAGGCACACATTCTCCCTCCCTTCTATCTTACCCACGATTTTAATGGAGACTTGGGAACCCTTTTTTTTTTTTTTACAAAGCAAAAAGAGTACACATGTTTTTGAGCACCTGCAAAAATGCACCCGTAGAATATAAATATTTTAGTAACTTCCAAACGCAAAGTAAAATATTTATCTTCACGCTTGGCGCAAAATAAACATAAGTTTGAACAAAAGGAGTTTGGCGAAACAGATAAAAGATGGCACACAATACATAGCTGCTCACAAAGGAAAAAGGAGATAAACATCCCGGCTGTTGATATAAGAGTCAATAAAATATTTATTAATCTCGCCCCTAACGTAAAATAAACAATAATCAGCAAATGTGTGTTTGCCAGAGCTTTTGTTATATGCCTCACGTTCATCAGGGTCACGGGCCCATAAAAGGGCCGCGCGAAGAACTATGTTAGTCACATTGCTAGCGGATATTTAGCAGTGAACATTGCGTTGGAAATGAAATCTCTACTTTTTCTCCTGTTTCTCGGAGCGGTAGTCGCCGCCACTTTGGCTGAGGAGCCTTTTGAGGATGAGGCAGTCTCGGAGTTATTAGATGAAGAGGATGATGAAACCATTGCTGAGCTTGCTGATGAAGAGAATGACCCCCATCACCATAATCCCCGTCCAAGTGGCCGTCCGTGGCTGGTAAGATTCTTCTCCGTTGTCTCCATTTTTAAACAGACTACAGGGATTTGCAGAATCACTTTAAAGCAGCAAACTTAATTTGTTTAAGATTAATTCCTTCCGCGCCTTTATAAAATAGGTGCTCTGTGTGGAATCCTCAGGAGAACGTCCGGAGAATCGCGCTCCCACAACCCGGAAATTGCGTATTTTGTTTGGTTATGTTAGAGCGATAACTCTGCCAAAAAAGTAGCCGTAGCTTCTTTTCTGATGATTGGCATCAAATGATAAAGAATGGAATCATCGATTAATAAAATCCTAGCTAGCGGTGTTTTATAATATAAACAGTAGCGTATCATTGCGCAATTATTATAAAACTCACATAGTTTACTGATTCTTTTCTCTTAAAAAGTGCAAACTATATGTCAAGAAATGCTTAACAACTCGTCCACGTCCCACGCGTCTTTTCTTGGTAAGATCTTCTTTGTCTTTATTTTTTTTTTTTTTTCAGTATTAACTTTGATGCCGAGACGTAGTTTTACAGCAAAAGTGTGTAGTCATGAACTTACATTGTTTTTATACGATTTGATTAAATACATGCAACCGGCGAGCTCTTTAGTCATTGTTTTCAGCCGGGGTAGGTTGTTATCTATTAGAAAGAGTGATTACCCTTTTGTCAAGAAAGTAGTCATAGGTTAGTTTTTTCACTGATGATTTAGCGTCAAATGATAAAGAGAGCCAGCATCAATCAATGAAAATCCTGGCATGTGATGAAAAATAAATCAACAAAAGTTTCAGAAGTATCCTACCACAGAGGTATTAAAAAACTCACACAATTTATCTTCTCTCCCACTTAGAAAAAGATTACGTGCAAAATACTGCGGAGATTATGTAGGAAATCGAAGTACCGGCCCAGTAAACGTCCTAGGCCTTAACTGATTGAAAGTCAAGTTATGGACAGCCCAACGGTACTGAAACGCTGACGTGTCCCATTAACAGAAAACTGGATGTAACGAAATTAAATGTAGTTGTGAAATTAGGGTAGTAATGTTGATTGAAATAAAGCATTGAAAAGGTGTCTCGAAGTTTCACTCATGTACCTACAGTAGTTGAGAATTTATTTAATAAATGATAATTATAAAAGTAAACTATAATTGTCCCAGAATCTTTTGAGGCAATTTTTTAAAAGCTTTCTAACTTTGACAATTTTATACGTAGAAGAATGTCAGACCACAACAAGATAACGTTTGCCATAAAATATCTTCCATGTCACATCTAAGGTAATGACGTCATCAGTCACGTGACTATTTCCCAATTAGTTTTTGCTGTGAGCATATTTGATGTTTTAGTTGTGTGGCGCATTTAAAAATAACCAGTTGACGGCCGGCATCTAAACTTTAACGGGATAATGGTCGTAAGCGAAAACGTCGGGAGACTGGGCTGTAGAGAGTCAACCTTTTATCACACGAAAGAGAAAATTTGCGGGAAAGTAATGTTCTAACTGATAATTTTTTCTTTGGCCAAAAAAGGAACATGACGTCATCAGTCACGTGATCAAAGCGTTTTCAATCTATTTGTTCGTTTTTAAAGTACCCTCTTTGTAATAACTTGGCAAGTTTTTGCTGTTTTTCTCAACAATTCTTTACACTGTATTATCTCTGAGTAATTATTGTTCCATTTTCAAAGCAGAACAAAACGAAAACTAAGCCAGAGGTTTTAAAGTTGCGTAAATTGACCGATATTGTAAGTTATAATCGAAAAGGAGACCTACTCTTGAGACTTTTATGAAATCCTTTTTCAACTTGACTGTTTGTTTGCCGAAATAAATGTTCAACGTTTGTTAATAAAGCTAAAAGGATGTATTTGGCGGCCATATTGTTTTCCTTCATTCCGTGGAGAGCGGTCATGTAGCTGCTCTTCTAACCCTAAAAGCCAAATGGTTTGTTACCCTTGCCTAAAACAATGGAAATAATGATGAACAAGGTTGTGTTAATATTGTCCCCGCCCTATGAAAAGACACCTTACGAGCAGAGAAGAGGAGAGAATCGTACGGTCATACGGTTCAGTCGGTAGAAGTGTGATCGATAGTTTATAAATTTCTTAAATGTTCCCCGGCATGGGCCAAGCTTGAAAGATTATTAATGAGTATTAATGGGTTTATAGTGAACTTTAAATCTAGCTTCGATCAGTTAAAGATTTAATTCTACACTAAAATTAAAAAAATAACCGAAAAAGTCATGCTTGAAAATTGTCAATCGTCGTCTTTTAAACTCTAATTATCAGTCTTTACAGAGGTGGTCCCAAGGGTAGAGGCGTTCAATTCTAGTTCTACCTGATTCTGAGAGTCCGGGGTCGAATCCCCTTGAAGCAAAGTTATCGTAACCTTACTTCTTTTCTGTTTTAAATCTCTTTTCTACTCTTTTTTTTTTTCACCTGTGTGGAGCATATAACTAGTAACACAGTGTGGTAAATTGAAAGCAAGGTTTACAGGAATATAAGAAATGCGGTTTGTATCATAGCTTGTCTACCGATATTTTTAGTAATACTGGACACTGTTAGGGGCTGATCGTTTATTACATCCCACGAGGGTGGAGGGGGCGGGGGGGGGGGGTTTGGAAGGAGATATAATTTTCTACGAGTCTTGATTTCGGGGGGTCAATTATTAATATTTTGAAAAAGCACAAAATGTGAGGGGGGTCGAAATATTAAGACACAGGGATGGCCTTCTATGTAAAAGTTGTCAAACTATAATATATAGATTTAGCCAGGGCTAAAAGCGAGGCTCCCATTAATAAATTATAATTTAAATCAAACAATAAACTTGTATTTCACAATTCAGTTAACTTTGGATCACACTCATGCGACTTTTCGTGGAAAGGCTAAGTGATTTTAGAGAAAAATAATTTGCAAGCAGCCCAAGATAGCCTCATATATATATACCCCCCAAATAGCAATCATCTTCGATCACATTTGAGAGCCATAATGGCTCTTGATCACGGTAGATTAATTAGGCCTGGAAAAAAAATCAGGCCGAATTTTTTGCGTTCGACAAGTTTACTTTACAAAATCTTGCCAACAAATCTGGGTGCGTGTAAACCAACCTTTTATACCATTTAAACATCACATCTGAGGTGAAACAATACTATGAGGCACTGTTTTTATCATACAGACCTCGGACAGAATGCAGTATTTCACAAATTTGCAATTATACAAAGTGTATTCATTCAATATTCAGGACGACCGATCGAAGCACTCCTGAGCTTTTAGCTACACTGTTAAAAAAATTCCAAAATCACCTATATATGCCCAGCCGTGGTCGTGTTTGATGTGAACATTAACAGAGTTACGCGTCAACATAATAAAGAATTTATTATGGTTATTTTTTATTTAATGGTTTTATCGATGTGCATGTAATCTTCAAAAGCGTTTGATACGCGCGGCATTTTGAGTACTCCTGCAAGCAATGTTCACTGAATGACTGAAAACAAACGGCACTGCGATTAAAATCACAAGAGAAACTACTAACAATCAAAAATGAAATATAATTCGGTGAAACATATACAGAGACAACAATTTGCATTCACGTAGACAAGTATTACAGTGTCTAAAAAGTGGGGGCCTAAGAATCCTGACTCTTCAAACTTAAAGCTTAAGTTTATGTTTTAAGCCGGCTTCCCGGTGTTTGCTTCTTTTCAAAGATGAATTTGAGGCAAGAAAATCGCTCAAAGCTTTCTTTTACGGCCAGAATTATAACTAAATATTCTTTGGAACGTTTTCTATTTGCGGTGAGAAGATGTCTAAAGGGTTTTTTAAAAAAACTGATACTCGGTCAGTACGCTCGACTTCATTAAATTAGATATAAAAAACAAACATCAAATACAATAATTACCCAGGCTTACCATTCGAGATGCAGCCCTGAAAGGTATCAAGTAAGGCCAGTATCGCTTCAGACTTCGCAACCCTCTTACGCATCAAGTAAGGTGAAAAGCGAAAACGACGCCATCCGAAATCGGATTTCCGACTTTGACAAGTGACGTATTTCTCAACAAAAACCCAATAAACAAACTAGCCATGAATGACAGAAGACTCCTGATAGCAGCTGAATTTCATTTTGTACATCCAGTGAAAAAAGACAGTTAAAAACATCACAATTAAGTTGACACAAAACTCTGTCAGCTTCAGTTTTCAAAGTAAACAAGATTCAAGATGCCGCAAACATTTTCCGCATGAACTCACCTGTCCAATTTTGTTCAATCACAGCATAAAAATTGGACGAAGAGCGTGACCAAAGCGTGATCATAGTGAGCAAAGTAAAAAGCAACTGTCTTCCCTCCTTGTAATAGCTGGCTGAATTTTCGCGTCCGAGGTCAGTTTGAGCGAGAAAGTGTGAGATCGAACATTGGTTTCCCTGTGGTGCAGATGGACGGGGGAGCGGTGTACGGTCACGTGATTACCAAATTTTCTGGGATGGGTAGAGTTACCTTTAAGATTTACTTAGCTGTGGCGCTCCACCCATGCGCGCTTCGCGCGCGTGTATGTCCGCTATTATTGATTTCACAATTTATTGTTGGAAAGTGAAGTGTTAAAAGAACAAGAAAACCGATAAATACAGGCAACTTTAGTTCCGGGTCCATTCAACAAAATTCCTTTAGTGTAATTTACAATTTAGTTTTCAGACTCTAAAGCAGTAGAGCATCATGTCCGCTATATCAGTTTGACCGTAGAAACGATAGGATTGTATCTATAGTAGAAAAAACCATTTCATGTTACAATGACTTTGATCCGCAGACAAAGCTGGGGTAGCATGAGAAGACATCTATTATTTCCAGTTAACAGAAGCACATGCGGTTTATGGTCTAATAGTGGCCAAATTGAAAACGAGCTTTATTTTAAGCCGAGTTAGCTGCACCCCCAGGTGGCAAGATGTCATAGTCTTAGTACTAGTGTCATCGAGTTGTCAAGGGTTAACTTGTTAGTGTAATAACTGAACATACATCAGCGTAATAAAATCCTAAATATAATAACACCCTGAGTGTAATAAATGTTATCGTCTACTTTTACGCGTTCCATTTTCACGCCAGACGACTTTACTGACGTCAAATACGTCAAGACGACGTTTATCGTCTCTAACATAAAAACGGCCATTAAAGCACACTTCCTGTTCTTTTACCACTTTTCTACCTCGCCCACCAAGGAAAGAAAGAAAAAAGAAGAAACTGAAAACAATGACACAATAAAGAAAGTATAGAAACCAGAGAATAACAAGTGACTATCAATCAATTTATTTAATTTGCTTTTCATCATCACAGATAATCTTCTGTATACACATCGTTAACAACAAAAGACATATCGGACACGTCATCTCATCGAAAACTGCCTCTTTACGATTCACAAGCTCTACGGACTGAACAGTGAAGCAACTTAAAAGCTTGCTTTTCAAGTTTTCTTGTTAGTCACTTTTACTTTTGACTCGTCAAAAGTGTCAACATGCCAATATCGACAAGAAGTGAAAAAAGATCAAAATAAGTAAAAAAAAAAAAGTACCGACATAAAAAAACCTTTGCATGTATAAGGTCTAGGGTGTTCATTACTTCGTGTAATGTTTTAATTCTCTCAGTGTTTGAGTCTTTTCTATCTAATCTTTCATTATTCCGACTAAGCAACTTCAGCCCTCCTTTTTCCCGACGATTTTGATATTACACAGTTCGACTGCCCCACAGTTTTCATAAGGGACTTGTTAACATTATCTTTTCCAACTGGGTTTTTTAATTGGACTTTAGTTTCCTCTTTTTCCGACCCTTTTGCTTTCGTTCTTTCCCGAAGATGTCTCCAATGTCTCTCTATTTTTGATTTAACACTGTTTGGGTGGTCCAAGTCTTTCTTTAGATTCTGAAATCCAGGATAAAGCCGCTCCGCACCTGATTTCTTTTCTTTCTTTTTAAAAGCCATTTCACTTAAAGGCCTAACGCGAGGCTGTTCTCCAGAAACAGCAGATGAGTCATGCGTTGTTTCAAAATCTTCAGTCATCAATTGATGTTCCGCTACACCTATTTCCTGTAACCCTTTGTCCACTCTCTCCAGTACTTTCCCCACATTCTGGACAATTCTTGACCTGACACTATTTTGGCTTTGTAGATTTTTACTTAGTTTCTGAAAGCCAGGATGAAGCCGTTCAATCGCAAGTTTGTCTGCCTTCTTCCCTCTCTTCCTTCCAAAAGCCAATTTACTCCAACTACCAGACGTGACATTTGCACCTTCCTTCTGGTCTCTGGAGATCGAAGACTGTGGTGGTTCGTGGGAATCAAGACTCTTCAGGGTTGTATTTTTCTCAGTGGTAACTGAGTAAGATTCTCTCACACTGGCAGCCACCCCTTCAGTAACTTGCATATTTTCGCACGAATTTTCCATCTCAAACTCTTTCCTCTCCCGGTTGGAAATATTCCTCCACTTGTTCATGAGTTTGGATCTGATGTTGTTTGGCCGGTCCAAACTTTTCTTAAGATTCTGAAATCCGGGATGAAGCTCTCCAACACCACTGTTTTTTGCCTTCTTTCCTTTTTTCAACCAAAGTGGAAATTTAGACCGACGATCAGTCTCCGGAACATCTAAATTATCGTTTCGGTCGTAACTACCAGTACACTGTTCGCCATGAAGATCATGACGGGACCTTTCCTTTGAGGACTTGTCTCCTTGGTTGAAGCCTTGTTCACCGTGGAGGTCGTCATTGGCAGTAGGCCCGACCGTACAGTATCCTGTTGTCTCTCCCTCGGATTTTCCAAGCATATTTTTCCAACTGAAAGACACCTTTGACAATAAACTGAATGGAAATTTGGAATTTTCCATTGAATCTACAGTCCCAGCGCTCGGCTTCACATTGCTTTCATTATCATGCCACTCCAAGGAACCTGGTTTTTCGCTCTCATTTTCCTTCAACGTCAAGGAATGACAACCTTCATCTTTAGTTTGTCTAGGATCTTGAATTTTCTCGTTTTGGTTCTGAGGAAAGGGTGAGTTTTGCAGGAAACGTTTTCCATCATGTTCATCGCGGCAAGAAGACTTTGAGAAATCGCTCTTTAGTTTTGAAGCCTTGGAAGATCGTGAAGTAAACACAAACGGTGTGCGAGATTTCTTTGCACCTTTCTCACCGCATTCTTCCCATGCAATCTTCTCAGCCGGAGAAATCTTATTTTTTCTAAAGCTCCTTTTCTTTCTTGAACTTGACTTTTTCTCGACAGGAAAACCCTGACCTCTGCCTTTCCTTGCACCGCAATCACGAACAGTTGTTGATTGATCTTCGCCCTCCTGGTAGCCGCAAATGTCGAAAAACGTTTCTTCATCCGCGACGGGAATTTTTGGTTGGAGTTCAACAACTTTGTCTTTTCCTATTTGAAATATGACAAATCTCAAAAACTGAACTATTAACTGTCCAAGCAAGGGCACCCTGCGCAAAAGGGCAGCCATACTTTGGATTTTAACTCGGGTTTAGCGTTTGACGTAACAAATGAACAGGATGACGTGCAAGACGCTAATTATAATGCATATAAAATTTTAAAGAAAATTAACTAAGAGTAATGGCAGATTAAAAGAGTGCTTCCGACTTGCTTGCTAGTTAGCGCAATTGATGAGAAAATGAAAGATTTATGGTGCATACGGTGCAGTATGCAAATATTTTGAAAGTTTTTGCGCGCGCACTAAGATTTGCGATGACAGATTTGACATTCAAATTACGTAACATTAAGGACGGTGCCCATTATTGTTACTGCGCACATTTTCTGCGCATGCCAAGGTAGTTGCGCGCGACGCGAAAGAAATGCGCAACACGCATGCAGGACACGCGGAGTGGTTTTGTCTCCTGTAAGTCTGGGAGATTCTACTTATTTCTTGTGGAAAAAATGCGTCGTTTTTCAACAGACGAAAAATAATTTCCATTTATCTTGTCAGTTCTTTGAAAACCGAAGAAGTATGCGCATGTTGCTGATTTCTGCCGTATGATTGATCTGACGGAACATTTTATAGTCAAACAAAAGTCAATTCTAAAACATCAAAAGTTATTGCTTCAAGATGTTACACTTGGAGCATGGGTATTAAAAAATGCCTTAATAGGCAAGAATCAGAAAATCAGATGGAAAATAGTTCCAAGTCCTCCGCTTAATCGAGAAAGTGCAAGCTTACCTTTTACTCGCGTCCTTCGCGTTTCATCGCCTAATCGGCTATAACACTTTCCCGAATATTTCTTTAATTTTGTAAGATTTTATGTAATTATTCCCCAGAAGATAGATTTACAGCGTTCGAGTACATACAGATGTCCCTTTTATTGAGAGTCCGAGGCTTTTTTTGTTGAACAAGCAACAAAAAAGACACAAAAGCTGTCACAAGATTGCTTGGATTGCTGAGATCGCAGCTTCACAAACAGTTGCGGACCGCAAAGGACACGCTTTCATCGTGGAAAAAAATCGTAAAAATTTGTTATACTTTTTACTATTATCATTGTTATTTAAGCATTTTTGCATTACTAAGCATTGAAATAATTGACTCATTGGGCAGCTTGTCGTGTAGATAGTATTAATTTTCTTAAGGTTCAACTTCACGCCACACATAATCTGGACATTTAGACATAGCTGCCATTTGGCTGTTTACAAACTATTAAAAGATGGAAGATAAAATAAAGTATTTCCATTCTAAGACTTTCTTAGGTTTAACAGACACTGTTAAGTCTAAAATCAACATTTAGGAACGAAAAATTGTGAATGATCATGACACAGAGTGCTACAGTAAAAAAAGTCAAAACGAAATATATAAAATGATCCTAAAAGCCCAGTTTATTTATGAGGGTACATAAACGCATTCGGTACAACTACTTTCGCAGTATTCAGCTTTTTTAAAAGAGAACTCATGTGTGGAACTTGAGTCTATGCAAATTATATGACACTTGTGGCAAAGCCCGAAAAGAGAGCGCATTAAAAAGCACAGATATAAGCTCATTGAATGTACGCAAGTTAATAACATGTTCGATCGAGGTATCCAGTAAAATGATAAAAAACGATAGAAGGTTTACAATCCATATTACATCTACAGTTCAAAAAATTTTGAGGATATGTACAGGTAAGCAAACGATTAAAGGGGTACCTGTCTAAGAGTCCCTGTCGACTATTTTCCACTACAGTACAGTAGTTTGTTTACAGCACTAGCCTTGGATCTTGAGCTCGCCATACTACTCTATGTGCGCTGGAAGTAATCTTTAATACCTTGGAGATTGCTCTTCTCCAAAAATTTTTGTTCAATTTTTGAGACGGAGAAGCTCCAGTTGAATGAAATAGTGTACTTTGTTTTCCTTAGAGTCCATGAAATGTCCTGCTTCACTTCCTGTTTTTGCTCTCTTCGGTGGATTGTTTTTCTCTCTGACTGTTAGCCATTGTGGATATCCCAGAGTACTCCGCGTGGAGTGAAGCAATAGTGAAACTGACCGGGGAGGGGATGGGCAAAATTGCAAATAACCCCCAAAGCGATTAAGTTAAGGTCGAAACCAACCAATTTAACTTCTAAAAACGAGTGGTAACCTCTACTTTTTATCTCACCAAATGAAAGTAATAAGCCTACTCAGCAAACGATCAATTTTTGGTTTGGGAAAAATGTCGTTTACGCTATTTTTAAGGCAAACGCGTGGAGAGGGTTACTTGCTGATAACTTCCCAGTTGTGGTGATATTTGAAAAAAAGACGTATAAAGAGCGGTTGTTATGTTATAGTTTGTTGCTTATTTTGAAACCTTGTTACAATTATCATTGCATTTGTGCCAGTTCACGTGTACACTCTGAAATTTGGGGAAAAAATTAACTTTTTATCATTTTTCTAAAAAATGCCTATTCAGCGTTTTTCTCGATATTGAAGCGCAGTTATCTCTGAAAAATGCGTGGCTACCCCCAGTTTTCTTTTTGGATTTCAATAGCCCCTGATATGATCTACTTGTCTCACATAGTCATTATCTGGGGAAAAATACTTCCCATTAGTGGGCACCGTCCTTAAACGCGCTCACTTTGCATGGAAATATTAATAACAAGACGCTACGGAGCGTACACTTCGGCGTAGTGGTTGTGGAACTGATTAAGTGTAAATGCGGAGGAATAGTAAGAAATGAAATATGGTAAGAGTAAGGTGTTAATTTATGAAATTTTGGGATTTGTCAGGATACTCTGAAAAGAGCCATATCCAAGAGGGGGGGGGGGGGGGGACAGGGGGTCACAATCTCCCGCCTCCCGTACCTTTTTGTCCCTTTGTCTCCCGACTCCCGCCCTTTATTGTGTTTCTCCCGTTATCGTGTAAATGACGCTGTTTGACTCCCTATTCAGATTCTATTAGGAGTGCTTTGGTCTTGTTTAAAATAAAAAAATGTGTTGTAAAAAATTGTGTTGTAATTCGAACACTCAGACGAACGTCAACTCTGGCCCTGTTACGACAGCGACTTTACCGTACATCAGAGGCACCTATATTATTACAATATACGTGTTGCACACAAACCCATAACCACCTTACGACGTCTGCTTACTAAGGTCGAGGACAAAGACAAACCGGAGGACAAACAGGGAGCAGTATACAAGATCAAATGCTGCGACTGCCAGGCTTCTTACATTGGTGAAACCGGCAGAATCCTTAGCACGCGACTGACCGAACACAAAAAAGTGACGAGGAATGGTGACGTCAACAATCACATTGCTGAGCATCATTTACAGACGAAACATCAAATTGACTGGTACTCAGACTACTATCAACGTCTTACTTTAGAAAGCTGGTTTACTAACTTAGAACAAACGCCACTGAAACGTAGCCAACAGTTACCAGCGCCGTACAAACAACTTATTGACGAGATCAAGCAGAACTAACTACGAGAGAACGACTGGAGAACTGACATTTTGACTAACAACAGATGACTGTTTAACTGTGACAATAGACGGATCGAAACGCACCAATTATATCCTCGGAGACCCAGGGGCAGATAGTAGGGGCGAGGGAAAGTCTAAATGGGCGGAAAATAAAGGCGCGAAGAAAAGTAAAGAACGGCGAGAAGAGCCCCTGGGGACAATGTCTTACCAGACCAGTTCCGCTAAGCTAGATTCAACTTTTCGCATGCGTTTTCTGAGACATGGGAGGTTTAGTTTGCTTCCCAGCGGAAACAAATGTGTACATGATCATTATTTAACTAAGCTAAAGAGCTGAAAGGTAATTGTTTATTCTCGCGTGCTCGTCGATTTTTTTATTTTACTAATCGCTCGCACTGGAGTGTTTTGTACCCGGTTTTGGAGCTTTGTTTTGTTATTAAATATTTACTCAACTGTGTGCTCTACTCTAGCTACCTTATACCAACTAAAACCTATTGGCAGATATCATTATTAGAAAAATGATCCCTAATATATTGAATTTTTGCAAGATTATACAGATTATGCAGAAGTTTATACTATCACTGACGTCTACCGGCATGAAAAATTAGATTGCAACATAAGGCACAAATGGCCCTGAGATGAATTTCTTTTTTTATGATTAACAACAACAAAAAATTCAGTTCTTTTGTTTAAGCTTTACTGAATACACAAAAAGGGGAACAAAAAGGGCTACAATGGCTTATGGAACGAGTAATGTTAAATTTGAGGCGCGCTTTTTTCGGTTTATGGCTCAGATAGAACGAGGAATATTACTGTTGGAGCGTGCTTTTTTCTCTTTGTGGCTTATATAGCTTGTATAACGAGGAATTAATACGGTCCGTATCAATGAAGCATACGGACGGTTACGATCCGTACGATCGTAAGAACCGTAAGCCCCGATGCAATAATGAGATGCACGCTCTGTACGTGCTCAGAATACGGACTGTTAGCAATGAGGACGGTTTGCACGGAGCGTACTATCCGTCAACTGCTCTTAACGGTCCCTAACAGTGCGGCAGTAGTGGACATTCGGTTGATGAGTGTCTTATTCACTCTTATGTCACCTGCCGCGATGTTTACCTAACGTACACTTTTGTGAGCAGCCTCGTTTTGTTTACCATCTGTTTTAGCAAACGCGGTTTCTTAAATTACTTCTGAGTTTATATTGCGCAGGACGTGAAAAAGATAAATTATTTATTACACATGAGTGAATTATTTACTCCAGGTGCACTGTCATATCTGGAAAATAACTGAGTACCCTTTTTTGGGGGGAGGAAGGTAATGAGCCGGGAATGGTTGCCACAGAGTATTCGAGGTCCCACATCAGTATATCATGAGTCGTATACCTGAAGTGCAATCTACATTCAAAAGCAAGTTTTCTTAGATTTACCCACGTGGTGTGATATAGAATAGCGTTTAATGCGATCTTCTTAGCACTGTAAATACTCTTCATGAAAGGGTTTCACACTTTACCGTCTATACATCTGCCGGCATGAAAACCATACCGAATAGACACCATAAGCAAAGCCAGATTTTTATAAGAAACTGTGTAAATTTTAAGGCTTCATCGCCTGTCCACATTTAGAAAGAAGTTAAGTTTTGATAATAAACCCGCCTATTTTAACGGATGCAATAGAAACGTTCCAAAATAGTCGTTTAAGATACTTTTTTTATCAGAGCAAGACAATTAAATCTACTTGAGGAGGGATCTTTTTTTGACATTATTTGGAGAAGATAAAGTAAAAGCGCTGAGATTTTAATTTTTTAAAGCTTAGGAAGCTCTGAACACACAGGAGACACTGGGCATAGGTGTGAAGTCTTTTAATTCTTCATGTTCACAAATCTGATCTTTACATAAAAGACATGGATCATTTTTAAAGTAAGCCGGAGTTTTTAGAACATGGAAATGGCCTATAAAACCCCCTTTATCCCAAAAATGCACAAACAAGTTCTTCAGACTGATCGTAATACTCTTCTTCACAGAATTAGTTGAGAGAAGTTGATAAAAATACTTGACATATTTAAAAATTAGTCTTCTATAGCACTTTGAACAGTTAAAACACCGTCAAAGTCAGTCCAGATCAGTCAATATAAAACCAACTTTATAACACCCGTTTAGAACAGTTCTCAAAAAAAGTTAGCAAATACATTTTAAAAAGTGTTAGATTTGGTACGGCAAACCGCGAGGGACTCGATCCTTTTTAGCCTGACATTCGAGCAAGCAGCTGGTAAAAACCTGTGGGAAGAACGAGCAACAATGTTTGGAGTCAGGCTCTGCAAGACGATATATGTTAGTCACGGGATAAAGCGTTTCCTGAGCCGACACTTAGGGAAACCTTTGGGCAGGTAGCTCTCATATTTTGTTTCGTAGGGAGGGGGGCGGCACTTCTTGCTCCTCTTACTTAACGAATTAGTTAGAGGATGACTAGCTTGAACCCTTATTCATTGGGCAAAGCAGTGTGACAAACGTGACACGGCTATTACTTGCGTGTTTTGTCGTGATCTTCACTTATATTAATGTTTTCTGATCTTTTACAAAAACATCTGTTTAAAGGCGAAAAGTTTGGCGAAAAGTTTCAAACAAAATTATTGTTAGCCTTGTCACACAAGGTTTGCCGTCTTCTTTCCTCTCCCGTCCTGTTACGTAAACTCACCATCACTAAAAGCTGTCCACGGGACGTAAGTGCACCGAAAATAAATAACATTTAGACAAAAACAGGACAAGATTGCGTGCACCATGAGTCATCTACCAAATCAAGGCAAGTTACATCTATCAGTATTCCGACGTACTGTACGCGAGAGGAATTTAATTGTTTCAACGTCATTACGTTACTCTATCACCACCGATCACTATCTTCTTACTATCATCAACACCACCATCATCATCCCAATCAGTTTCATTGGCTCAACAGCACCATCATCATCCCAGGCTCGTTCTGTGATAAACACATTTCTTGCGGAAAGTGCAAGAGATGTAGTCGGTTAAGGGAAACAATTTCAGACAAGAAAGTTATTCTACGTTTTAGTTTCATAGTTAAATTATTTTATTAATCTGTAACTGTAAAATAATAACGGATCTAATTCTGGAATTGTCAAAATTAGGAAGTTAGTCTACTAACGTGGTTTTTCTTGTATCTTTTATCACAAGATACAATATTATTACGTAAGTAAAAAAAAAAACACTAAAAACTAAGGTTTAGTTTGCTTCCCAGCGGAAACAAATGTGTAATGATCATTATTTGGCTAAGCTGATTAGAGCTGAAAAGAAAAGAAAAAAACCTTTGTGTACAGACTAAAGGAAACATAACCTCGCTATCTAAAGAAAATTTTTCTTCTTTTGTTTTTCTAATCGCTCGCACTGGAGTGTTTTGTACCCAGTTTTGGAGCTTTGTTTTGGTATTAAATATTTACTCAACTATGTGCTCTCTAGTTACCTCATTTTATAGCAACTAAAACCTATTGGCAGATGATATCATTATTAGAAAAATTATCCCTAATCAAGAGCCGTAATTATGGCTCTTGCCCTAATATATTGAATTTTTGCAAGAGGATGCAAAAGTTTATACTATCACTGACGCGCAATCATTGACGTTTACCGGCGTGAAAAAACCTAAATTGCAGCATAAGGCACAAATGGCCCTGAGATGAATTGCACTTTTTTTATGATGAAAGACAAAGACATTTTAGTTATTTCTTCAAGATTTCATACATAATAAGGGCCACAATTCGCTAGTTTTTTGTCCGAATTTCGTGCTTACAAGTGAGAGCCTTTTATTATTTAGATTATTGTCTCCATGTTTCATTTAAAATGCTGTCATTTTGTTGCTATGACAACTCCGATATTGCATTGTAATCTTGATTATAACAAATTTTCGTCTTTAGCTAAGACAGCCGCTTTGGTGGTAATTTTCCCAAACCTTTGTTTATGGTGACGTAGTTTATACTCAAATTCGGGAGGTTTTCACCCTGAAAAACCCCATCGAGGCACCTTAATCAACCATTACCTGCAAAGCACAGGGCATAGAGTTTTGAATTTTCTTTGCTTATCCTGCTTCTCAAAGACTCTACCGTCTTTTCCCTATATTTACACGCGGTTGTACCAATTGTTCAATTTTGTTTTTACTCACTTGTGGGATGAATTTTTAACTTAAACTTGTCTCCACCATTCAAACCAACATCCTTATTACAGCAAGTACAGTGGTGTATACCGTTACTTTTATTAATATCATCAGTTTAACTTTAATGGCTGGAAGTTATACCGTTACTCCAATTAATTCCTATTATTATTTACTGGAAAAATTGCTTCAAACGTTATACTAGGTTCAACTTATGCGAATTTTAAAAATCTGTTACTTCATAGTTTATGATCCATTTTTTACGACCTGACGTGTTGTCAGCGTATGAAAGCTTAACAGTGCCCACAGTTAAAAGAAATGCAGCGCCTGTTTAGCATCAAAGAGAACTAACGCTGTGCAATATTGAACAATTTAAGAACGAGTTTAAGATTATCTCGTTTGCAGCTAAAAAAAATGATATTAAAGTGAATTTCTACTAAATGACTTTCATGTGAATGCGGCAAAGTATATATAGGCGAAACAGGGAGAGCAATGCAAGACAGGATAAAAGAACATGACAGAGATATACGGCTTGCTCATTCACAAACCTCCGCAGTTCGGAGCACGCAAACGAAACGGGGCATCTTCCTTTATGGAATCAAGTCAAGTTTATCGATCGTGACCCTCACCGATACACACGTAGGGTCAAAGAGGCTATCCAAATAAGACTTCATTCTAATAACATCAATAGAGACAACGGAATCGAAATTCCTGAAGCATGGATGCCTACGATCAGAAAGCATAACAGTCGTTCAACTACAAAGCGGACCCGTGAGGGAACATCATCTGCTAATCGGAATAATAAGGATCGAAATACACCAATCACAGCGAACCAACGTGCATAAATAGCTACACGTCAACAATCGACCTCATCGCCTGATGAAGACTAGCAGTATTGCAGTCGAATCGTTGCGATCAATATCTCAAAGCGATTCTATCGTGAGACAAACGAAAAAACGTTCATTCCTAAATGACTTTCTATGAAAATTATCCTATGTAAGCAACACAAGTTTCCATGCAATGACGCAGTCGCTATATTAATTCTTCGCGATAGCTGAGCTCCACGCGTGCGGAGCAAATAGGGTACCTAATCGAGGCGAAAATTATTTTATAACATAACAAAAGTAAAGCGCTCCCTCTGATTGGACAGTTACCCATTTACTAGTTGCGAATGGGTGAATGCTGACGAAAGCTAGCGCCGCTTAAAGTCGTACGCTTCACTTTCTAAGAGATTTTAGTAAAATCCAACTATTTGTCTATTATCAATGCTGCGTTCTGATTGGTTGAGCTACTACTAGGCTATATGTTATAGCCCACTAGTAGCGAAAAGCGCCGGCTTTTTGGCGGCAAAAAAGGATTAAAGTCTAGCTTTAACTAGCTAAAAAAATTTTATTCTCCATATTTTTCGGTCGAATGGGCTATTGACTCAGAGGCCATGAGGGCGAGAGGAATAATTGGTAAATATTTTGTTATTATCCTATAGTTTGCAAAGGTTTTTGTATTAGTACCCAGAAAAATTTACAAAGCCTTTTTAGCTGACGTAAAAGGGCCTGGTTTTTGACAATCAACATAACGCTTTTTTCATGCTTGGCAACCTCCCGCGTGCATCCATAGTCGCTGGCTGCAAGACTACAATGTTACCATTTCTCTTTCTTTGGTTAAAACGTCAATTTACCGTTGTCCGTCGGTGTACGCCAATGTCAAATGTCGTACTCGAGATAACACTTCGCCATATTCCGCATTTTGGCGAAAAATGCATATGGCCACGGGCATTTCGAAAATGAAGACAGCAAATCTGAAAGAAACAAGAAAAACAAAACGGCGGAATCGGTTTTTTTTCCTGACAGAGATAGAGAAACTGATAATTTTTTTTTCTACCCGTGCAGTAGTGTATTTCTTAGCACAAACCTTAGCTTAACGCCTTCCTGTTGGCCCATTGGTCATATGTTCTTTAACAACTTACTGATAATAAGCAGTGGAGTGGCCAGGCAGTTTTTGAGCCCCTGTCGTTACTTATCGCTATAGCAGCAATAAGCAGTTCAAAGTACAAAAGGCATGCTGAATCAGGGCAGAATCGGTTCTATTCCGCGCTATTCCACGAGGGCTTCCTCATATTGCTAATACTTATCCTAACATCTAAATTATTTTTTTCTCTTCCTCTTCTTTTAACTTCTAATCCATTTTGGCTTTTTAACTAATTTTATTTTATTTCTTCTTCTTTTTTTAAGTCTGTCTTTTATTTTACTGTCATTTTATTTTATTTACTTATATATTTATTTCTGCGTTTTTTTCTAATTTAGCACCTTTTTGAGGAAGACATTGGGTATGCCGGCACGTCCTTGTTAGTGCAAATCTTAACATCTAATTTTTTTTTTTTGCTTTTTATATCAACAACATTCCCAAAGGCACACATTCTCCCCCCCCCCCCCCCCCCCCCTCTATCTTACCCACGATTTTAGTGGAGGAGACTTGGGAACCCTTTCTTTAACACCTGTAAAATTACAAAAGTTGCTAGATGAATCTACTGTTGTTGTTGTTGGATTTTTTTTTTTTTCAAACCAAAAAGTGTACACAGGTTTTTGAGCACTTGCGGAAATGCACCTGTAGTAAATATTTTAGTAACTTCCAAACGCAAGGTGAAATATTTATCTTCCCGCTTGGCGCAAAATAAACATAAGTTTGAACAAAAGGAGTTTGGCGAAAAAGATAAAAGATGGCACACAATACATAGCTGCTCACAAAGGAAACAAGGTGATAAACATCCCGGTTGTTGATATAGGAGTCAATAAAATATTTATTAATCTCGCTGCTAACGTAAAATAAACAATAATCAGCAAATGTGTTTTTGCCAGAGCTTTTGTTATATGCCTCACGTTCATCAGGGTCACGGGCCCATAAAAGGGCCGCGCGAAGAACTATGTTAGTCACATTGCTAGCGGATATTTAGCAGTGAACATTGTTTTGGAAATGAAATCTCTACTTGTTCTCCTGTTTCTCGGAGCGGTAGTCGCCGCCACTTTGGCTGAGGAGCCTTTTGAGGATGAGGCAGTCTCGGAGTTATTAGATGAAGAGGATGATGAAACCATTGCTGAGCTTGCTGATGAAGAGAATGACCCCCATCACCATCATCCCCGTCCAAGTGGCCGTCCGAAGGCGGTAAGATTCTCCTCCCTTGTCTCCATTTTTAAACAGACTACTGGGATTTGCAGAATCAGCTTAAAGCAGCAAACTTAATTTGTTTAAGATTAATTCCCTCCACGCCTTTGTAAAATAGGTGCTCTGTGTGGAATCCTCAGGAGAACGTCGGGAGAATCGCGCTCCCTCAACCCGGAAATTGCGTATTTTATTTGGTTAATATGTTAGTGCGATAACTCTGCCAAAAAAGTAGCCGTAGCTTCTTTTCTGATGATTGGCATCAAATGATAAAGAATGGAATCATCGATTAATAAAATCCTAGCTAGCGGTGTTTTATAATATAAACAGTAGCGTATCATTGCGCAATTATTATAAAACTCACATAGTTTAATTCTTTTCTCTAGCTTAAAAAGTGCAAACTATATTTCAAGCTATGCTTACCAACTCGTCCACGTCCCACGCGTCCCATCAAGGTAAGATCTTCTTTGTTTTGAACCCTTGAGTATTAACTTTGATGTCGAGACGTAGTTTTACAGCAAAAGTGTGTAGTCATGAACTTAAATTGTTTTTATACGATTTGATTAAATACATGCAACCGGCGAGCTCTTTAGTCATTGTTTTCAGCCGGGGTAGGTTGTTATCTATTAGAAAGAGTGATTACCCTTTTGTCAAGAAAGTAGTCATAGGTTAGTTTTTTCACTGATGATTTAGCGTCAAATGATAAAGAGAGCCAGCATCAATCAATGAAAATCCTGGCATGTGATAAAAAATAAATCAACAAAAGTTTCAGAAGTATCCTACCACAGAGGTATTAAAAAACTCACACAATTTATCTTCTCTCCCACTTAGAAAAAGATTATCTGCAAAATACTGCGGAGATTATGTATGAAGTACCGGCCCAGTAAACGTCCTAGGCCTTAACTGATTGAAAGTCAAGTTATTGACAGCCCAACGGTACTGAAACGCTGACGTGTCCCATTAACAGAAAACTGGATGTAACGAAATTAAATGTAGTTGTGAAATTAGGGTGGTAATGTTGATTGAAATAAAGCATTGAAAAGGTGTCTTGAAGTTTCACTCATGTACCTACAGTAGTTGAGAATTTATTTAATAAATGATAATTATAAAAGTAAACTATAATTGTCCCAGAATCTTTTGAGGCAATTTTTTAAAAGCTTTCTAACTTTGACAATTTTATACGTAGAAGAATGTCAGACCACAACAAGATAACGTTTGCCATAAAATATCTTCCATGTCACATCTAAGGTAATGACGTCATCAGTCACGTGACTATTTCCCAATTAGTTTTTGCTGTGAGCATATTTGATGTTTTAGTTGTGTGGGGCATTTAAAAATAACCAGTTGACGGCCGGCATCTAAACTTTAACGGGGTAATGGTCGTAAGCGAAAACGTCGTGAGACTGGGCTGTAGAGAGTCAACCTTTTATCACACGAAAGAGAAAATTTGCGGGAAAGTAATGTTCTAACTGATAACTTTTTTCTTTGGCCAAAAAAGGAACATGACGTCATCAGTCACGTGATCAAAGCGTTTTCAATCTATTTGTTCGTTTTTAAAGTACCCTCTTTGTAATAACTTGGCAAGTTTTTGCTGTTTTTCTCAACAATTCTTTACACTGTATTATCTCTGAGTAATTATTTTTCATTTTCAAAGCAGAACACAACGAAAACTAAGCCAGAGGTTTTTAAGTTGCGTAAATTGACCGATATTGTAAGTTATAATCGAAAAGGAGACCTACTCTTGAGACTTTTATGAAATCCTTTTTCAACTTGACTGTTTGTTTGCCGAAATAAATGTTCAACGTTTGTTAATAAAGCTAAAAGGATGTATTTGGCGGCCATATTGTTTTTCTTCATTCCGTGGAGAGCGGTCATGTAACAGCTCTTCTAACCCTAAAAGCCAAATGGTTTGTTACCCTTGCCTAAAACAATGGAAATAATGATGAACAAGGTTGTGTTAATGTTTTCCCCGCCCTATGAAAAGACACCTTACGAGAAGAGAAGAGGAGAGAATCGTACGGTCATACGGTTCAGTCGGTAGCAGTGCGATCGATAGTTCATAAATTTCTTAAACTTTCCCCGGCATGGGCCAAGCCTGAAAGAGTATTAATGGGTTTATAGTGAGCTTTAAATCTAGCTTCGATCAGTTAAAGATTTAATTCTACACTAAAATTAAAAAAATAAACGAAAAAGTCATGCTTGAAAATTGTCAATGACCGTCTTTTAAACTCTAATTATCAGTCTTTACGGAGGTGGTCCCAAGGGTAGAGGCGTTCACTTCTAGTTCTAACTGATTCTGAGAGTCCGGGGTCGAATCCCCTTGAAGCAAAGTTATCGTAACCTTACTTCTTTTCTTTTTTAAAACTCTTTTCTACTCTTTTTTTTACCTGTGTGGAGCATATAACTAGTAACACAGTGTGGTAAATTGAAAGCAAGGTTTACAGGAATATAAGAAATGCGGTTTGTGGCTTGTCTACCGATATTTTTAGTAATACTGGACACTGTTAGGGGCTGATCGTTTATTACATCCCAACGAGGGTGAAGGGGGCGGGGGGGGGGGGGGGGTGTTGGAAGGAGATATAATTTTCTACGAGTCTTGATTTCGGGGGGTCAATTATTTTGAAAAAGCACAAAATGTGAGGGGGGTCGAAATATTAAGACACAGGGATGGCCTTCTATGTAAAAGTTGTCAAACTATAATATATAGATTTAGCCAGGGCTAAAAGCGAGGCTCCCATTAATAAATTATAATTTAAATCAAACAATAACTTGTATTTCACAATTCAGTTAACTTTAGATCACACTCATGTGACTTTTCAGGGAAAGGCTAAGTGATTTTAGAGAAAAATAATTTGCAAACAGCCCAAGATAGCTCAAGATAGCCTCATATGTATACCCCAAAATAGCAATCATCTTCGATCACATTTAAGAACCATAATGGCTCTTGAGCACCGTAGATTAAATAGGCCTGGAAAAAAAATCAGGCCGAATTTTTTGCGTTCGACAAGTTTACTTTACAAAATCTTGCCAACAAATCTGGGTGCGTGTAAACCAACCTTTTATACCATTTAAACATTACATCTGAGGTGAAACAATACTATGAGGCACTGTTTTTATCATACAGACCTCGGACAGAATGCAGTATTTCACAAATTTGCGATTATACAAAGTGTATTCATTCAATATTCAGGACGATCGATCGAAGCACTCCTGAGCTTTTAGCTACACTGTTAAAAAAAATTCCAAAATCACCTATATATGCCCAGCCGTGGTCGTGTTTGATGTGAACATTAACAGAGTTACGCTTCAACATAATAAAGAATTTATTATGGTTGTTTTTTATTTAATGGTTTTATCGATGTGCATGTAGTCTTCAAAAGCGTTTGATACGCGCGGCATTTTGAGTACTCCCTCAAGCAATGTTCACTGAATGACTGAAAACAAACGGCACTGCGATTAAAATTACAAGAGAAACTACTAACAATCAAAAATGAAATATAATTCGGTGAAACATATACAGAGACAACAATTTGCATTCACGAATACAAGTATTACAGTGTCTAAGAATCCTGACTCTTCAAGCTTAAAGCTTAAGTTTATGTTTTAAGCCGGCTTCCCGGTGTTTGCTTCTTTTCAAAGATGAATTTGAGGCAAGAAAATCGCTCAAAGCTTTCTTTTACGGCCAGAATTATAACTAAATATTCTTTGGAACGTTTTCTATTTGCGGTGAGAAAATGTCTAAAGGGTTTTTTAAAAAAACTGATACTCGGTCAGTACGCTCGACTTCATTAAATTAGATATAAAAAAACAAACATCAAATACAATAATTACTCAGGCTTACCATTCGAGATGCAGCCCTGAAAGGTATCAAGTAAGGCCAGTATCGCTTCAGACTTCGCAACCCTCTTACGCATCAAGTAAGGTGAAAAGCGAAAACGACGCCATCCGAAATCGGATTTCCGACTTTGACAAGTGACGTATTTCTCAACAAAAACCCAATAAACAAACTAGCCATGAATGACAGAAGACTCCTGATAGCAGCTGAATTTCATTTTGTACATCCAGTGGAAAAAGACAGTTAAAAACATCACAATTAAGTTGACACAAAACTCTGTCAGCTTCAGTTTTCAAAGTAAACAAGATTCAAGATGCCGCAAACATTTTCCGCATGAACTCACTTGTCAAATTTTGACCAATCACAGCATAAAAATTGGACGAAGAGCGTGACCAAAGCGTGATCATAGTGAGCAAAGTAAAAAGCAACTGTCTTCCCTCCTTGTAATAGCTGGCTGAATTTTCGCGTCCGAGGTCAGTTTGAGCGAGAAATTGTGAGATCAAACATTGGTTTCCCTGTGGCGCGGACGGACGGGGGAGCAGTGTACGGTCACGTGATTGCCAAATTTTCTGGGATGTGTAGAGTTACCTTTAGCTGTGGGGCTCCGCCCATGCGCGCTTCGCGCGCGTGTATCTCCGCTATTATTGATTTCACAATTTATTGTTGGAAAGTGAAGTGTTAAAAGAACAAGAAAACCGATAAATACAGGCAACTTTAGTTCCGGGTCCATTCAACAAAATTCCTTTAGTGTAATTTACAATTTAGTTTTCAGACTCTAAAGCGCAGTAGAGCATCATGTCCGCTATATCAGTTTGACCGTAGAAACGATAGGATTGTATCCATAACAGAAACAACCATTTCATGTTACAATGACTTTGATCCGCAGACAAAGCTGGGGTAGCATGAGAAGACATCTATTATTTCCAGTTAACAGAAGCACATGCGGTTTATGGTCTAATAATGGCCAAATTGAAAACGAGCTTTATTTTAAGCCGAGTTAGCTGCACCCCCAGGTGGCAAGATGACATAGTCTTAGTACTAGTGTCATCGAGTTGTCAAGGGTTAACTTGTTAGTGTAATAACTGAACATACATCAGTGTAATAAAATCCTAAATATAATAACAAACCTAAGTGTAATAAATTTTATCGTCTACTTTTACGCGTTCCGTTTTCACGCCAGACGACTTTACTGACGTTAAATACGTCAAGACGACTTTTATCGTCTCTAACAAAAAAACGGCCATTAAAACACACTTCCTGTTCTTTTACCACTTTTCTACCTCGCCCACCAAGGAAAGAAAGAAAAAAGAAGAAACTGAAAACAATGGCACGATAAAGAAAGTATAAAAACCAGAGAATAACACGTGACCATCATGCATCAATCAATTTATTTAATTTGCTTTTCATCATCACAGATAATCTTCTGTATACACATCGTTAACAACAAAAGACATATCGGACACGTCATCTCATCGAAAACTGCCTCTTTACGATTCACAAGCTCTACGGACTGAACAGTGAAGTAACTTAAAAGCTTGCTTTTCAAGTTTTCTTGTTGGTCACTTTTACTTTTGACTCGTCAAAAGTGTCAACATGCCAATATCGAGAAGAAGTGAAAAAAAATTAAAATAAGTAAAAAAAAAAAGTACCGACATAAAAAAACCTTTGCATGTATAAGGTCTAGGGTGTTCATTACTTCGTGTAATGTTTTAATTCTCTCAGTGTTTGAGTCTTTTCTATCTAATCCTTCATTATTCCGACTAAGCAACTTCAGCCCTCCTTTTTCCCGACGATTTTGATATTACACAGTTCGACTGCCCCACAGTTTTCATAAGGGACTTGTTAACATTATCTTTTCCAACTGGGTTTTTTAATTGGACTTTAGTTTCCTCTTTTTCCGACCTTTTTGCTTTCGTTCTTTCCCGAAGATGTCTCCAATGTCTCTCTATTTTTGACTTAACACTGTTTGGGTGGTCCAAGTCTTTCTTTAGATTCTGAAATCCAGGATAAAGCCGCTCCGCACCTGATTTCTTTTCTTTCTTTTTAAAAGCCATTTCACTTAAAGGCCTAACGCGAGGCTGTTCTCCAGAAACAGCAGATGAGTCATGCGTTGTTTCAAAATCTTCAGTCATCAATTGATGTTCCGCTACACCTATTTCCTGTAACCCTTTGTCCACTCTCTCCAGTACTTTCCCCACATTCTGGACAATTCTTGACCTGACACTATTTTGGCTTTGTAGATTTTTACTTAGTTTCTGAAAGCCAGGATGAAGCCGTTCAATCGCAAGTTTGTCTGCCTTCTTCCCTCTCTTCCGTCCAAACGCCAATTTACTCCAACTACCAGACGTGACATTTGCACCTTCCTTCTGGTCTCTGGAGATCGAAGACTGTGGTGGTTCGTGGGAATCAAGACTCTTCAGGGTTGTATTTCTCTCAGTGGTAACTGAGTAAGATTCTCTCACACTGGCAGCCACCCCTTCAGTAACTTGCATATTTTCGCACGAATTTTCAATCTCAAACTCTTTCCTCTCCCGGTTGGAAATATTCCTCCACTTGTTCATGAGTTTGGATCTGATGTTGTTTGGCCGGTCCAAACTTTTCTTAAGATTCTGAAATCCGGGATGAAGCTCTCCAACACCACTGTTTTTTGCCTTCTTTCCTTTTTTCAACCAAAGTGGAAATTTAGACCGACGATCAGTCTCCGGAACATCTAAATTATCGTTTCGGTCGTAACTACCAGTACACTGTTCGCCATGAAGATCATGACGAGACCTTCCCTTTGATGACTTGTCTCCTTGGTTGAAGCCTTGTTCACCGTGGAAGTCGTCATTGGCAGTAGGCCCGACCGTACAGTATCCTGTTGTCTCTCCCTCGGATTTTCCAAGCATATTTTTCCAACTGAAAGACACCTTTGACAATAAACTGAATGGAAATTTGGAATTTTCCATTGAATCTACAGTCCCAGGGCTCGGCTTCACATTGCTTTCATTATCATGCCACTCCAAGGAACCTGGTTTTTCGCTCTCATTTTCCTTCAACGTCAAGGAATGACAACCTTCATCTTTAGTTTGTCTAGGATCTCGAATTTTCTCGTTTTGGTTCTGAGGAAAGGATGAGTTTTGCAGGAAACGTTTTCCATCATGTTCATTGCGGCAAGAAGACTTTGAGAAATCGCTCTTTAGTTTTGAAGCCTTGGAAGATCGTGAAGTAAACACAAACGGTGTGCGAGATTTCTTTGCACCTTTCTCACCGCATTCTTCCCATGCAATCTTCTCAGCCGGAGAAATCTTATTTTTTCTAAAGCTCCTTTTCTTTCTTGAACTTGACTTTTTCTCGACAGGAAAACCCTGACCTCTGCCTTTCCTTGCACCGCAATCACGAACAGTTGCTGACTGATCTTCGCCCTCCTGGTAGCCGCAAATGTCGAAAAACGTTTCTTCATCCGCGACGGGAATTTTTGGTTGAAGTTCAACAACTTTGTCTTTTCCTATTTGAAATATGACAAATCTCAAAAACTGAACTATTAACTGTCCAAGCAAGGGCACCCTGCGCAAAAGGGCAGCCATACTTTGGATTTTAACTCGGGTTTAGCGTTTGACGTAACAAATGAGCAGGATGACGTGCAAGACGCTAATTATAATGCATATAAAATTTTAAAGAAAATTAACTAAGAGTAATGGCAGATTAAAAGAGTGCGTCCGACTTGCTTGTTAGTTAGCGCAATTGATGGGAAAATGAAGGATTTATGGTGCATACGGTGCAGTATGCAGATAATTTGAAAGTTTTTGCGCGCGCACCAAGATTTGCGATGACAGATTTGACATTCAAATAGGCCATTTCCGAGTTCCTTACAGTCTCACTTTCAAAGCGAGGTTAAGTGCAAAGCCATTGATATGAAAATGATTTTTAACTGTCATGGAAATAAAACTCATTTTCACAACAAAGGTTTCGCACTTAGCCTCGTTTTGAAAGTGAGATTTTTTGGAACTCGGAAAAAGCCTATTACGTAACATTAAGGACGGTGCCCATTATTGTTACTGCGCACATTTTCTGCGCATGCCAAGGTAGTCGCGCGCGACGCGAAAGAAATGCGCAACACGCATGCAGGAAAACGCGGAGTGGTTTTGTCTCCTGTAAGTCTGGGAGATTCTACTTATTTCTTGTGGAAAAAATGCGTCGTTTTTCAACAAACGAAAACTAATTTCCATTTATCTTGTCAGTTCTTTGAAAACCGAAGAAGTATGCGCATGTTGCTGATTTCTGCCGTATGATTGATCTGACGGAACATTTTATAGTCAAACAAAAGTCAATTCTAAAACATCAAAAGTTATTGCTTCAAGATGTTACACTTGGAGCTTGAGTATTAAAAAATGCCTTAATAGGGAAGGATCAGTAAATCAGATGGAAAATAGCTCCAAGTCCTCCGCTTAATCGAGAAACTGCAAGCTTACCTTTCACTCGCGTCCTTCGCGTTTCATCGCCTAATCGGCTATAACACTTTCCCGAATATTTCTTTAATTTTTTAAGATTTTATGTAATTATTCCCCAGAAGATAGATTTAAAGTGTTCGAGTACATACAGATGTCCGTTTTATTGAGAGTCCGAGGCTTTTTTTGTTGAACAAACAACAAAAAAACTGTCACAAGATTGCTTGGATTGCTGAGATCGCAGCTTCACAAACAGTTGCGGACCGCAAAGGAAACGCTTTCATCGTGGAAAAAAATCGTAAAAATTTGTTATGCTTTTTACTATTATCATTGTTATTTAAGCATTTTTGCATTACTAAGCATTGAAATAATTGACTCATTGGGCAGCTTGTCGTGTAGATTGTATTAATTTTCTTAAGGTTCAACTTCACGCCACACATAATCTGGACATTTAGACATAGCTGCCATTTGGCTGTTTACAAACTATTAAAAGATGGAAGATAAAATAAAGTATTTCCATTCTAAGACTTTCTTAGGTTTAACAGACACTGTTAAGTCTAAAATCAACATTTAGGAACGAAAAATAGTGAATGATCATGACACAGAGTGCTACAGTAAAAAAAGTCAAAACGAAATATATAAAATGATCCTAAAAGCCCAGTTTATTTATGAGGGTACATAAACGCATTCGGTACAACTACTTTCGCAGTATTCAGCTTTTTTAAAAGAGAACTCATGTATGGAACTTGAGTCTATGCAAATTATATGACACTTGTGGCAAAGCCCGAAGAGAGAGCGCATTAAAAAGCACAGGTATAAGCTCATTGAATGTACGCAAGTTAATAACATGTTCGATCGAGGTATCCAGTAAAATGATAAAAAACGATAGAAGGTTTACAATCCATATTACATCTACAGTTCAAAAAATTTTGAGGACATGTACAGGTAAGCAAACGATTAAAGGGGTGCCTGTCTAAGAGTCCCTGTCGACTATTTTCCACTACAGTATACAGTAGTTTGTTTACAGCACTAGCCTTGGATCTTGAGCTCGCCATACTACTCTATGAGCGCTGGAAGTAATCTTTAATACCTTGGAGATTGCTCTTCTCCAAAAATTTTTGTTCAATTTTTGAGACGGAGAAGCTCCAGTTGAATGAAATAGTATACTTTGTTTTCCTTAGAGTCCATGAAATGTCCTGCTTCACTTCCTGTTTTTGCTCTCTTCCGTGGATCGTTGTTCTTTCTCTCTGACTGTTAGCCATTGTGGATATCCCAGAGTACTCCGCGTGGAGTGAAGCAATAGTGAAACTGACCGGGGAGGGGATGGGAAAAAATGCAAATAACCCCCAAAGCGATTAAGTTAAGGTCGAAACCAACCAATTTAACTTCTAAAAACGAGTGGTAACCTCTACTTTTTATCTCACCAAATGAAAGTAATAAGCCTACTCAGCAAACGATCAATTTTTGGTTTGGGAAAAATGTCGTTTACGCTATTTTTAAGGCAAACGTGTGGAGAGGGTTACTTGCTGATAACTTCCCAGTTGTGGTGATATTTGAAAAAAAGACGTATAAAGATCGGTTGTTATGTTATAGTTTGTTGCTTATTTTGAAACCTTGTTACAATTATCATTGCATTTGTGCCAGTTCACGTGTACACTCTGAAATTTGGGGAAAAATTAACTTTTTATCATTTTTCTAAAAAATACCTATTCAGCGTTTTTCTCGATATTGAAGCGCAGTTATCTCTGAAAAACTGCGTGGCTACCCCCAGTTTTCTTTTTGGATTTCAATAGCCCCTGATATGATCTACTTGTCTCACATAGTCATTATCTGGGAAAAAATATTTCCCATTAGTGGGCACCGTCCTTAAACGCGCTCACTTTGCATGGAAATATTAACAACAAGACGCTACGGAGCGTACACTTCCGCGTAGTGGTTGTGGAACTGATTAAGTGTAAATGCGGAGGAATAGTAAGAAATGAAATATGGTAAGAGTAAGGTGTTAATTTGTGAAATTTTGGGATTTGTCAGGATACTCTGAAAAGAGCCATATCCAAGAGACCTACTTGCCAAAAACTAGCATTTCGGGACAAATTGTCTTTGCGATAGTAGCCCAGTTATGCTCTGATGACTCCATACAAATCCTTCTAAATTTGACTTGAGTCTAAACGTTTAGACCTAAGTCAAATATGAGGTTACTGGCGGTGAATAACAAGTCTAACAAAACAAACAGTGAAAAAATAATTCTCTATTTTTCTTAGTCACATCAGGCTTCAAAAACGGCACAGCTGTCTCATGTACTGATTAAAGATATGTAAGGCATGATTAATAAGGAGTCAGTTACGTGAGCATGGAATTGGCTGAAACTCAATGTTACGAGTTCGAATGTTTTGAGGATAATCATTCACTGACTATCAGCCCCCAGGGATGTCGGATTAACACAAGGAAGTTTAATACCAGAGGAACATAGCCTTTACAGAGCTTTAAAACACAGAATCCGCCAACACAAGCTTAACTTAACTTAAGTAAAACTAAACAGCCCCTGCCAATAATAATAAACTCTCACTTAAACTTCAGATATCTTACGGCTTGGAAAATCGACCTTCGTCACACTTGACTAGACACAGCAGTCCAGCTCGTGGGAAAAAACTTAGTTCGTCAAAAGAACTCGCTTGGAACTTGTATACCGTTTGATATAAGGTTCTAGAAAATACTAAACAGGCGAATAGTAGTAGCTTTTCGACATGTGTTATGATTTCAGTAACTGATACAAATCTGCTGACTCATGCTGAAATGTAAACATGCCCTAATTAATTATTCACGATAATCCAAAAACGTAGAGAGCGTTCGAGAATGTCACGCAACGCAAGAAAGCAATTTTGCTTCGTACAAAGACATTTTGTCTTTGTTGAGTGTTTATGCAGCATATTCATCATAAAACAGTTCGAAAGAAGGGCTCACTCGTGAAATGTTTTTTTAACACTCGAAGAGAATTTCGTGTCTCTGCGCGGCCACGTAATATGCTCTATTTATTCCTCGAGTAAATTAAAGACTAGACTCGACGTGATCTCAAGGTATCACGAAGTAGTCCGGTCTCATTTCGTGAAATAGCCGAAACAAGCCGAAAAGTCACGAACTTGTACGCCCAATCTTGTCCCGAAACTAGTGCATCCTTTCACAACTATTTTTCATATGCCGAACTTTCTTTGGTCGCAGTAGCGCAATCGCCTAATCCCTCAACTTAGAGTCTCCTCTGACCAGACGGGTCACACAGGTGAGTCGGTTCAAACCCCGGAGAAGCCAAAATAATAATTCTTTCTTCCTCGATAAAGTAAAAGAATAAATCAAAGAAATCGAAGCGATCTCGAACTAATTCGGCTCACTTCGTCAAATAGCCGAGTAAAACCGAAAACCTACAGACTTTGCTTGCCCAATCTTGTCAAAAAATTGTAACTTTGGTACATTCCTGAGCGTCGCGAATCCTTTACTTCGCGCTCCGCCGAAGTAATAAAAATGGAAATTTTACGGCAATTTTTTTCTGTTATTTGTTTGGTCATATCCTTTTTCTCCCATTTTTCACCTTCATAGAACTTCACATCCCGCATTTTTCTCTCCCACCTCCCGTAGTCCCTCCCGTACCCCTTCCGCCCCCTATATTCTCGGATTCCCACCCCGTTGTCCTGCCCACTGTAAGAAAAGATGGCAGTCTCTTGATCTAATTACACAAGGTGTCCCAAGGTAATAATATAATGGCGAATTAATGATTTTCTTCTGCAATTCTTCTGTAAATTTCTTCTTCCGAAAAAAGCGTTAAAGTAAATTTCTGACTTGATCGTTACTGAATACGGATACATGTATACAGGTATACGGGTATACTGACGTACGTGTTTATGTCAGTCGCTCTATCGCGGGCTCATTTTCCAAACAGCGGCCAGGAATCGCACTCAAAACCTATATGTAAAAGTACATGAAATGTCTTTACATATTACAGGGAGGGACGGACGGACTATGTAGTTCGATTTAATTTTCGACGGTTAACTGCTGAGCAGCTGCAAAACAACAGAGACAGTGTACAGAGGAAGCTTAAGAACGAACAGACTTGTTTCCAGCACTATGCAGGCTCCTGGCTATCCGTCCTATCCGCCTCCGGCAACTCCTTCGTTGTCACAGTGTGTTACACGAGTTCAGCTGAACATTTCTTGCAGAAATTTGAGAGATAAAGATGTTATGTCTAAATCGGATCCAATGGCGGTTGTTATGATTTTGAAGGATGGCAACTGGTTGGAGGTAACGATGAATGCTTAGTATTGTTTGATCTTTTTGAATTGTGAAGCCTATTAAATTGATTTAATAACCTGCGATATAGCGCGTTTGTAGAAGATCTATTTGCATAACGCCCACTACTTTCTAAACGAAAATTAAAATCTGGTCGACTTGCCATAGATATGACTGATATTGAATCCCCAGGAGGCTGGAATAACGCCTATGTTGTAGTTAATTTTTTTATTTGTTTCAACTTCATTAGCATATACTGCCATATCCAAAAACAAACGAAAAACAAATTAACCTGAGATAAAAAATTTACTATAACATCATGAAAGTTTTTAGTGGTGGAAATCAAAACAGAGGCTGTCCAGATGTAGCTTCTTTGGAAAACTAGCAATCTTTTTTGGGGTGTTATGAAAACTATTAAAGACCCTTGGAAACTAAGACCTAAGACCCGTCTTAGTTTTTGAGATTACCAAACTAAGACCCGAAATGAAACAATGATCATCGCAGTGAATTTATGCAATTGTGTAAAAAGCCCCCCAAAAAATCGCCTGCTTCCAATGTCAGTGGCTTCATAGCTCCGTTGGTAGAGCATCGCACCGGTTAATAATCGCGAGGTCACGGGTTCAAACCCTGTTGAAGTGCTGAATTTTTTTTTCAGGCTTCTTTACGCAATTGCATAAATTGCGTTCACTGCGATGATCATTATTTCTTCATTTCATTTCATTTCATTTCTGCAGTTCATATGTGAATTATTTCATATATCATTAACAAAACTAAGACCACCTAAAATCAAATCCGTCGAAATATGAAGTCAACTTGTAACTGAAATGGGTCTAGTCTGTCAAATTATCTTCTCTCCGATTCTTTCCACTGAGTTTTAGGGCAAATTTAACGATGAATTTAGGGGTCTCAGTTTCCGTAATTCCGAAAACAAAGACCTCTCTTAGTTTTTGTGACTACGAAAACTAAGAATTAACCCTTAATATATCAATCAGTAAAATATATGTGAAGTTGAATTATGACCATTCATAAAACAACCAAAAACTATCATCCGGGTGCTGATGATCCGCTTCTTCTAATTGTTCACAGAAAAAAAGAGGTTGAAAGCGAGCCAAAGACTACCTGTGTACGATTGGTCTATAATTTTGGTGGTTTATCCTTAAAAATCGTAAATTTGGCTTTCCACTGGAGATGGATTTTTTGCCTTCGTTATCGGCTGACATGTTGCCAAGACCCTGATGGCGTTACCTGAACATATGTTGTAGTTAATTTTTTATCTCAGGTAATTTTTATTTTTCTTTTGTTTCAACTTCATTAGCATACATTACCATACCCAAAAACAAAAGAAAAACAAAAATTACCTGAGATAAAAAATTAACTACAACACATATCTTATCGCTTCCGATCGTCAAGTGGTCAACAGTGTTATCGGTTAAACATCACTCAAAAATACGTTTGTTTTTCCTTTTCTGGCCAGGCCATAGCCAGAAAATGCTTTCTTCAAAAGGGCAAAAAAAAGAGTATTTACTATATTGCGTTTTTCAAGAGTTTATTTTTATCGTGACCACTCCAGAGATCACCGGAAACCGGGTGAAAAGTTACAATATAAGGGTAATTGAAGGGTAGGGTGGGGGCAAGAAGAAATAGTCTGTGAGGGATCCTGGCTAAAATCACTCATTAAATAAAAAAATGAATGAATGAATGTATTTTCTGTACTAGCAAGGAATCATTTCGAAATTTTTAGGTACACTGTAACACAATCACGGTCACAGAGACATGAAGGCAAAAATTCATCTCTAGTGGAAAGCCAGTTTTCTGAGTTTTATGATTTTTAAGGATAAACAACCAAAACTGAAAGACCAATGGGTGGGGTAAGGCATATTTTCAGTGTAGTCAGGTAGTCTATGGCTTTTCATCCTCTTTTTAAAGTCTCAATACTGATATGTCTGCAAATTATTTGAAGAAGAGGATTGTCAGCACCCGGATGATGATAGTTTTTGGTTGTTTTACGGATCATTATAGTCTTTGAATGGTCGTTGTATTCAACTTCATATATATTTTACGGATTGGTTTTAAGGGGGTCTTAGTTTTTGTAATAATGAAAACTAAGAGGGGTCTTTGTTTTCAAAATTAAGAAAACTAAGACTCCTAAATTTACAGTTCAAATTATTTGACTTAAAACTCAGTGGAAAGAATCGGACAGAAGTTAATTTTACAGATTAGACCTATTTCGGCTACAATTTGACTTCATATTTTGACGGATTCAATTTTACATGTAGGAGGTCTTAGTTTTCGAAATGCTCAGTTTTTTTTTGGTGACGGAGCATTATTAGCAGGAGCCTCACTTGAAAATTAGGAGCTAATCACAAGACACTGGAACGACTTTCATTCTAGTATGATTAATTTTCATTCCATGTCCATACATTTTTTCTGTATTTGTCTACACAATACCAAAACAACACTTGTTGTTCACATACAATTCATTCTGGAATGAGTTCACTCCAGTTTTCAGTCGCTGTGGTATGAAATTTCATTCTGGTATCATGTAAACTGTCAACGAACTTTATACTTCCAGATTGAAAATCACAAACCGTATAGTCTGGGGCAAGTGGTGCATGTGTTTCTGATCTGGTGTGAAAAGTACCCAAACAATAATGTCTTAGGCTGAGCTGGTCAATTTTTGTCATCTGAATGCAGAACAAACTTCATTCTAGAACAAAATTCATTCTCATTTGGTTTTATGTAAACAGCCCCTTATTGTTAGCCACAAACATAAAGAACAAAACAAAATGAGGCTGGGGAGAGTTTCTACATGTACATTATTTGGTTATGTTTTTTTCAAACACCATTACAAGGCAAAGATCTTCAAACTTAGTCTTCAGCCAAACAGAATCAGAATTGTATTACATGTATTGTACAGTTTCAGAACCAACCAGAAAAAATTCAATTATGTTACCTTTTCAAGATTTGACAAATCATTGTATCGTGCATGTATGATCTCAGGCCACCTGTTTTCTTTATTCTGATTTCCAGGTTGGCCGAACTGAAAGACTGGATAACACGCTAAATCCACGGTTTTCTAAAGCTGTTCTAGTGGACTACTTTTTTGAAGAGCTTCAGAAGCTGAAGTTTTTCATCTATGATATTGATAGCCCCACTGGAAACTTGAAAACTGCAGATTTCTTGGGGGAGTTAGAGTGCACATTGGGTCAGGTCAGATATATGCTGAATTTATTCACTTTAATAATTATAAGCTGAGTAGCTTATTACACAGACATTCTTTTGGCTCATCAGGGAATCCTTCTGTGAGTGACAAACCCCTTGGAATGTCTGTGTGGGAGGCTATAAGAAGAGTGATTTTCCTGAAACAAGAATGCTGTTAAAAAAGCATAAAGTCTCGCTTGCGTGGAGAGGAAACTAATTCTATGCGAAACAGGATTTCCTTGCTAAAAGTTTTTCTCTTCCTACTTTATTGACGGTCAAGAATTCTTCAGGATATTTACTTTTTATATCGTATTCAACAATGATTGAGAACGCGTGTATAATTACACGAAAACCAATTCACGAGAAATTACATCATCGCCAGAGACCAAAAACATGATGAACAAGATGCGTCATTGGAATCATCGCTGAAAATAAACTGCATGCTCATCACAAAACTGATTTGCACACAATGAAAGTTTACAACACCCGACCAGGTTATAGCCTCACCATCGAAGTTTTCACTGAAGTATTCACTAACTGTCTTGTTCCAAAGTATTCACTTGTTCCAAAGTAATCAATGCTTTCAAGCGACAGAATTCATGGACCGATCCATTCCAGAAAAGCCCGACATCTTTGGTTAATCTTTCCTAAGCTTTCTCCACAAACTAAAGCATGGCGCTGTGATGCGTTGCGAGTCTTATCCCCAGTTTCCAGGTTCTCTGCTTGGAATCCCTGGGTCCATGACTTCTCTTTTGGCATGCACATGAAAAAAAAAAAAAGCAAGCAAGACTAATTTTTTAATAGGTACAGTTGTGTGAAATTTGAGCCTGAGAGGAGGTCTTACCTAATAGCCAAGAGTTTTGGGGGAAAAAACTTTTTCAGTGTATTGAACCTTGTCATAATTAAATCTGGTCATGTATCTGCTTATCATAAGCCAAGCTGAATTACCGTAATGATTCGATTTAGCGCCCGGGGCGCTTATTACTTTAGGTACCTCAAGGAAGGGCACTCATTCGAGACAGGGCACTTATCAGGACAGGGTTTCCTAGTCCCTATACAGCGTCTTTCCAGGCCCTGTCGGTCAATGCATTGTCGGTGACGTATCCGAGAACAATGGCCGGGAGACGCCTATAGACAATCTCAGAGTGCGCATGCGTGAGCATTTTTGAAAAGTTCTAACGGTCAACTGGAATAATCTGTAAATAACTTTACGCGTAATTATCCTTCGCTTATAAAAGATTGGCACTATTGACAAAAATAACTAGCCTAGTTCGTGTTATAAAAGAGCAAATCGGAAAGAATACTACTGTATAACGTGCTGAAGTAATTTCTCTTTTAGTTCATTTTCAAATGTACCATCAAAATGATATTTCTTCATTGATAAAAAGATTTCAAACAGTAGTTTGTTGACATTCTACCAAATTTAGAAACCAAATTCAACAGCCTGTCCGATTGGTTTGATAAGCTTCCAAATCCAAAAATTAAATTACATAAAATATTTCGAAGTGGAATGATAATGAGAAATTTATAGGAGCAAGTGAAAATGAAGAAACGAAAGATAGCTTTTCATATCCAAGAATAAATATAAACTTATTTCTTTAGCTCACCTTCCGATTCTTGATCCAATAATTTTTTTGCGACGCTGTTTTGCCCAGCCTACAAATAGGTTTTGAGACGAAAAGTTATTGACAGCTTGCCCGCTTCCCATAAAATCTCCACCCCAAGTGAGACAAAATGTCTCACTTTTCCGAGTTTGTCTAGGCCTCAAAAACTTTCTCGGACCATGTGACCCGAAACGCATCGGCCACGCATAATAATGAGGCCTAGGGACTAGGCAAAGGACAGGGCACTTATTTCCTTTTTGAGAAACAACTGAATGTTCAAAACAAAAAAGGGACAATAACAGAAACTGTATCAGTAACAAATATGCAGTAAATAATCAGTTAACGTGAGAGAAACTCAGACAAAGGTCCCCGTTTTTGTAATGTGGCATTACCTTTCGTTTGTGAGAAATCGATGAACCTTGGTTGATATGTACCCTTTCTCTATTATATTATGATATTAGAATAGAGGCGCTTAGCTGAAGTGTGGTGCTTATTCGAAAGGGGTGCTTATTGGAAGGAGGGTGCTAAATCGAATCATTTTGGTAATGAAAAACAGTACAGAATCATCATGCAGTCATAAATATACTTTTAATAATGTGGTGGTTCCCAAAGGAGCCATTGTCTAATAATTTATTGTGTAGGGAAGAAGTCTCAGTTAGCATTTGCCATCCTCTTTGCTGTGAGTGTCAATTATTCATCCTTCATCTCCTCATTCTCTACACTCTATGTCAAATTCAGGAATGTCTGAGTAGATGGTGTCATCTTTGCAAAGAGGATCAAAACCTTTTTCACCTGAATAAATTATTTAATTTTGAATTAAAACATATCTATGCTTGCCTAGTTTGTTATTTGAATGCCCTTTTTAAAAATTTATTTTCAGCTTGTATCATCTGGAACCTACACTAAACCACTTGTATTGAAAGGAACCAGTAGTTCTGCACATGCTGGGACAATAACGGTGGGCTAGGGACAAACTTTTTAATAATTTAATACTTGATTAGAACTTACTTTGTACAAGTCTGAGCAACTCAACATTGGACATCTCAATTTTAAAAGACATGTCCCCGTACATGTTTTACTGTTTTTTTGGTGCAATTGGATCGTGTGGTACAATCTTTCTCGGGGCCTTCTTGGGGTGGGTACCTATGTCCCTATGTCCCTATGGCCACATACAGTGTAAGTCCCTATATGTCCCTATATACCTATGTGCTTATGTCCCTAGTCTGGATTTCAAAACCTGTTGTTTTGTGAATAATTGATTATGAGGAGACCATGCCCCTGTTGGTATTTTACTATTGCATTTGGGATCGCCCTTGTTGCTGTCGCAGTTTCAGTACCATCTTCATGTCATTTGTCACCAATTCATCCATCTTATCAGGGTAAGGTGAAAATGAAAAAAAATCAGCTTACCCTTTGGTGAAAGCTGCGACTTTAGTCTACATGTACTAGCCAGGAGCTCTGAGGAGCTTAGCCCAAAAGTAAATTGATAATTGAAAATAAACAAATTTAATTATTATGCAAAATAACACAGTAATTAATAATACTGAACACAGAAAAACTAATTTTTGTTGTATTTAAGGAATAGGAACATTGACTATTGACTTTAATTTTCTTTCAAACTCAACCTCATACAACTAAAGTCAAACGAAATAAAGAATTTGTTAAAAGCTAAATGTTCAGTCAGCAACTGAGGACAAGGGTAATCGGGCAAGTAATTTTTAATTACGAGCCATGTATTTTTCCAGATTTTGATGCAGTTTATATTATTTTTGTTCAAATAAGGATTTTAGAAAGAGATTATCTTTAACTGATGCGTTATGTCAGGGCTTCTGATAATTCGCGGAAAAAAATCAAAAATTTCGCGGGATTTTCAGGGGCAAATTCGCGGAAAAATCAGCCGATTTCGCGGGATTTTAGCAGAAAAAAATCAAATTTCGAAGGATTTTCAGAAGCAAATTCTTAGAAAAATCGGCCGATTTCACGGGAAATTTCGGGGGGAAACTTCGCCAAGAAACAATCAGTAAAAAACAGCTGATTTCGCTGGATTTTGTTTTGGCAAATTTCGCTAAAATCGACTCAATTTTCGCGTCGATATGACCAGTGTTGTTTAACGTTTTTTAACGGGGATAATAGTTTGCTTTTTTAAACAACAGTTCACTCGAAAAATGAGCGAATACTAAAGCTATTGAGGTTATGGTTAGTGCCCAGTTTTTCGCAACGTTCATCTAAAACGCCTGGTAGTTTTGGGACGTTGTTTACTCGTTGCAGTGACGAAGTTTCAAGATAAATTTGGACGTTTGGGGTGAATAAAACAGGTCTAATAGCCAGGATAAGTATGAAATACGTTTTGCCGACATGGATTTGGAAATATTTCTGGCGGATTTCGCGGGATTTCGCGGAAAAACCTGAAATTCGCGGGTCCGCGACCGCGCGAATTATCAGAAGCCCTGTTATGTGTGCAAATTTTACTCAGAAAAATTCTTAGCTGCATAGCTATTTTGGGAAGACAAACATAATAATTATTAAAATTTATTGTAATAATATTTACTTAAAGCTTTCTTTTCTTTATACAGCCACCCTCGCCTGTCCATTTTTGCTACTTCCTTCTTGCCTGTTTCCTACACTCTTTCTGCTTGGCTAAAAGGAAATTCATAGGAATGACTGCTACACAGGGTAGCGCTTTTTGATCTTTTATCACTTGTGATATGATTGCACACATTTTGATCTTCTATCACCAAAAACTTTAGTACACATAGTGCACAGCATTGGGTACACTGTATCTATACCTGAAGTTGATTTTGTATTCATAGTCTAGGCAATTAAAGAAAATTTGATGGCAATTTTCTTGTCAGGTGGTTGCAGAAGAAGTTGCTGGGGGAAGTGATGAAGTGTATTTGCAGTTCAGGGCTGAAAAATTAGACAAGAAGGTCAGTTTAAGAATATTATTAGTTATTTTAAATACACTGTACATCAAGCTATACTTGCCTTATAGGGGCTTTGTAATGTCATAAAATGTTCATAGGAAATTACATGACTTTTGTATGCTACAATCCCGGACAAAAGTCCTTGGGACAGTACTGCAATATTCATATTATTCTGTCATTTCTTGGTTCCCTCTTAAAACAGTGCATCCTTTTGGAAATTTTCATACAGTTCTCCCTCTCCCCACCCTATACAAAGTTGAAACTTGGAAAAAAATTCTGGATACACTTGTCCAACATTGTTTATGGGGTGAGGGAAGGGGTTGGACCTGAGTGAAGTGGAAAATGCCCCAGAAACGCAAAAGTGTCCCAAGACTTTTGTCCATGATTGTACGTTTGCACTCTTAGAATTTGCCACACTGTAGTTGTCAACATTTTTAAAAATTTTAATTTTAACACCAAAAGTGTTGTTTACTTCTTATACTATGGTTGTGTCACAGTATCATTCCTAAGCAGAGGCGACGGAGCATTTTGAAACATTGGGGGGCTCATCTTCCACTCAGCCATGCCCGTACCCCTCCTTAAATTTTCCAAAAATCCCTTGGTGTTTTAAGCTGGCACAAGCAAACCTCTTTCCAATCTTCACAGTGTCTAGTGTGCCAGTGATCACTTTGTGACAATGCATCAGTAGGCAGTTGTTCAAGCTTATTCAGGCAGTCTAGCTGCTTCATGGTGCTTCTTAGGTAGGTCTTGAGTCATGTGATGGCAGAAAATGTGCTCTTTGAAGTCGTCATTGTCACAGGTACACTGTCGTAATTGTTGAATACATCTCTAAAAGTGTTTTTCCGCACAAAAACATGGGTGGGCCCCCATGCTCCGTTGCCTAGACGCTTAGAGCTTTTTTATTCCCTTAGTATAGGATATAGGAGAGGCACAGTTGCCCTCCATTTTCTGAAAGAACAAACCCAGGAATGAAGACTTAGTCATTTCCTGCTTATGTGAAAAATGATTTAACTCTTGGTTTGGCAAAGATGCATGTGCTTGTTACTGATAATTCCTCATCATTTATGTGTCAATCATTTCATATATCTTCATACAGGATTTTCTTGGAAAGAGTGACCCTTACTTAGAACTTGCAAGATCAAAAGAAGATGGAACTTTTGTTGTGGTGCATAGAACAGAGGTTATTGATATCGTTGTTATGTTATTTGGTGCTTATAAAAAAAAAAAGCTGCATAAAGAGCCTAATTTTTTTTTAAAAAAAAAGTTTTATGTGACTTGAGAAGTGTTAACATGGTGTTAGTGCATGAGTGCTCAGTTTTCCTCAATCATTCATGGGTCCATGCATATGAGCAAATTGGAAGGTGAAACTAGTGGTTTATCAGAAGTCACTTGGGGCTTTATTCTGATACCCCTTTGCTTGTGGCAGCGTGTTGTGACCTCCAGATGAAGTGGAAAAATGAGACAACAAGCCCTAGAATTTCATGGTAACGAAAGTTTCTGGTACCATGTTGTTACCGTGGTCTTAAAATAACGGAACCAAAAAATAGTTTCCCAGTGCCATTTTCAGCCTTAGAGATCCACTTACAGATTTTTTTTCACACAGAATGATACTTACATGCAACTAGTAGGGCAATTATTCTTTAGGTAATAAATCATATACAAAACTGAAATATTTAGCATCTATCAGTTCCATCTTGAATCATTCCTAAAAAGCATCAGACATTAATGGTTTGTAGCCTCCAGTGCCGAGAAATACACATGACTTAGAAAAATTTAAAAGATTTAGGGGATGGGTTCCCAAGAATTTCCACGGAACCAAAAAATTGTTACTGATGGTTTCCCATGATCTCTGGGCACAGAACCATTATTGTTTTCCATGAGAATTGAAATCCTAGGGCTTGAGACAAAAACAGAGAAAAAAGAGAGAACATTTCAATCCGTATTTCAACAAAAATCAAGGGGAGTGAGGGATCGCGGAAGGGGCATGTGACTATTTGTCAAAGAATGTCAGCAGGGTCTCGAGACTTTCAGAAATTTTCAGTCACAAGATGGAATGAAGTGGTCACCAGAAATTTTGTTTTATTTCTCTAATGACATGACAATGACAATGTGTTGGACATTTTATGCGCCTTACGCAAAAACAGGCTTACTGCTTCTTTGCTTGAAGAGGAATCAGATACTTGTTTTGTAAATTAAAGTAAAGAAAGAATATTTCAAAATTTGTTGAGATGGTAAATATTAGTTTACTCAAACCATGTTAAAAATTGATGTTCTTAATCGCATCACTTATTCACTTTTGCAGGTTGTTCAGAACAATTTAAATCCAAGATGGAAAGCATTTCAAATCCCTGTTCAGCAGATATGTAATGGAGATTATGACAGAACCATTCAAGTAAGTGTATTTTCATCAGATAATGCTGACTTTGTTAATTACAGTACTTGGTAAAGAGCCATATTTTTTGGGCCATATTATAGGTTATACCCAGTAGACAAAAATTAATTTTATCCTAGGTTTAAAACAAATTGACACTGTTAAAAAAAAGAAAAGATGACCTAGTGTCCCTTAGAGAGGTGATATGTGATGTTTTGTGCAGGGTTGTAGCATGGGGAGGGGGCGGGCAACCCCGCCCCCCCATGTTTCTGCCCAGTTTTGTGCCCCAAAAAGTAAAAAAAGCACACATAAAAGAGCATTTCATGCTCTCCCAGAGCATTGAAACAATCATATTATGATGTCTCTGCTGTTAGGTGAAACATTAATTTTTCTGTTTTTAAGATACAAGGACCAGTCCAATGGGTCCTCCAGACCAAATACATTGAGCTACCTATAATCTTTGTGCTGACCCCTAGTTTGTAAAGGCTTGCTACCGCCCTGTTGCATAATAGTTAATTAATTATGTTATTAAAATCATTAATCTTTTCTTCATCAGATTTCATGTTTTGACTGGGATTCCGATGGATCACATGATTTGATTGGCTCATTTACCACAAATCTCCGAGAGATGTGTTCAGTTCAACCACCCAAAGAGGTATTCAGTTAATACTTGCAGTCATTTTAAGCTTGGATCTATATAGGTTTAATACTATCAGCAGCCTTAGTCAGTACAACTCCCTTCCACTTCACATTTCAGCTGTTTTCGTCAATTCAGGTTCCAGCGTTGTTCAAAAGGTGGATAGCACTATCCACTGGATAAATTGATATGCTAGAGGACAATGCAATTGTTTGTCCTAATACTTATCCACTGGATAATGATAAATTTTATCTGGTGGATAGCAATATCCAACATTTGAACAAAGCATAGAATATGTCGTGAAGTCTCTTTAACCCCTATGAGACTGACCAACTTTAAAATTTCTCCTTATGGTTTCACTGGTCAATCAAACAAAAGGCCTTGAGAAAAAAGGAAATGATCAAGAAGTTAATATTAAAGGTCTTATAATAAATTATGAAAGACATAACTAAAAAGAAAACATTCATTTGTTAGACAAGTCTTTCTCATTAGTATCATTAAAAAATGTATCGAGTACAGTGTGGACAACAATTTGCATGCTGACAAAGGTTTTAATGGAGGTTTCAATGTATACAGTGTATGGTTTACCATGAATGATGATGATTATAAATCCTTAATCCTCCAGTTTAACTGAGCGCCCATTTTCTCATAAGTCCTAGGTCAAGTTCAGTAGCATTCTCAAGGCTGTGCTCTAAATATATTTAAGGAAAATTGATGGGAGCCCAGTGCTCTGTATCTGAAAAATCTAGAGTTTCCAGTTACCATATGATTTGTATAAAAAACTGAGTTTTTCTAGTCACCTAAGAGCAAAAGTTGGGTACCAGGGGCCACCGTGCTCTGCTAGAGCACAACCCTGACTCTGGAAAAAAAAAATGCCTAGATCAATCACTATACGTTTCTGGGAAACTGCCCACCTACCCTACCCCTCCCCTAAGCCAACATTAAAACCTGCTTCTCGCTTAGGGTAAAATGTTGGCTTAGGGGAGGGGAGGTGGGCAGTTGCCCAGAAATGTATAATGATCCAAATGCCCTTAGAGGGACTAAACAGGGGAATGTGTCTCTTTTATAGACTACGCCTTTATTTTGTACAGTCATGAACATAATTTTGTATTTTGTTTCATAGGTTCAGTGGCCATGTGTAAATATCAAGAAACAGAAGAAGAAGAAGGGGTACAAGAATTCTGGTTTAGTTTCTGTTTCAAGATGTGAGGTACAACTCCATTGGATTTTAGAGGACAGTGCTTCTTTTAAACAGACAAGTGTAGTTTTTGTAGCAGAGCTCCATGCACGGCGCAAAGTGCCACGCGTGGGCAGAGCCCCATAGCTAAAATAATGTGGTAATCTAACCGTCCCAGAAAATTTGGCAATCGCGTGATGGTACACTGAGTGAGCGAGTGAGCAACCGTCCATCTGCACCACAGGCATACCAATGCAAAATTAATTTCATGTAGTCTGTGTAGTCTTTGAGCAAGAAATACATTGTAAATAACAACAGAGACCAATTTCGTTGGATGAAAAAGATGAAAATTATGTAGCGGTGGTGAGAAAATGAGAAACGCGTAGCATGGGCAAAACAAAACGTGTAACTAGGAAGTTTTAAAAAGAAGTTTCACATTTTAGTTGTGCAAAACAACAGCAAGGAAATATACCAAAATGTGGTGCATTTACAAAGTTGTTTTTTGCTAATTAGAAAAAAAAATGGTGTGCTGCACGTGCAAAGTGTTTTTTATTTTTCCTAATTATATCTATTGTTATTGTTTTTACCATTTTCGTTGTCTTCACCTTGTCTTTAGTATCACTTGATTTTATATTTTCTTTGAGGAAACCATAAATGTAATAGAGAGCTTCGCTTTTAGCGCTGGCTAAATCTATATATTATTGTGATATTCTTTGCTATTATTTTATAGCTTGGAAACTTTTTATTACTAATTTTTGTAGGTTATCAAAGTTTCATCATTTCTAGACTATATTCAAGGTGGCTGCCAACTAAATTTCACAGTGAGTTATTCTTTAGTTGTTATGATCTGTTTTCGCAATAAGGAATTCACCTGCCACCACTGATCGCAGTGCAATGTTCCTTGTACAATTTCTCATCCCATACATCTTGCTATGTTATAGTTATACACTGTTCACTAGGGATATGTGTTCCCAGGTAGGGGAAACACATATCACTAGGGATATGTATTACCTGGTAGGGGAAACACATAGCACTAGGTATATGTGTTCGCTGGTAGGGGAAACACATATCACTTGGGATATGTGTTCCTGGGTAGGGGAAACACATACCCACTACGGATATGTGTTCCCGGGTAGGGGAAACACATATTACTAGGGGTATGTGTTCCTGGGTAGGGGAAACACGTACCACTAGGTATATGCGTTGCAGGGTAGGGGAAACACTTATCACTGGGAATACGTATTTCCTCTGTAGGGGAAACACATACCACATATTAAATCTGGGCTGCTAAACTATTAATTAATAATTTTGACCTTTAATACCTTGAAATTAAAGTTCATAATATAGTTTGATGGTAAAAAAATGCTGACTGTATAACTTGACTTGCTGGGCAGTTCTCTTTTTTTGATGCTGCAATTATAGTAGATATGCACGTACATGTATTATAAAGATGTACTTACATGTTATGCAGTATTGTCATAATTGGGCCCCATACATGTACAGTTTGGTACAAACTTAGCCTGTAAGCAATTTTTCAAATACCTCAATCTGCCCTCTAACCTGTCCACTTCCTCAAAAACCATTACTCAAGTCAAATGTGAAATGTTAAAAAAGTCAAAAGGTGCATTGTAGGAGGGTTTCACATGCTCAGAATGTTTGTTAGACTCTATGTGCACTAAGGTAAATGATTGACACAAGTGTTGAAGTAAACTGTCACAATTGACCAATCACAGCACACACCAGGAGCTGGTATACCAAAATGAGGTATTGAAAACAATGCTTACAGTCTCCACTACTCTATCTCTCCCCAGCCCCCGTGCGGTTCTTATGCAACTTTTTGTACTGTTACTCCCATACATACATACATACATACATTTTATTGTGTTTGAAGTAAAAGTACAATAACATGCCCGTGGGTAGCTAAGCTAATCTAGGCGGGTCATGTTTACAGAAAATAAGTACAACTAAATACAGATAAAAGTAATACGAGAACTAAAGAAACTAAAATTGACAACAATGAGTAGAGACTGCTGATAAACTAATGGTATTACTAATAATAAATGTCAACAGTTATAACAAGTAATGACAAGAGACTAAAACGATATTAAAGATTACATATCAACTAACTCCCGCATGTGAACAGCTGATGAAATATTTATTATTAATTTTCCACTTTCCAACAGGTTGGAATAGACTTCACAGGCTCTAATGGTGAACCTACCAAGAGCACTTCACTTCATTATATCAATCCTTATGCACCAAATGAATACACGCAGGCACTGATGGCTGTGGGGGAAATTATTCAAGATTATGACAGGTGATAAATGCTCAAAACTAATTGGTCAAGAACTAAATTCTTGTTAGTGTCTATGTTGTGGTTCGATTTTGTCCCTGGTATAATTTGTATTTCCCATCATAAGTTACCATACCTGCCCCCCCCCCCCCCCCCCCAAAAAAAGAAGATTTAAACCAGGGAAAAAAATTGAACCACAACATCTACACAAGTGTGAGGTCCAATTTATGTGGAATTGCTAAATTTAGTAATGAGTAATTACCTGCTTTAAATTGGTGGATTTACTCCTGTATGATGAAAATTTAATGGGTACAGAAGTTTCTGTTCTCCACCCAAGGGTTGAAGTTTTGGCAAATATCAGAGATGATTCTTGAAAATTCACTTCAACCAGATCTTTTTAGTGACACATCATCAGACTGTACAGAATTTCTGCCAGGATCTACTCCTCAGATGTCTTTTTGCAGGGAAACCAGTAGCCTGGGCTGCAGACAGATCTATCTTCTGGTAATGTCTGCGAAACAGTGCCAAAATCTTTGCTTTGGGGCCCCACTTGTCTACCAGGATTTGAGTACATGCCATGATGGGCCTGTTAAAATGTGCCATTGTTGATTTGTCAATCAGGTTGAAGGGAAATTTCTGGTGATATCTGGTGATATCTTGAGTCCATTTGGGGCCCAGAACAATTATTATATCAGCACTACTTGCAGACATCACAAACCAGTCTACCAGTGGGGACTTCGTAAAATGTCAGCTGTTTTCTCAGGCTAGGATCATGTTGGCTGACTCAGTCAGCAAGACTGTGTGGCTACAATACAATACATTAATCAAACAACCTAAAAATCACCTTTTGCAGATTTTTTCAACTGATTTTACATTTAATGGGCAGATTTGGTTGTTTTATGCTGAAATGTGGATTATTCTCAAAAAGCTTGGTACTCTGCTTAACCCATTTGCCACTGGAAATTTTGCAGAAAAAACTGTTTTGAAGCTACAATGTAGTTGAGAGGTTTTCTGGTCACTGTCATGCTATAAAGAGCTAAAACTTACCATAAAGCCATTTACAGGTCGTGCACTTCGCGGCCTTCTCATCCAGATGCAAAATATTAGGTTGCAAAGTTCGGGCATGCACAGAAAGCAAAATTTCGAGCAAGTTTTTGGGTTTAAAAGTGACACAGCAGTGTTGCCTTTTACTATCCACTTTCTCTCCTCCCCTCTTTTTTTGCTTTTCTTGCCTCGTTTTTTTTTTTCTTTTGCTGGGCATTTAGTAGGCTTCATTTTGGTGGGAAAAGTTTTCAATTTAGGATCTTAGGATTAGTTGAAAGGAAAGGTAGGTTTCTAGTGGAACAAGATTTTCATGGAAATTTTCAGGTCAATGTTGCATGGTTTTTTTGGCTTTTTCTCGAGTGTCCTTGACTTGCTCATTCTGTTATGGGTTGAAAGATCTCTTCACTCTGGACAAGTGAGCGGACAAAGTTGTCCTTGACCATTCAAACTGGTGATGTCAAAAGCAGTAGTAAACCATTAATAAACCAATACCATAAAGCACAAAAATATACTTGTCTAACAAAACCTTTTTATTTTTACAGTGACAAACTTTTTCCTGCATTTGGTTTTGGAGCCAGAATTCCACCCTCGTACCAGGTATGTGGACTGTTAGCTTTCTCTCCCTGGCAATTTCAACGTTACAGTTAATGGTGTCATACTTTAGACCAAAGTTTAAATTTAGTTTATTTTGTTTTATTTCTTTGTAGGTTTCTCATCAGTTTCCACTGAACTTTAATCCTAGCAATCCATACTGTGCAGGTATAAATAATATTTATTATTTTAAAGGGCACTTTGTCCATGCAATAGAGGAGGAACCTTTACGGGGGGGTGGGGGGAGGATAAAAATACAGTGTATTTTTAGCTGCCATATTAGAGGTAGCACATCCATAAACTGGTTCTTCTACTTGGGTTTTGATGAAAGGGAAAAATCGGTAGAGTACCCAGAAAAAAGTTAAACCTCTTTGAGCAAATTAAAGAAGAGAATCAATGCAATTTTACATACATGTCAGTGTCAAGGCTCGGATTTGAACTTGGGCCACATTGGAGGGAGACGAGTGCTCTCACCACTGTTCCACCCTTGCTCCCAATTTATACTACAGAAACCAGGTTGCTCCAGCTGAAAAGCCACTTGGCTTAAAAGCAGACTTGAAAGTACCATCGCCAGTAGTTTAAATGCCAAAACTGCAATGTTTATCTTGTTCTGCAGGTCTCCCGGGTTTAGTTCAGGCTTATCAAACCTGCATACAAAGTGTACAGCTTTATGGTCCAACAAACATCTCACCTATCATCAACCATGTTGCCCACTTTGCACAACAAGCAGCTCAAACCCCAAATGCTTCTGTAAGTAGTCAAAGATTAAGGGTTATCAGTTATCAGGCTCTCAGTTTTATTACAGTCAAATATCACCCTCATAGCTAGTCTCACAAGTTTAGGGAACTTAGTAATACTTACCACAAATATCGCTTCAAGATCTCTGGTTTCTCATCATATTTGGAGGCCAAATCATAAGAACTGAATAATAGTACCTCAAACTCTGAGTTGTGCAGGATCATCAGTGGAAATTTCATTAATCATGCTCACCTCAGTCCCTACCGGCAGGCGCACTGCTGTGAGCACTGTATGGTGTTTACTATTTCTGGTATTGTGTAAATAAATGAAATAAGGGGATAATTTTGGATGTGTTTTTTTAAATTTATTTTTCTTTCCAGAACTACTTCATACTTCTAATGCTGACTGATGGTGTAATCACAGACATGGATCAAACCAAGCAGGCTGTTGTAGCAGCGTCAGCGCTTCCCATGTCAATCATTATTGTTGGAGTTGGAGGGGCTGATTTCAAAATGATGGAGGAACTTGACAGCGATGAAGGAGTGTAAGAAGATTTTCAAGTTTTTAATATCATTGTTAGTGAAACCTGTATTAAGGAGACTCTCATGAGACTAATTTTGGTGATGTCCACTTAATAGAGATGTCTGCTAAATACACTCAGAAAATATTATATTATTAAAAGAAACGTTTTTGAAACAAACTGAACCATTTGTCTGCTCTATACAGAGTGTCTGCTTAATACAATAATGATGTCTACTTATAGGCATCATTAGGTTAAAGTAATTTAACTAAGATAACCACCATGAGCTTAGCAGTCAAGAGGTTCGCAAGCTTAGCGGTCTATAACAGTTCACAAACTTAGTGGTTAAGCAGTCCACAAGCTTAGCAGTCAAGCAGTCCACAAGCTTAGCAGGCATCCAGCGGGTCAATCTGACCCATAAGTGCAGGCTCATGTGGTACGTGGTTCTTCATTGAGCATTTGTGCAGTGGTCTGTTGAGTGGTTCCTTTAGAGTCTTGCCCCCCTCCCATCCCTTATTTTTCTTCCTTCCACTGTTTCATCAGTGTGATGGGTGCCTGAAATGGGGGCTCATGGCTGGATTGCAGGGATTTGCCAGCCATGGGGCAGTATTCTATCTAGGGGCAGGCATGGCTGGCCACAGTGGAAGCCCCTGGGTTTCCCATGCACCCACCTTCCACCTAAGCGAGGCAGTTGGTTAATTTTTTTATGTTCTGATGAGGAATGAGGCCTTAACTGACCCTTGATATAATTTATGAATTCTCCATTTGTTAATCATAGGTCAATACTGGTACTTTGCAATTTGGAATTTAGAATATTAACTATAGCAGTCGATCAGTCAAATAAATAATAATATCACTTAATACTAAAATGAAAGGCTTTTTCCACACAAGACAGACACTATCATTAATATCAAGGCAAATAATGTGATAAAATTAATTGCTAGATTTATGATAATTTACCAATAAATGTTTATGATGTTAAAACTTAGTTCTGTATTGCAATAATTATTTTGTAATGTCTTATGATCTTCAGGTTGAGGTCTGGTGGAAGATCTGCCGAGAGGGACATTGTTCAATTTGTTCCCTTTAGGAAGTTCAAAAATGTAAGCTTCCTGTTTATTCTGACTTGCTGTTGTATAATGATTTTTATACCACTCTCTCAAAACTAGGCTTTTTTAGGGCTGGGGTGGTTGGAGTAGGGAGGAGGGGGCCGGGCATAAGCCATTGGCGGGTCCAGACCTTCAGATAATACGAGGGGAGGGGGGAAGGTCATCCAGACCCTGACATGAGGGGGGGCAGTCTCCAAAAAAACTCTTTTTCGTCAGTTTGGTCTAAAAAATGGGGGGGGGGGGGGGGGGCTCCCCTGGATCTGCTACTTTAAGCCTCAGTTGCACTGAGGGCAAAGACAGTCATTATCTGGGGTGAGAAGGGGAAGTATGTACATAGGGTTTGTGACGTACACAAGGACCAGCCTCCCCCAAGAGTTCTCTTAAATTTCATTGTTGGCACTTAGCAGTCCAAAGAATAGATTGAAGTGTTCAGTATGTGAGCACTTTGTATGCTTTAAGTAATACAGTGTTATTATAATAATGTTGTTATAATAACTATTATAGTTGGGTGAATGATCGATTTGTTAAAGCATGTGCTTGGTCTTTGCTTATCATTAATTTTGTTGATTTTTTATTTGTATTGTACCTATCAGTCTTCTCCTGCTGCACTTGCTAAAGAAGTATTGGCCGAGGTACCCAAGCAGCTGACAGAATATTTCAAAGCCAGGAACATCTTGCCACAGCAGCGACCAACATAGGACAGTAAATTTAATTTATAAACAAAAATGAAATCAAGCGAGCAGGGCTGTCAAAAGGTTTTTAAGTAGCAGGCTGGTAATGAATAGTAGGCGGCTTTGGAACTTGCACCAAAGGCACAAGTTCTTTAGGGCCGAGGTATCCAGGGACATTTTGAAATTTAGAGTCTCGGAAATGGCTTTTCCAGGGGTTTTCAAGAGGTATTTCCATTGCGGACGTCATGTTGTTTCGTCAGAATACACTCAAGAGTGGGAACAATGCCGTCGAATTGTCTCCGGCGTTTTCCACGACACCGCACTGTTCGAACGTTTCACAGATCTAAACCTGTTTAAATATGCATTCAATGTCATTCAAAACTGGGAAACGGATGCTTTTCAATTTTATTCGATGGTGCTTATTTTTTGTTTGCAGTTATGATAGAAGGAGATGAAAGTAGCCGGCTATTGATGGCTAACTAGCCGGCGGGTTTGTCTGGCCACCGGCCCTTATTGACAGCCCTGAGCGAGTAAACATGTTGTTAAGGTGTCTTTAGGATGTCAACGTGGTAGAAAAAATAATTTTTTGACACCTCAGCTTTAGAACTGCTGGCTAGAAGTTGAGATAGATGCCCTCTTTTAATTTCCGAGCTAAAACCCTGCTTGGTATTTTAATCTCAAGGTCAGTAAGAAAAGTACATGGTCAACAAAAATATACTTGAGAGGGCTATACATTACACTAACCAGGGGGCAGGGGGGAGGGTACTCCCATTTATTTCAGATAGGTGTGTGCCAACCAGGGTCCTAAACCCTGACCCTATTAAAGGAAGAGACAAAAGAAAATTTACACCCCATTTAAGGCCCAAACACGAAAAATGTTACCCTATCCTACATGTATTCAAGGGAAAAACAAAAGCTAAAGATTTAGCGGTAACACATAAACCTTCATCAAATCGCTTTCCTGATACTATAAGGAATAGTTCAGGTTTAACAATGCTTTGTTTTTCATCTACCTGGGCATTGTGCTCTTGAATCTCACATAGTAAACTCGAGGTACCCTATCTAAGGATCACACCAGGAATGCAATGCCAACAATACCACAAATGATACCCAGGCCCAAGCGGTCTCGTACATTCTCTCTAACGGCTACCGATGTCATTTTCAAAGCAAAACGTGAGTAGAGCCTGATCTCAGGTTACCTTATTTAAGGGTCGAGTCTGTCCAAAACCATAGCCTATCGGGCGGCACATACCTATCCAGCCCATTTATGGAAGTACCCCCCAGCCCAGGCACTACCCTCATGATGATCACAAGCCTCATGGAAATTATTTTAGCTTGAAAATTTGGGACCACACCTCTCTATTCTGTCTCCATAAAGCTTGCACTGTGTTACAAAAACAGCACAGACCGGGGGCTTTTTTAAAAATGGCCGTTTTATGCTAGAGACTTTTAAGCCTTCTGAGACATTGAAATCGTCTTTACACAACTTTAAATAATAATAAAAAAACGAAAGTGGTAAAAGATGACATTTGAGTATAACATCTGACGACTTTTATGTTTTCTGTCAAAGGACTCACTTTACAGGCAAACGTAGAACAGAAAAAAACTTGTCCAGAAACGACTGGAAAGAGTTAGTGTTTTGTTTTCAGAAAACTCTCGACTGTTTTTTGCCATGTTTTTGTTTACTTTTGTGCGTCCCATAAAATGGCCAATGTTGTACGTACTTATTTTCAGTCAATATTAGAGATGGGGCTTTGCAAATGAGTAGCCATATTTTTAATGACTGGGAAAGGCTTAACATAAAGACACCTTGACCAATTTTTCTTCAGAGTGGTAGGTCCTGCCAGTGAAAAATTTTTTCAATTGACTATTAATTTTTGCCTTACTGGGCATGTGTATGTACTGCAGTTGCGTCAAACCTTTGTCAGCAGTTTTTTAACATTCCACATTCCTGTTTCTGCACACTTGGCCATCATAGCAACATTTCCTTGTTTCGTTTTACTTTTATAGACAAGAGGGTGAGACTTTTTTTAAAACAGTGATGTGTAGTTTAAGATATTTACGTATAATCTTCCGCCTAAATTTAAGTTGCCTTTGATTTGTAAATCTATTATTGCAAGCGTTTCTGTGTTAATGTAGGGGTGGTGAGCAATGTACGTAGCTACAATACAAATGCATAGTTTTTTTCAAGTATGATAATGTATACATATTTTATTTTCTAGCAGGTATTTACAAGTAAATATACAATTTCTAGATGTGTAAAAATAAGGCATCAGAAAAAAGAATGGATAATATCTGCTTCAATTATTTAAAAAATTATAATCATGTTGATATCATTGCATATTGGTAAATTATTAAGATATTATGTGTGTGCATGGATGTGTTGTAGTTCAGTTTATCCTTGGTTTAATTTTTACTTATGGGTCCCTTGGACTTATTCACCAGTCACTCGCGTTTCGCACTCGCCAGTTCGCTCCCCTTTATTCACGCAAAAGGTGCAAATTTAATACAAAATAATGAAAAATTTGTTATTTTCCATAGGGGTAAGTCCATGGTTGTTCGTCAAAAATTAGAAATTTTGGCCTTTTTTGTTTTTCGGCAAAATAACCTAAATCGAAGTGTTTTGTGACCTTGTGGATAGAAATCTAGCCATTTGAGACTGAAAAAATATCGATTTAACATGGTTTCTGGTCAAAAATTAGACATTTTGTCCTTTTTTGTTTTTCAACAAAATAAACCAAAACAAAGTGTTTTGTGACCTAGATAGAAAAATAGCCATTTTAGACAAGAAAGCATCGACTTAATAAGTCGAAAATTTGCCTTTTTCCAACGACTTAGTCCATGGTTTTTGGTCAAAAATTGGAAAGTTTGTTCCTTTATAGTTTTTCCGCAAAATAGTCCGAAACTAAGTGTTTTGGACCTTGTAGATAGAAATCTAGCCACTTTTAAACTTGAAAATCATCGATTTAAAAAAGTCGAAAATTTTGCATTTTTTCAAAGGGGTTAGTCCATGGTTTTTCGTCAAGAATTGGAAATTTTGTCCTTTTTTCTATCAGAGTGAAATATGTCAAAAAAAAAAGTGTTCTCTGACCTTCTGGATAGAAAACTAGCCATTTTACGCTAGAAAAACATCGACTTAAAAAAGTACGAAATTGGCATTTTTCCCAAAGGAATAAGTCCCATGGTTTTTTTTGTCAAAACATTGGAAATGTTTCCTTTTTTCCTTTTAATTTTGTCCTTTTTTCTATCCGAGCGAAATATGTAAAAAAAAAAGAAAAGTGTTTTCTGACCTTCTGGATAGAAAACTAGCCATTTTAGGCTAGAAAAACATCGATTTAAAAAAGTACGAAATTGTCATTTTTCCCAAAGGAATAAGTCCCATGTTTTTTTTTTGTCAAAAAATTGGAAATTTTTCCTTTTCTCCTTTTAACAAAAATGGGCCAAACAAAGTCTTTTGTGATCTTGTAGATAGAAAACTAGCCCTTTAAGACTAAAAAACATCGATTTAAATAGTAAAAAATTTTGCATTTCTTCAAAGGGGTTAGTCCATGCTTTTTTAAAAACGGGAAATTTTGTGCTTTTATTGTATTAGAGCGAAATATGTCAAAACAAACTGTTTTGTAGTCTTCTTGATACAAAACTGGCCATTTTAGAGTAGGAAAACATCGAATTAAAAAATTAGAAAATTGGCATTTTTCCAGAACAGTAAGTCCATAGTTTTTGGTAAAAAATTGGAAATTTCTTTCTCTTTTCTTTTACAAAAAAAAAAAGGTCCACAAAAAGATACAAAACTAGGCATTTGAGACTAGAACACACGGATTTAAAAAGTCTAAAATTTTGCATTTTTTCCAAAGAGTCCATGGTTTTTGGTCAAAAATTGGACAGTTTGTTCCTTTTTAGTTTTTCAGCAAAATAATCCGAAACAAAGTGCTTTCTGACCTTCTATATAGAAATCTAGCCATTTTAAAGTAGAAAAACGTAGATTTAAAAAAGTCGAAAATTTTGCATTTTTTCAAAGGGGATAGTCCATGGTTTTTTTTTTTTTTCAAAATATTGGAAATTTTGTCCTTTTTTGTATTAGAGCGAAATATGTTGAAACAATCTGTTTTGTGATTTTCTGGATAGAGAACTATCCATTTTAGACTAGAAACACATGGATTTAAAAAGTAGAAAATTGGCATTTTTCCAAAGGGGTAAGTTCATGGTTGTGGGCAAAAATTGGAAATTTTGTCCTTCTTTTACACAAAGATGGCCCAAAACAAAGTGTTTTGTGACCTCTTACATAGAAAACTAGCCATTTTAAACTAAAACCATCCATTTAAAAAGACGAAAATTTGCATTTTTCTAGGGCGGCAAGTTTGTTCCGAAACAAAGTGTTTTGTGTCAATCTAGATAGAACACTAGCCACCTTAATCTAAAAAAAACATCGATTTAAAAACTAAACGTCGAAAATTTTACACTTTTCCACAGGGGTTAATCCATGGGTTTTGGTACAAAATTGGAAATTTTGTCCTTTTTTATATTAGAGCGAAATATGTTGAAACGAAGTGTTTTGCTACCTTGCAGATAGAAAACCAGCCACTTTAAACTAAGAAAAACAAAGTTTTACAAGTCGAAAGGTTGGCATTTTTCCAAAGGGGTAAGTCCATGGCTTTAATCAAAAATTGGAAATTTTGTCCTCTTATTTTTCAGCAAAATAGGCCAAAACAAAGTCTTTTGTGACCTTTCCATAGAAAACTAGCCATTTTAGAGTAGAAAACATGGATTTTAAACTAGAAAAACAACGATTTAAAAAAAGTCAAAAATTTTGCATTTTTTTCAAAAGGGTTAAGTCCATAGTTTTTGGTCAAAAATTGGAAATTTTGTCCTTTTTCTTTTACCAAAAAATGGACCAAAACAAAGTGTTTTGTGATCTTCTGGATAGAAAACTAGCCATTTCAGAGTAAAAAACATCGAATTAAAAACGTAGAAAATTAGCCTTTTTCCAAAGCGGTAAGTCCAAGGTTTTTGGTCAAAAATTGGAAATTTTGTCCTTTTTTGGTTTTCAGCAAAATAATCCGAAACTAAGTGTTTTCTGACCTTCTAGACAGAAATCTAACCATTTTGAACTAGAAGAACATCGATTTAAAGAAGTCAAAAATTTTGCAGTTACAAAAAAATGGGCTAAAACAAAGTGTGTTGTGACTTCCTACATAGAAAACTAGCCATAATTATAGACTAAAAAAAATCCATTTAAAAAGCCGAAAATTTGCATTTTTCTACTGAGGTAAGTCTATGGTATTTAATCAAAAATTGGCAAGTTTGTTCCTGTTTAGTTTCTCAGCAAACTATTCCGAAAGAAGGTGCTTTGTGGGCTTCTAGATAGAAAACTAGCCACCTTAATCCAAAAAGAAACATCGATTTAAAAAGTAGAAAGTTTTTGCATTTTTCCAACGGAGTAAGTTCATGGTTTTTAATCAAAAATTGGAAATTTTTTCCTCTTCTATTTTTCAGCAAAATAGGCCAAAAAAGTCTTTTGTGACCTTTCGATAGAAAACTCGCCATTTTAGAGTAGAACACATGGATTTAAAGTGTAGAAAATTTTGCATTTTTTCAGAGGGGTTAGTCCATGGGTTTTTGTCAAAAATTGGATATTTTGTCATTTTTATTAGAGCGAAATATGTTAAAACAAAGTGTTTTGTGACATTCTGGATAGAAGACTAGTAAAAAAACATCGTTTTTTCAAACGTAGAAAATTGGTCTTTTTCCAAAGCGGTAAGTCCATGGTTTTGGTCAAAAATTAGAAATTTTGTCCATGGTTTTTGGTCAAATAATTGGAAATGTTTCCTTTTTTGTTTTTTTAAAAAAAAGGCCAAACAAAGTGTTTTGTGATCTTGTAGAGAGAAAACTAGCCATTTTAGACTAAAAAACATTGATTGCATTTTTCCAAAGGGGTAACTTGATCGTTTTTAATCACAAATTAGCAAGTTTGTTCCTTTTTAGTTTATCAGCAAACTTTTCCGAAACAAAGTGACCTTCTGAATAGAAACCTAGCCATTTTAGACTATAAAAACATCGATATAAAAAGAGACGACGAGAAGTCCAAAGACTACTGCAAGGCTGACATAACGTAATATATTTGAACAACAATATTTCGGCTGGCCAAACCAGCCTTCTTCAGGTTTAGATGTTACTAAATTATGTAAATGATTTTACAATATTATATTATGGAGAATGTCGCAATACATAGGAGGGGCGGAGATGACGTATACAAGGTATTTCAAAAAGATAATAAGTAAAAAAAAAAAATAAAGAAAAAAAATTAAAATAAAATAAAATAAAATTACAATTCATCACGTCTATTTAAACCGTGGGGCTCTAAGGTCCCTGCTAAATCTATAAGAGTCGACTCTCTGGCTTTCCTGATTGAATCACGCGAGGAGTGGATGAGTTCAAGTGGGATTGGCTGCATGTCAGTGTGGCAGTGGTTAGGTTGAAAAAGAAAATGTTGAGAAACAGTGGTAGGTTTGGATTTAATTTCAGTTTTGTCAACTGAGCGTCTATGTTATATAAAAAGGTAGGAAACTGGCTTTTTTCAAAGGGGTAAGTCCACTGGAAATTCTGTCCTTTTTTTATTAGAGCGAAATACGTCAAAACAAAGTGTTTTGTGACCTTCTGGACAGAACTAGCCATTTTAGGCCGTCGATAAAACCCGGGACATGGAACATTCCGGAACATCCCGGTACATGAAAAAATAAAAAAAAATTCATAAAAAAAATAAAGAAAGAAAATAAAAAAAATAAAAAATATATATTTTTTCAATTAATAATAACATAAAATAACAACAACAACAACAAAAAGAAAAAGAAAAAAAATAAAGATAAAGATATCATCCCCGAGGATGAGAAAACAATATTTTGTCGCAATTAATTTGTTGGGCGATTGAGGGTCCTTGCAAATGACAGTAATGAGTGAAGGCTTGCTTCTAAATTCAAACTATATTAAAATGGGTCGCGAGAAGGGTAGTCTCCTTCGCAGCCGTTTTTAGGCTCGTCACGCAACGCTCCTCCCCACAGAGGAGCCAAGTCAAGCCAAGTAGGTAAGTAACTCATTTCAAGCCAACATATAGTCTCCTTATATATATAACCGACACTTGCTTACTTAAGGTGCTTTGCTTTATCTTGAGGTTGACATGAATTACTTACAGACTAGACTCTGTCAACTTAAGAAGAGCTTAGGAGCTCCTGTCTTTGGATTTTAGTGGACAATACTCACATTGTTAATGATATATGAAATGAATCCGGTCAGTATAAAACATGGACTGCGGACTGCGGACTACGGACTGCGGACTGGATATAAAATGCGGACTAGGTATAAAACGCGGACTGGAAAATACGGACTGGGTATAAAACACGGACTAGGTATAAAACGCAGACTGCAGGCTGCGGACTGGGTATAAGATAGGAATTCTTGGTGGAGGTTTCTGAATCAAGAGCCTGACAAAAATTTATCGTTTTCAGTTCTAAATGAATAAGAACGAATAGAAATATGCGATCGAATTTGAAATGCATTTGAAGAATTTTTTGTTTGGGCTCAAAAGAGAATGATCTACTCTTGTGCTCTAATCTGTAATATTTAATGACGACATAATTTCTGCCTAATCAGGCCTAGGCTGTTCCAGGGTCCGAGATAGTTGGGTCCGCTGAAGGGTGCTGAAGGGTTGAGAAAGCGCGAAAATATAACGGGAGGAAACTGGGTAGTCTCCTCTATATCTGAGAGCCTGGAACAGGCTAAATTAGGCCTGCAAATGAGTATGGATTTTAGAGATCAGGTCTGAAAATTGGTGTGGAAAATGACATTTTTGTATTTGAAATAGGGTAAGGATTTAGAGAACCAGGAAGCAGAACCCCACCAAAAAATTCCTAGGAGTATCCCCTTCCGGAGTCCAGGAGGAGGGTATAAATCATGTCATCATAATCATCGCGTAGAATATAACGTTGGGTTGGATGATTCAAATTTCGGTTATTATTCAAGTATAGTTGAGTAATCCCTCCCCCCCTAAATACTGCTTTTTTACTTCACGGAATGCCCTAGCTAATACTGACCTCGTCTGAGTTCTTCATTTCCTCATATTCCCAAGGCTTTATTTGAAACGGAATAGAGGCATCTTAAAGAATTTTACTCTGACTCGGCTAACACCAATACTATTGATTCTTTTTATTCGGTGCTTCTTTGATCGGTTCTCTTCTAACTCCTTCTTTTAATAAAATTCAGGTTTAATTTCAGTTGCCTTGAGTAGCGGCGTAACATTCCTTGTCAGTGCAGTTTGCTTTCCTTCTCCACATGAGGAGAATATAGACTGCCCGTGACCGGCTTACGGAATGTTTTTGTGTGACGCAAGGAGCTGGAACTACTATTTTATGCAAGCTGCTTTCCATTTCTCTCAGTTTTACCTTTTTACATAGTTCGTAGTCCGTGTTTTATACTCAGTCCGTAGTCCGCATTTTATACCTAGTCCGTGTTTTATACTCAGTCCGCAGTCCGGATTTTATGCCTAGTCCGTGTTTTATACCCAGTCCGCGATCCGCAGTCCGTGTTTTATATTGACCGGAAATGAATCATATGTGAACAGCTGAAATGAAATGAAATGAAATGAAGAAATGATGGTTGCAGTTAACGCAATTTATGCAATTGCGTAGAGAAATTCGTAGTAGTTTCTATACTGTTTACAGTCAGCCTAATATTTCAGACGTCTCCTCTAGTCGCAAGAGGAGTTTGCGACTCGTGGAGACGGCTGAAATTCAAGTGAAACGCTGTTGCCCCCTATATTTCGAGCCCATGCCTAATTTATCGAAGACACTTGAAGGTTTGCTTACGCCACATGTTATTACAGTATCCGTTTGTTACATGTCCGGGTCAAAGGTGAATAGAAAGGAAAGGCGAGCCGTGCGTCTTTGTTTGTTTGTTTTTGTGTTCCACCTTGCTAAATATATCAATTTCGGAGCATTTGGTTCCGTCGTGAAGTCTTGTCACCGAGAATAGCTACGCAATACTGTTTCCAAAATGAAATCTTGTTCACTAAAGCCTGGTTTCCATATGATCGTCCGGATCGTCCCGATCGTCCCAGTCGTCTCAAAAAATGTCCAGACGATCGAGACGATCATATGGAAACGCTTGATCTCATACCTTGTAGTAATGTAGTAGGTTATGTGTATGAATGAATGTATTATTAATAAATAAAGGCACTTCTTCTTCTTCTTCTTCATGACCCCTTAAGATCACGGGGGGAAATGGATGTGATTTTGAGGATTAGCTTTAAAATAACAGCAGAAATCGAGATAAGAAAAAATAAGCTTATGTTTTGCGTCCTATTTCGCGGAGGAGCTTTGTTTCGCATATGTTCTTTCATTGCCATGAAATGTGTTTACATTGTTTTTTACTGTCAGTAACCTGATTTCAATTAGCCTTAAATTTCATCCGATTGGTTCGAGTCGTTTTCTCAATCGGTTAAGTATGGCCACAGGGTCTAGAGGAGATGTGTTTGTCGTTAGAACATCAAAACCCATCGAAAACCTCTGAAAAAATGGGTTATTTTGTTCGCGTTACAGTTTCGTTAGTCGTTTCGTTACTCATTCTGTAGACCGCAAACCAAGAGACTGAGGGGTCGCAAGATCGGCTTATGGTATAAAACACGGAAATTGTCCATTTTTTCACTCGGCACTTCGTGCAGCAAGAAAAGTATTGTGTTTCCAGAACAAGGATAGTATATTTATAATCTGAATTTCTATCATTTCCTAAAATTTACTGTGGGAAAAGCAGAGGTGATAACTAATTGATTATTTTCTAAACAACGTACCCACGAGTTGACGATAGTCTTTCTTTGATTTGTATTGCTGGTTTTCAGTGTCACGCCATTCAAAATAGATCAAAATAAAAACCAAAACCGTCCAATAGATAAAGTACAGAATCTGGGAAATGAAAGAAGGTACATATACAAAGACCCTCGCCAAGACTCAGGTCAGAGGAATATTTCGTATACGAGATATCCGAAGAAATGTTTTACCCAAATTTATAGAGATTTGTATGGAGACGCCATGTTGGTGCTCACCTGGATGAGCTCCAACATGGCGGACGGAAACCAACAGAAACATCTGTTACCGAGTTTTGCTACAAAAGCGTGAATTTACTCCTCGAGAAACTCATAAACATTAAAGTAATACTTTTTCTAACACATGAACTGTTTAAATAGCAAAATTTCCTGAAGCAAGTCATTTTTTTAACCTACATGACAGCTCTCTTGGCCGTCATGTAAATGTCGCGTCACGCAAAAACTTAGAAATTCAAGCGTCCTCTATCACAAAACCAAGAACCCTTTTGAAGCGAAAATTTGTATGAAAATTAGTTTTCAGCTGCTCTAATGCATCGTGAAAGTAAAATCTCGGTAGGATCGATAGTTTTTTAGCTTGAATTTTAGTGACGTCATGTGAAAACCAACAATTAGAGCGGAATATGTCAAAACAAACCGTTTTGTGAACTGGATAGAAAACTAGCCATTTAAAAAGTAGAAAATTGGCATTTTTCCAAAGGGTAAGTCCATAGGTTTTGGTCAAAATTGGAAAGTTTCTTCCTTTTTTTCAGCAAAATAATCCGAAAGAAAATGATTTCTGACCATCTACATAGAAATCTAGCCATTTTAAACGAGAAAAAAATTGATTTAAAAAAGTCGAAAATTGGCATTTTTCCAAAGGGGTAAGTCCATAAATTTTGGTCAAAATTGGAAAGTTTGTTCGTGTTTAGTTTTTCAGCAAAATAATCCGAAACAAAGTGTTTTCTGACCTTCTAGATAGAAATCCAGTCATTTTAAACTAGGAAAACCTCGATTCAAAAAAAGTCGAAAATATTGCTTTTTCCATGCTCTTTGGTTAAAAACTGAAAAATTTGTCATTTTTTGTATTAGAACGAAATATGTCAAAACAAAGTGTTTTGTAGTCTTCTTGATACAAAACTAGTCATTTTCGACTAGAAAAACATTGATTGAAAAAAGTAAAAAAGTTGTATTTTTCAAAGGGAGTAAGTTCATAGTTTTTGGTCAAAAATTGGAAATTTTTTCCTTTTTTCTTTACCAAAAAAATGGGCCAAGACAAAGTACTTTGTGACCTTGTAGATCTAAAACTAGCCATTTTAAACTAGAAATCTTCGATTTAAAAAGTCGAAAAGTTGCATTTTTCCAAAGGAGTAAGTCAATGGGTTTTGGTCAAAAATGGGAAAGTTTGTTCCTTTTAGTTTTTCCGCAAAATACTCCGAAACAAAGTGTTTTGTGACCTTCTAGATAGAAAACTAGCCACTTTAATGTAAAAAAAAAAGACATCGATTTTGTAGTCTTCTTGATACAAAACTACCCGTTTTAGACTAGAAACACATGGATTTAAAAAGGTAGAAATATTGCACTTTTCAAAAGCAGTAGCTCCATATTTTTGTTCAAAAATTGGAATTTTTTTCCTTTTTCGTTTTCAAAAAGTTTTGCATTTTTCCAAAGGGGTTAGTCCATAGATTTTTGTCAAAATTGGAAAGTTTGTTCGTTTTTAGTTTTTCAGCAAAATAATCCCAAACAAAGTGTTTTGTGACCTTTTAGATAGAAAACTAGCCATTTTAAACTAGGAAAACATCGATTCGTTTTTGAAAAGGGGGTAGCTAGCCTATGGTTTTTGGTCAAAAATTGGAAATTTTTCCCTTTTTTCAGCAAAATAGGCCAAAGGCCCAAACGGCCGAATCTTATCCCTTTTTCCGTAGCATGAAGCATGACTAGGGGTATTGCTACTCCTTGCTGGAAGGGATGCTTGTCCATTGCAGTTTCCCCCCCCCCCCCCGCATTACGTAACAGGTACCATTTGTACACCTGCAGGGTGAAGAGAGACCGAGTGAGGTAAAGTTCCTGTAAAAGAAACGTGACGGGCAAGGCTTGAACCCTGGACCTCCAGATCCGGTCGGCTACACCTAGACTTATTAATTAGAAATTCTAGGATAAAACAACTAGCCAAGATTTATATTCTGGAGATAACAACAAATTTACTTACATTTAAAAATAATTATTAGTGTATCCTTAGTAAATTATCCTCTCAGAGCAGATAAACAATTAACCCTTTAAGTCCCAATAGTGTCCAAGATCAATTTTCTCCTTACAATATTATTATCCATACACTGTAAAGAGATATGTTATGAGAATCAATAAAATGATCACCCAAGAGAAAATACTTTGACCTTTCAACAAATTTTCTCAACTAATCCTTTAAAGGAATGTATGGAGAACAGTTTGGAGAATTTGTATGTGGATACTGGGGATTAAAGGGTTAAACAAGGAGCTCTAACTTTTGTCATGTGATGTGAAGGAAACATGCAGTAAGAAGCAGAACTTCATTTTGCAGATGAAGTCTCTGCATAAACAAAAGCTGGCTGACTCATTACTTATTTGCTCAGAGGACAGATATTAATATGCTTACTTCGTGTAGTGTATCATTGGAGTATTAATAATGATAGTCTAGCTAAGAATTTCTACTTAATAAGTTTGTCCTCATGCAATCTAGGGTTATTCATACAAGAACACACTTTGTTTCCTTACAACATTCAGATAAGTTTAGAAGTATCTACTTGAGGGTGAGAGCAGAATTTATTCACAGAATATCAATATAAAACATGCACGTGAATTTAAGCAATATGTTATTTACCAACTGTGGAAATTAAATAACAGTTCTTTTTGCCGTTGGTTCATTGAAGGAAAAGAGGGAAAATAATATAATATTATTGTTTTAATTTGACCTCTAACAAGACGGCAGGTCTAAAATACAGGTCACTTTATCACACGTCCGAGTACAGGTCACCATGATACAGATAAATGAATAGCATTAAAAGTGTCTCCTATAGCCCTAATCTCTTAACAAAATGCTCTTTTATTAGAATCTGTGTGGTAATTTATCGATGGAGCAGCGACCTGTACTTTAGACCTGGCCCTATAAACTTGAACGAGTATAGTGTCCTCAAATAAACAGCTTGGAAATGTCAGAAATAACTGCCAACAGCAGTAGCACATGTTCATTAATTTTAGTACATAGTAATAAAAGGTATTAAAACATATGTTGGCATTGAGCTGCAGTGTATTCTTATTAAATTTAATAACTATTAATAAAATTATTATTTCCCTCTAGCAGCTAAAATGTACAAAAGCAATAATATAAATAGCCCATGTTAAAAGCTATCAGCTTCATATTACCCAAGAAGAAAATTATATTAAATCTGTTCTACCTTACATATAAACATTGTAAAAAAATTAACACAATTTTAACAATATTACAATGTAATTATTATTGTTGTAGGCAAAGTTGCTATCTTGAACAATTCCCATCTCTTGTTTTTGGGGGGTTATTCAACAATACCAACAACTAAAGCTATTTTCTTCCAAATTTTCTTTTACAGTTATGTTGACCAAAATTAATAGTGATCATGCAACTGATGCAAAAAGCAGCTACAAGTAGCATGATTGCTAGTCATTACTTTCTGATGGAGCATTAAATTCTACACCACCATTGTCCACTGCTTGACAAACATTTTCAATGATCTCATTGAATTTATCTGGCTTATCTAGATACACATGGTGCCCGGCACCTGTGATTACTTGAACATCAACGTAACATCCACTGCGCCTTGTCTGTGTTTCCCGGCCTGAACTGCTTTCTATCCATGATCGTGATCCATAAATCATAGTTATAGGAACGTTTCTGTCAATATTTCCAATTCTATAAATCATTGGATGCCTTGCCCAGCCATATGGGATGGTCATATTTTTGAAAGCTGATTCCCCACTGCATGAAAATAATAGGAAAAAAAAAGAAGGCTTGAAAACATTTATTACCGGTACCTGTAAAAATACAACAATATTGCAGCATGGAAAGAAAGTCATGTCTGATAGCCCCGGGCTATTGGATTTTGCTGTCGGGCTAGTGAATTTTTTAATTGCTCCTACCTTCCCTGATGGGCAAGTACTGTTTTTTGGGGAAATTCAAATTACAGAAGGTTTTGGGGCTAGTTTAAATGACTTCTGGGCTAGTACTGCATGCTAGCTACAGCTTGCCCGAATGGCAGGCTGTGAAACTGACTTTCTTTGCACCCTGTATTGTATTGATGAAGAACTTTCTAATTTTATCTACTGGCAGAGGGTTCTTTTTAAGTTACAATTTCTTTATTTATTGACATGTATAAATGATGTAATATGCCTTTAAATAACAGTTTTAAATAATTTCTTTAATGTTAACTTTCTTTTGCAATTCAGATCACTGTGACATAACTACATTTCATTTCGCTTCATTGTGATAGTTGAAAGTAAGGGAGCTTGACTAACCCAAGACTAAAGACATTTTTTTTCAGAATTTTATTACAGACACACTGGGTCAAGTACGTAACCCCAAAAATCCAAGTGTAATCCAGTGGAAGTTGCAGATTTCAGATTCATCTCTGCATTCATGTATGCTTAATGAGCAGTAATTCACACGCGCTGGTTATGAAATTTCTGCCAAATCAGTTTTCTTGAATTTTGAATGTTTTTTCAATTTTATCCATTCAAAGATTTCTCAATCCAACCGAATACTGAGAAGTTGTAGCCAAAAATTCACTGCTCATTATGCATGCAGCAATGCAGATTTAAATTTGATACTGGTTGCGGCAGTAAAAAGTGAATTATTCATTTTTCAAATAATCCATTCATTTATGAAATCTAGTGGGAGTGGGGTGGGGCGGAGAACGCTTGACCTTTCCTGACTAAAGAGACATTAGGTAAACAACATTGTCTCTGTTATCAAAGTTTGTTTACCTTGGCACTTGAGCATTGCAGTGGTAAATGTAGTTGAAAATAGTGTCATCAGACAAAATACTAGAGAACTTTCTTTGGAAGTCTGGTCTGAATCGTCGCACCAGTGAAGGACCTGTTAATTAAAAACCCTCTGATCACTCAAGACTGCTGCATGTTTGTGAAATGTAAATATTTATAAAGGTGGGTCAGACAAGGTCATTGTGTGCATGGCCTGGGGATTTTAGGTAAGGATTTATTTGCTTCAGTCATTTTCCAGGAAATGCAGGGCAGCAATAAAAATTTTTAATCACAAGTGTATAATGTTATTCCTTCTGTATCATCAAACATTTCCAACTCCCTGGGCAACCCACAGGGCAAATTTCCCATTCCTGAGCCAAAAAGCTGTTTAATTCCCTCATCAGAAGTCCATTTTCTTAGGTGATAAACTACCCCTCTCTCCCCCACCCAAGGGAATTAAATGCCCAAGGTATACCTAGAGAGATGTTAAAGCTTTGATTTGACTGATAGAACTCGGTTCCTTCATTAAAGATGTCCCGGAAACAGATTCACTCGATTGTTGTTTGCTGAGGTGGGCAGTGGACATGAGGGATAATTGTCAATATTCCTAAGGTATAACTTAATAAGCCCTAGGACCCCACGATGTTTTGTCGACTGGGTGTTGACTGACATCTTCTTGTAATCTGATCATGATCTCCCTCAGTCATTTGATTCACTGTTTTCATTTCCCCTCTCCTGCCCTGGGGGGCTCCCTGGGGGCTTCTCTTGAGTCCTCAGGATCTTGGTTCCTTCATTAAAGATGCCCCAGCCTGCGTAGCAGGTGTTAAAGGGGGTGGGAAAGAAAGGATAAGAAAGAAAAGAAGGTGGGAGGAAAAAAAGGAGAGGGTATTGGGGAAAGAAGGAAGAGAACACCTGCTAAAATAACCCTGTTTTGTTCACCTCTGCAAATGCTGGCATCCGTAAATTCTGATTGGTTTATTCAGACAATAGAACAAGCTTGTTCAGCAAATAAAACTGGTGATTTCAGTTAGCCAGTGTTGCGTTGTCAAACATTTTCCGAACGATGACTTCTGCGGTTAGGATTGGTGCCTTAAGCTGAGTGCTTGGCTTTCCATAATGTCTTCTATATTACAATAATTTGACAAAATATCGGCACCTTGTCCAGCGAGTGTAAGTGTTCCTTGCTCAGGCGTCTGTGTATAAAATGTTTCAATACCAGCAATTTCTGATTCTGTGTCCGACGAGTAACTCACTGTCGAGCTTTCTGCAAACAAAGTCTTCCTAGAATTAACCTTTTCAGGACTTTTTTCTTTCACCATCAGATTCGAGATGTTTCTTTCTTACATCACTTCTTTCTGGTGTGATAGGCAAGTGTTGGCAAGCTGTGTTTTGCTTCGATCTTCCACAGCCTCTTAATGTAACTCTTCCTCAACATTAGTGTTGTTTACAGCTTTCTCAGTGAAACTGTACAGTTCAGCTGGGTTTCTAATTTTGCCAACCACAAGGTCTACAGACCCATTCTGACAAGTTTTCACTTCTGATTAATTGCAACCTAATAGAGCTCAAATCAGCCCCACACTTTCAATTAACTCTTCATGACAACGAAAATAAATTTTCAAATGAGGCTCACCCCCTGCCAGAAGTAAAGTTAACTCCACAAAATCTACAACTGCTGTGTTTTGAATGTTGACATTGGGTTTCCATCCCCTTTCACAAATTTTTGTGGGGTCCTGGTAGCGAAATTCTGTTGCAAAGATTTTCTCATGCTCTACAGCTACGAAACCGCCTTTGGAGATCACATTCAGGGGTGGATGGAGGATTTTGTGATAGAAGGGGCCTAGACTATACAGTGGCAATATAAGCGCGATCATGCAGGACAGCGAACGGCGCACTTTTCTAGGGAGTTTTGGGCTCATGCTCCTCTGCAAAAATTTTTGAGATTGAAGTTAATTCTCTGAGATACGTTTTAGTACATTCTGGACGCTTAAATTTAGCAAATGCCTGGATTCCATATTGAACATGTAATGCTGAAATATTTAATAAAACACAAAAGGGGGAGCCGGAGCCCCCCGGGCCCACCCCTAAATCCGCCCTTGACATTCCCATGTGAAGTCAGTCATGCAGAAAAGCGTGCACCTAATTCTGATTGGTCATTGAAGTGACACCTGGGATAACTGAAATAAGGCGCAAAATGCAAAAGACGTGGCTTTTGTAGCAGACGTTTCCTTCTTCTCTTTCTTACCCTCCCCCCTCCCTTAACGCCCACTATGCAGGCTACGATGCCCAAACCTGGATTGTTGTTTGCTGAGGTACGCGGGGGTCATGAGGGATAATTATACCTGAGTAATACCTACCCCATGGGCCAGCTGCACGCAGTCCTGCTAATGGATTAAATGGACTTAAAACAGCCCCAAGTAATCTAACCCAAGCTGGAATATGCCTGCTGACATTGTCCTCAGTAGGTTTTACAGGAAATCCCCATGGATCTGCAAGAATTAGATGTTGCACTCTAGAAGGGTGCTTAATGGCATAGGAAGTTGCTAAGAATCCTCCAAGGCTGTGTCCTAATAGCACAAATTTTTCCAACCCAACTTTTTCTCGCCACTGTTCAATGGAGTCCACAAATTGTTCCTCAGCTTCAGCTGGGTCGGTGCTTAACTCAGGCCTTGAACTGCGGCCAAATCCCAAAACGTCAAACGCATACACAGTCCTTTTCTCAGCTAAGGTGTCCACATTCATTGCCCATAGTCCAACACCCCCACCAAATCCATGAACCAACACAAGCGGTGATCTATTAGCTGTTGGGTTGAACTTTAATGTCCATATTCTCTGATCATTTTGCAAAGGAACAAAGTCGCTTTCGTAATAAGATCGGATCTCTGTGAGCAAAAACAAAAACAAGACAATTCGATCATTCTATATCGCCAAAATTTATTTATGTAACAATTAGTCGTCGAAGGTGACGTGAATATCAGCGAATAGTCACCGAGACGAAGTCAAGGTGACTATTCGCCAATATTCACGTTGCCTGAGGTGACTAATTGTTTCAGTATAATTACATTGATGATTATTCGAGAAAATAAAAGTACTGATCAATTTCCGACTCCAAAACATCAAAAAATCTGGCTGCCGTTTTGAAAACAGCTAGCCTTCAATGTTATAATCACCGCGCGGTGATTATAGCGGATAAAGCGAAGCTCCTAGCCAATCAAAGCGCTCTATTTTCGATAATCATCAATGTACTTATACTTAAAGTTGTTGAAACAACGAGTGTCGGTACTTCGCAAGCAAGCCGCGCGTTCTGTACCTCTCAATCTATTCTTCTAGATCTGAAGCTAAAATTATTAATTTTTTTCTAGACAAGTGTGATCGTCAGAAAGCTAAGGAGGCACTTATAACGGCAAGTGAGTTTTAACTAAGGAATCAGATCACGATCAACATGTAAAATTACAAATTGGGTGTTGGTATTGTATTGAATGTTGGCGAGGAATACATAAACGTAAGTACAGTAAGCTAATAATATAACTTCGGTTAACTAAGACTGCACAAATTTTCAGTAGAATCTTGTGAACTGAATAATCGTTTAAAGGATACCAACTTAATGATGATTGAAAAAAGAAATGCAACATTAAGGTGGAATAAATGATAGGGGACCTTATCGCCTATCGTTGATTGCATGTCTCCGAGACGCCGGCCGGTACAACAACAAAAGATTACATAATGGCTATCAAGCGCTCATCGCAAGAAGGTTAGTTAAAACATTCATACTTACTCTCTAAAATCTGCGATTCTGCGATTTCCAACAATCTTTCGGAAGTTGGACACCAACTAAACCAACCCGAAAACCAAGACGCTCCTTCGTCTTCGGCGGCAGCGGAACCCGCAGGGCTAAACAAACGAACAGAAAAGAATGACTTTCAGTTTTTTCCGATCAAAGGTTCCAAAAATCATCATCGTATCAACCTATTAAGAACTAAAATAAAACATCCCATAACCATCATACCCTTGGTTTTCCGTTCCTTGCATACTCTCAGTTAAACTTCGTGTCAATCGGCCATGTTGCTTGTTTACATGCGTATGAACAACATGCAAATTCCTTGTTCAGTTGTTACGTCACGCGATTTCCGCGCGCCGCCTCATGTTCATGCAAAAGCTGGCAACAGAACAAGGGATTTTTGCAGTTTTTCTTTCCGATTTTTTGGCCACTGTTGTTTTGAAAATCAAATCCTTATTTCTAGATCCATGAACAGGTTTAGCGTTTCTAGGGGGATAATCCATAAACGGATCATAAATGAAAAATATCCACACTCTGAGCAAATACAGTTCGGATTTTTGAGTTTCACTATCTGATGCATGGTTCAATTTAGACTTGCTATAATACAAGTAGACCTCTTATTCTTTTAGAAAGTCTAGGTTCAATTTAACTTGTAACAATGTCCCTCCGGGAATTGCAATTTTTTCTTCCTTGGAGGTCTATTCCCCACCCCCGGGCGGGCGGGCACACAGAAAGAGATAATTCCAGGGGTGGCGAATAGTAAAATCCGAGACTCCCCGAGACGCCGAGATCCTAGTTAGAAATCCGAGCCCGAGACTCTTTGGTAAAAAGTTTCGAGACTCAAAAAGAGTAAATACAGACCATGCAAAAACGAGACTTCGAGACTTATCAAAAACGCTTCCGAGATTTCGAGATCCTGCCAAAATTTTCCGAGACCCACGTTTTTCGAGGTACCATTCGCCACCCCTAATTCCCCACCCTTGAGCTCCTGATCTACCTCATATACGTTTTTTGCTAAAGCTTTTTTATCTGTACAAAAGCAAAACGACACATTTTCACAACTTCCCTTTTTAACGTTTTCCTGAGTTTATTGAGAGAAGGATAATGGATGTCATGATGTAGTTAAAACATGAACAATAAATTTGAAAACGACAACGAAGAAGAAAAATATCTCTTTAAAAAGCGCCTCCTTGATAGAACATTTCGTGGGAACACTGGATCGCATCTCTGTTTCTGTATAAATACTTATCATTATTTAAAGCTAAGCTGAAGAAATATTTCTGTCCTTTCCAGAAAATAAAATCCATCTGAGTACGCATCATACGCACATTCGTTTCAAAACATACCTTTAAAGACAGACTTTTATTTTGATAAGTTATTCCTCTCCAACCACTCTCCGACCAATTCCTGCGTTTTCCCTTAAAAATACGTAGTCTTGAAGTCCGCAGCCATCGTGTAAACCGCGCGAGAAATATCACGTACTTCGTAAAATCAGACTGGAAGATATTCATTTACCCCACCCCCTACCCCCAGGACAGGACCACATATAAAATCAATTCCCCACCCCCTGCCCCGAATGGCTGGACTTGTCCCGAGGGCGATCGTAACAAGTAAAATTGAACCATGCAAAAGCATTTGATTGTTTGTTTTGTTCTATTTTTCTTTTCCGGGAAAGTGGGGAAACTGGCTTAGAAAAAGTGCTAAAAATAGAGCAAATATCTTCAATAACTGAATCTGCTGGCGAAAATTTTCCAGTAGTAATCTCTTTATATTCTTTGACGTTTTTAAATCGTCATTCTTATTTTTCGTGAGAGCGACTTCTTCGTCTGGTAGGTAACTACCTCTCATACTAATCGGCTATAAAAAAACTAATAATTTCAATTATTACCGGCATTATCACGATACTAATTTTCTTTTCAGTCTTATGCCCTGATTAAGGTGTGCATGTGTTTCAAACCTAAATTTCTGTTTCATACATAGTTCATGAGAATTTCCCATCACGAGAAGCTCAAGAACATGACTTTGTCATGCCGAGTGATCCTTTTTCGGATCTTCCGGATTTTTTTCCTCCCGTTTTCTCCCTAAAAAACTCACCAGGAGTAGAGAGATTTTAGAGTTTTAGAGTCGTCACGCTATGTGGGGAGGGGCATTGTATTTCAATACTGTAAACAACTTGTGTAAAGAAGACTCCAACATCACAAGCATTATATAAACAACTTCCAGGCGTGTGGAACTCCCTATATTTTAACAGGATTAGGCGCAGTAATAGTTCTTAAAAAGTCCTCTTCCCAGCTAAAGAAGGTAAAAATACTGTCTATAGGTCTCACCTGTGGATTGCGGTCGCCATTGCGAGGGTCTTAAAATGAGCGCGCATCAAATACGCGCGAGCCACTTGGGAGACATGACAAATAAATTGAAGTGCCTTATTGTAAGTCGTCGATAACACTCGACCGGCTCTCGAAGCTAATAGCATGATCATCTTTGTCTAAAAAGGTCTCTGTTTCAACGCGGTACAAGCTGTTTGTTGTTTGTGCACATGTTTGTACGCTTTCGGTAGCTCCCAGCTGGGATGCAAAGTCCAGACAGTAGGCCAAAGGTCAACCAAACGCCAGTTCTGTCACACAATAGCCGCCAAAACTACCGTCAGGGCAAGAAATTTTTGCCGGAGTTTATTTTTGCGAATTGACATTTTTTGTGTGTTTTGCGGGAAATGATTTCCGCGATTAGAACCGATTGGTTTTTCTTGCTGGGAATCAATTTTTACGATTTTCAGAAAGTACCCACTACCCAGTATTGGTAATATTTTCGTTTTTATTGAGTACGTGCAATAGAAATACATATATATTTTCAAATAATAAACCAGTTTTTCGTTGTATACCGTTTTGTTTCTGAATGAAAGAGACAAGTTGTGATTGAACAGACACGATTTCTTAGTTCAGTATGTTTGTGTAACGAATTTAACTTTAGTTAAAGAATTTTTACTCTCGAGTAAATTTTTTGCGGGAAAATGTTAGCGGTATTAAATTTTTAATTGAGGGAACTTATTGTTGCGAATCGCTGGAAAAATCGCAAAAGCCGCAAAAATTAGAACCCGCAAAAATTTCGTGCCACACAGTACTGAGTCAGAAATAGGCCTCTGTATATCGGGACATCAAGACTCGCTTTACTTGTTGGTGTTTGGTCTATTTGTTGTTCTTGTTGTTGTTGTTTCTATGTGTGGGTGGGTGGGGGTAAAGGGGGGAGGGTAGAGTGGGGTACAATTATATAAATATGTCCAGGATAGTTTCAACTGTTAAATTATCCACAAAATTTAGCCTCTTTCAGATGTATTCAGAGAGTGAGGACAGCACAAAGAGAAGTGAGTAGAGAAGGGCTGGGTATAGGGAGAGAGGGTAGGAGAACCTCCCACCCCATCTCTCCAACATTTTTTACTCTTCATTCTCCATTTCTCTTCACTGTCCCCTATCTGAAAGCAGGAACGGGCTATACAAAATTTACATAAAAAAAATACACTGTAGAGAGGCCGTGGCTAAGGCTGTTTTGGCTTTATTTCTCTAATTATTTACATTCATTTAGCTATTTAAATTTTTTAGTGTAAAATGAGTCTCCCATAACACCTATAACTATAATCCAATTAACATAAACATGTACAACAGACAAGTCTTTCTTGCGGTGTCTTCCTTTTTTAGAGCACACTTTAACACACTGTTTAAAAAAGTGAAAATCTAAAAAATGCTAACACGTGGAATTAAATAAGATACAATAAAAAAAAATAAGGGAAAAGTTGTACAATATGTATGTAAGTACCTGGAAATCTGTTCACTGATCGATGTACACAGTATTTCATAGATTGATAAATATTTGCAAACCCATCAAGTCAGGAGAGCTTTGGTCACTCTTTTCATCTTAAATATTTTGGATCTGTCACAAAAATAGGCTCACTTACAGTTATTTTATTCAAATTTGTCTTTCTGTTTTAAACTTATAAATTGTTGTTGTTGCTTTTGTTGGAAAATTAATGGCAACATCTGGATTTGTTAGATGATGGTAAAAAGAGAAAAAATAGCAGAAGGCCTGAAACATTTGCTTAGTGTGTAACTGCATTTGTCCTTCTATCCTCTTTTCGACAAATTTTGTCCACAAGCTTGTTAAAATTGTCAGGCTGATCAGCGTAAACGTGGTGCCCACAATCTAAAATGATTCTGATGTCCACATAACTATCTTTTCTCATATACTTAGTTTGATAACTGCTCTCAACGCTAATCCATGAATCAGCACCATGGACCATAGTTATTGGAATGTTTTTGTCCACGTCAGAAATTCTGTGGATCATAGGAAACTTGGCCCAGCCATAAGAAACATTCATGTTCTTGAAAGCCGTCTCCCCACTAATAAAAAAAAGAAAAATTCTGTTACTAAAAGAAAATAATATATGATTTTTTTCCCAACGGGTATCTGGAGGAGGTGAAGACAAAACATCCAGACATGGAGACAGAACATTCTTTGCATTCCCCTTTGGTCTTAAAGTACCTACCTTCCTTCCAAGTAAGTGGATGGAGGGGTCACATGTGCAACTGAGGGAGTGAGCTGGAGTCACTAAATTCTTAACAACATTGTTTTCTGCATTATTGCTTGACAGACTCTTACAAACCGCCAAAATTAAAGTACATACCTTAGACTGCAAAACAGTCCATATTTTTGCGTATTCAAGTACATGAGAGGCGTGTGAGGTTCGCGAGCTTCGCGCGCGTAAGACACATAAGCCACGCTTTACCG
>JBBMOI010000018.1:7145000-7192500 GCA_038088405.1 Porites divaricata
GTAAAAACGTGCCATACCGAAGTACCCCCCTGGGCCTAGTCTAAGGGAGGCAAAAATGCAGCAGTACAAAGTGAACATGGTCTGTTAAGGGCTTTTTATATGGCCATGTCTCAAGAGGACTGGAAACAAACAAATTCAAGAATTTGATTGGCTAATTATAAAATCGATCTTGACCACGGTCTAGATTTTCCCAACAGTTGTCCTCAAAAAGTTACAAACAAAGAACATGAAAAAATTAGCTTGTTCCTGTTAATAATACTAATTATAAATTAATGGAAGAATGAGTGGACCTTCACGAGGAAGCAGGTAAAGAAAACGAGCAAACGTTGCCAAATTTGAGTCCTGCCGAGGAAGCTACGACCAAAGATGAAATCGAAATTTATGTATTTGTTCCTTTGCTTTCTTGTTTGGCTATATAATAGACATCTTATTAACCGAGCTAGGTCGGTCTTTATGGGAGAATCTTGACCTCGGTCGCTGGTACAGACCTCACTGCGTTCGGTCTGTACTGGCGACCTCGGTCAAGATTCTCTCATACAGACCTCCCGCTCAGTTAATAAGAGCTAAATATTTTCCTGAACACTACTACACTATAAACAAGTCCAGAATTTTCCTGCAACTTTTCCAGTGCTGCTATATAAATCATTCCTATTGGAAGGCCGTGTAGCGGTACACCTCCACAAAATGTTTTTCAGATTACCGTTAACCCTCCCCCCCGGGCACCCCCCTACATTTTTCCCTTCCTCGAGTAATTTCTGTTGAGATACGGTGCTACGCTGTAATATCGGCTCCTTTTCTCGCTATGACCATTTTTCACTTTCCTCGATTACCAATAAACCCGCCCGGCACAATCACCAGACTCAAGCCGCTTTTATAAAAAAGTGCTAAGTCGTCGATCTTTGCTGAAGGGCAAACATATGTTAAGGATCTTAGATCATAAAAAAAAACTCACATCGCAAAATTCTTGCCTCTGCAGCCTGTAGTAATCTTTCCGACGTTGGTCGCCAAGAACATGTTCTGTAGAACCGACATCTTGTTTGATCTTCGACTGCTATCTCTGACGAAGAGACCAACCTAGTGAGTAGAAATTGTACAGTCCGATATTAGCCGAAGGATCAGCTTCTTTGGGCAAAAAGGGATTCACTGACTCATTTACCTCTGGTTCGTGGATTCTGGAAATTCTTGAACAACTGCTGCGGCTGCCATCTTTGAGGTCATGATACAAAATCTTCCTCTTCTTGAAGATTTATCTTCTCAGTTTATGACGTCATTACACTGGGTAAATATAAAATTTCGCAATGAAAATGGTCTCTGATTGGTTATCTTGTCTAAGCGGTCATGTTATTCATGTAAAATACATTCTGTGTCACTGTCCAGTGACTCAGCGTTTGGTTTAAAAATATAGCAATACGTAATACTGAGCAACGCATCACGTAACAAAAACAACAACAACCAATAGACAAAAAAACGGCTAATTGCAGGTAAGAGCAGCGCTTGCAGCTAAAAATCGTAATAAAAACGTCCTCTGAAAGGTGGTAGACAAAAGTACTTTTAAGATCCAGACTGGAGTAATTACAAAAAAGGACTGATTATAAAAAAGGAACCTTTTTCTCTCGCCTTCTAAAGAAAAAGGGAATCTCATCTCAGGCCAATTTATGCAAGGAGAAAAAACAATTAAATAAATCTGAAAAGGATATGGTAGGTATTTTATTTATCCACATTACACGGATGAGTACAAGACTCGTTTAACGTGAACGTGCCAAATTACTATAAATCCAGTACATATCAAGACGGATAAAAAATAAAATAGAATAAATAAATAAATAAATAAATAAATAAAACAAGATAAAAATAAAAACTATACGAAGGTATAAAAATGAAAATAAAACGAAAATCAATAACACTAAGAGGAAATCCAGCTATATAGAATCCAAACTATGTACAAAAGTTACCATTACACTCAACTCCGGTAGTCAAATTGACCTCATCCAGCATTGACTTAAAAATGTTAAGGGATGAAGCTCTTCTTACATATAGTCAGGCAGATTGTTCCATAACCTTGAGGACTGTTATAGGTAGGCTGATTAAGCTTGCAAAAGCCTCTGAGGTCATATTTATTATTACGAGATAAGAACATTTCCTTAATATTATTCAGCCCCATATTGTATAAGCATTTGTAAAAACGGGTGAGAGCATGAGAATATCTACGAGGCTCTAGTGTCTTTAGTCCATCATAGCTGGTAAGTAGATCGCTATATGAGGTTGACTATTAGCCATGTTCAAAAGAGTTTAATAGCATTCTGATTAGTATTACGGTATCTCCAGTTTAATTTATTAGAAAGACCAGATGATAACCCAACTAAGACTGGAGCACAAAATAAAGGCGTGGTAAATATTAACCATCACTTCTGGAGGCATGAATTTACGAACTCTCCTAAGAGCACTAATTTTAAACATTAACCTCATTACATACAGATTTACTATAGTATGGGCTTTAAAATATAGGGAGCTGTCAATGGTTAGACCTAGTAACTTGATATCGTGTACTACCTCCAAGGGTGGCCTAGTACGGTCAGCAAACAATTCGTAGTATGGCGGATTGTCACCCAATGGTAACACTTTAGTTTTAGACTCGTTTATGATTAAGTAATTACACTTGAACCATGACTGAAGCACATCGAACTTGCTCTAAGATCTCGACTCTAACACATCTAGGTTAGGGTCTGATAGATACAGTGTCGTATCATAAGCATAAAGCCTTAGTTTAGCATCGTCGACAGAATAAGTGAGGCCATTAATGAATAGGTTGAATAGAAGAGACCCCAATATTGATCCTTGAGGAACTCCGTGTTGGATTGTTTTCCAGTCTGAGTAGGTGTTTCAAGTCTTAACACGTTGCAATCTTTTACACAGATATTAGCGAATAAGATTTATTGTATCAACCGTATACTTCTTCCTTCGTCAATTGCTTCAATTTTCTTTCAAGAATGTTTCGTCACTGGCTGAAAATTTAAAACGGACAGGACGTTACGCAGAAAAAACTGTATTATTTTAACGTCTAGAAGCTCAACTTGTCTACTGAGGAATACAAAACCGGGCACCCTCTACACTAACAAGAGCTTCATTGACTTTACTGATCTTTTTGGAAGTGTCCAATTAAATTTCAGAATATTCAATTTTGATTTTTCTCTGAAGTGTTAATCTTACGTGATATATCACCAAATATCCTGATATCACCAAAGATACCTTTGGAGTTACTAGGAGCCGATTGTACCAAAGACAAAATGGCAACTGCAACCTCGTCCCCAGGGCTTTTCCCCACACATTTTTAAGGGAAAAGCCCTGGGGACGAGGTTGTGGCAACTGAAGAAAGTTTAAAAAGGCAAAACAAAAAATAACATTCAATTGTCTGGAAAAATTGCAAATGTCCAGGGCTGCAAGACACTTAAGAGGTAAAACAAGAATAACATTTCATGAGGTAGGCGTCCTTTTTTCTTTTTATTGTCGTTTTCCTTTTTTGTCAGGAGAGGCTCCTGCTTTGGCTCGCCCTGCTTTTGTACGAGTGAAAAGCATTTCCTCCCTGTGCAATTTAGTTCCCAGTAGCACGCGTTCGTATTGCGCCTGACTAATATTTGAACGAGTATTTGAAAATGTTCTACGTATGACAGTGTAGAAGCATTTTCGATTTATTTGCACCACTCCATCCTCGAAAGTTTGTCTTGAGGAGTGCTTTTAATAGTCACAGATGGATGATCTCATCGAAGATGGAAAAAACAGCAAGTGGATAGTGTGCAAGTTTTGCCAATCAAAAGTGCTGAGACCAAGCACTGCAAGATATGAGGAAAGGGAGGTGAGGTTAACGCTTCCGTTGTTTGTTTCTCCACCATGAAACTCGTCTCCCCAGTTTTCGAATGAGGCTAGGTCAGCAGCTTTATTGAATATACACGGCCTTTCCTGTCCCAATGCTTAGTAGGGCCAAGGGTACCAAATGACGGCTGTGCATGTTTAAGATTCTTAGACATGCATAGTTGTCTAGAGTGGTAAAAGCTCTACAATGCAGCTTATTAAATGGTATTAGCTTTCGATGCAAATGTTTCTTCCTTTTCATTGGCCGAGAGCCCACCATGTGAACTGCAAATAACTGCCCACAAATAATGGCGTGCTCATGCGCAATGTTGTTTAACTGTTTTTGGCTGCAACTACTATAATTCTGCTCGTGCATAAATGAAACCACGCTTCCTCCTTGCTCGTTTATGTGATCTCTGTCATTACTCCTGGAAGGCAGCGCACGCTAACAGCTTTCCGAAGATATTATTTATTAAAAAGCAAACTCAGTGATCGAATTATAAAACAATATTATTATTGAACTCGGTTATTGCAAAATATCGTGATTTGTCAGTGTCTCGCAGATCAATAATTTATTTGCCTCAGTCTTCGGCTTCGGCAAATAATTGATCTGCTCACCACTGACAAATGACAATATTTTGCTCAACCTCGTCCAATAATTGCTAACTATTAGTTTGTTTATCTGCACGATAAATCCAGGGATTCTTAACGCATTCCAACTGATAGTCACTTTCATATTTGCCCGAAAAGATAAGACGTTACTTAAAAGGTTCACGAAAACAAGAGATTTTTGAGGCCTCTATATCAGTAACTATTTTCGAAAACAAAAATTTTAGAGGCCCTTTCTGAAGAAAGGAGCCAAATATAGGAAATGAAAATAAATATAAATAAAACTCAACTCTCGAAAATCTTGAGGAAGTGTATTATAAAGCTTCAAAAAAGAATGGAAGAGTCATCTGGAAATAATAAGGCTTTCTCAAGCTCAGAAAATTTATAGGCTTAGTGTTTGCTTCCTCGAACAGACGTTTTGTATAAATGTAGGTAAATATCCGCTTTCTGAATGGGACACCCTCTCAGCTTTGTTACTCCCCTCTTTTTTAGAACAAATTGGATCAGAAGCTGTGCATGTCACCTCACCTCTCAATCAGTTCATTATGTCAACTATTATGAATGTAAATGACTCCACCATATGGTCATATGGTTATCATTCACTTCATATTTTCTTAAAATCCAAAAAAAACCCTGTCTTTTAACTTCATGTCTTGATTTCTGGCAGTATTTTCATGCATCTTTACAAGTGGCAAAAAAAGACAGACTTTATGTTATGTACTTTTTCTTATACATTTTCCTTTCTAATTATCAACAGCTCTTCCTGCCTTTTATGCAGAAAAAGGAAGATTTTACCTCAGAAAATCAAGAAGGTGAAACCCTGAAAAGTCATTGGCTTGTCCTTGATATGTTTGCTTTTGAAAATGTTGGCTTTTCAATGACTGTAGAATCCATCAAATATCTAGCTTGTGCTGACTGTGAGCGTGGACCAATAGGATGGCATGATATCACAGACAAGACAAGGTTTTACATTGCGCTTGAACGAGTTGAACATAAACAATTACCTCAATAATTTGTGGTGTACTGAAGTTTGATATTTTTATCTACATGTTTATTGTACACCTATCTTATTTTCCTAGAATAATATTTCAAGATATGAATAGTTATTATTATAATTAATTAATAATTAACAGCCAATGAAAACCAGAATAAATGGCAACTGTCTAGGAAATATTCCAGTGTCTGGCAATTATTTCAATCTAACTTGCATTCTTTTACAGTGGAACAACCTTTCAGAGGAACTGTCGTACATGCATAATAAGCCTCCATAAAACAAAGTCCTCAGTTTAACAAAATAATTTTATTTTTTATCCCAATAAGTATCAATAAATGAAAAAGAACCTCAATATTATAATGAAGCCTTGTTATATGCAAACTAATTATTTTGTTATAATGAGGTTCCAGTGTTTGTATGCATCTCCTATATGTAGACAAGAAGGTATCATTATTGTTAATATACCAGACATGTGTACACCTATTTCAGTGAAGGGTTCTCCCATGAAATATGATCAATGCACAATCCATGCTTCAAAGCCTGTGGTGCACTATGGTAGAGCATTTTGTATTAGGGAGTTCAGCCCTGTTCATGTTGATTGGAAGAATGGAGACCATTTAAAACTGAAATTTGTTTGAAAGTGTTAATAAACAGTTAGAAAGGCGTTTAAGAGAGCTTTCGGTTGAGCAAATTCTTAAGGGTGAACGAGCTGTGGAATTTCATTTTTTAAATCTCGCAGTAAGAAATTAAAAGCTACTTCCTTTAACAACATTAATTGAAGAGGGTTTTACAGGTTCTTCAAGCTGTGTCTGGGCCACGTTGCTGTGGAGTGAATATTTCAATGAAGCAAATCAACACTAGTCTCTTATCTTCGTTGTGTCGGGCTGTGCGTTTTGCACATTTTGGTTTTTTCTGTGTTGTCGATCATCTTAGCAGACCTCCTAGGAAACATATAATTATTTACTTGCACGAGTTCAGAAGGTCGTTGTTTGTGTTTTGTGATTGGTGGATTTTGATCCGTTTTGTTTTTTTTCATGTTTCAAGGTTCATTGCTTTATGATCGTCCTGTTTCGGGCAATAATCGACTAGTTAAGTTTGCTTTGTAGATTTTTATGATCTTTCTCATTCTTGCCACTTGCAAGAATAAAGCAACTTCTGCTTCCTTCCTTTGACAAAAAATCTACTCACCATCATGATTTCCTTGAGTTCGCTACTCTTGAGCAGTCTAGAGTCATTCTCAGCCAAGCTGGACATCCACGTTTATACATTGTGATTTGCATTAACCCCGCCTTCACTAAAATGATTGACGGAACAGGAAACCCAAAATCCCTTCGAAGTTTGCAAAACGCGCAGCGTGATACAATGAATTTCACTTTCATTTTAAAAAGTTTGCCTCAAAAATAAATAAACCCATAATGACTCAACAAACACCTTGTATTTGTTTTATAAAATTCTATCTAAAATTCCCATGTGCACAAGTAAAAATTTGCAACATTTGCATATTCAGCCACAGAACAAAACATAAACTCAAATCACTGTCTTAAAAAGCAGCAACTGCCAAATGCCTCTGTTTCAGTGTTTTGAAATACTTCATCTTGATGTTCTACTGACATAGCATAGTAGTGTCAGTTGTGTTTGCTGTCTAGATTCTTGATTTACTAAACCTATCCCATGATGCACTGTGGCCCATGAAATATGGATCATGCATCAAGCGTCATTCTTCACTGAACCAACCTCAATTGAAATAGCTGTATACAACAGTGAGAACTCCTCAGACTGTTGGCTTTGAATTTCTTTTCCCCAACAGCACAAGCTGGGTTGATCATTAATTTTTTGGTAACTTTTGGGTCACATTATGTTATAATAATTTATTATATATTGTTTCCTGTGTAGTATATAAGCTGGGATGCCATTGCTAAATCTTGGACACCAGAGACACAGGTAAAGATACCATTAAATGTTGACCTCTACTTTGTTTTCACACTCAGTCAGCAAAAAATTGTTAACAGAGCCAGTCATCAAATGATGAGTAGTCTGCCTCTGTTTTCCTCTGGTGAACAGCTTGAAGTTGAAATGTGAAACAGTTACTAAGCTTTTGGAGAAAAATCACCAACATGCCTTTATTTTTCAAAAAACGTTACTTCTCTTCAGCTTTTTAAAGAAAAACTTAAACTAGCCTCAAAAACATTGGACCAAATACAGTTCGAGAAAGAGGCGTGCCTTATTAAATCTAAGCATAGTGCATTTTTATATTTTTAAAACACTCTTTTTTATAATTAATTTTAATAGAAATGTAAATTTTAAGTCATCTTAGATTATCTTTTAGTAGTTCTTGAATCCTAAGGATGCATTTCTGATAATTTTAGATTTTAGTTTTAGGTATATATTTTATGGCAGGTCCACACCAGCCCTTTGGGTTGCCAGACTCTGACCCGCCTCATCAAAAATATATATATGTACGTATGTATGTATGTAACTTTAGGTTACTTTCACACTGATAAATCCAGAATAGTGCTCAGCAATGATGGAGCGGTAATAACAACGTTTTCTACTCAATATCGTTACATAATTATGGACTTTAATACAGGTCTGTTTTGTAGACCAACAAAGAGCTGATCCACTCATCAGTTAAATTCCATATAAACTGTAGTCGCTTGGGTTTAAATACATCAGCAGCATGTTCGTTACAAAATTCAAACTTAAACAACAATGGTAATATACAGTCATATGTGAGCTTATGATTGGTCATTGAGTATGCAATTGAATTTAAGGGTGAACTTCCGCCTGTGCCTGCAAGTTGATACAAGTTCATTATGCTTGTTAAGCGTTTCATGTCCGGTTTATATAAAATATAGAATTTCTCGGTATCGCATAGGTTACATCGTTTCGAGAGATTAGAATAAGATTTTAGATTTTATGTATGTTACTAATAATGTATGTATGTAACGAATCAATCCTGAGCCACCATCTTTGACTCGCCCCATTTCCTCCTACAGATAGCTTAGCAGTGGAAAGGCAGTATTGGCAGAGAGGAAGGGAACACTTTTACTTTTTTCCCCTTTTTGAAGACTAGTGTCCTCAGCTAATTTATCACCCATTGATGCTTTTAATAAGTAAAATGTCTTTGCTGTGATTTGGTGGCAAGACAAATCATTAATTTTAGAGACTGCACCCGGCCTCCATTCAATGCCATGAGATTTTTTGGAACCCTGCTTGCAGGTGGAGGGAGCAAAAGGCATACCTGATTGGCCGGAAGGGACATTTCAATAATAATTTAATATGCAGGCAGTTATTCTGTCCCTTCCCCTCTCCCCCTTCCCCATCCTTTCCTTGTCTGACCTCACATGGGGCTGCATAAAATACGAACCCAAAATGAAAATAACACCAAAAAAACCGGCAGTTATACAGACTATACAAAAACATATGAAAAATAGCCATAGCATGAATTAGACGGATAAATTCTTTTACACAATAATAGATTGAAAAATTACAATAACCTTCCTGGAACAAAGAACCAAGTGAATTCTGATAAACTCATTGATTCTCCTTCCAAATACTATTGTTGCTTTGTGACTGAGTTATGGGGAGAATTTGGCATCAGATCAAAAGCCACTATTTACCCTCCTAAATATCAACATACAAATTCTCCAGATTGATTTACATACACTTCTGTAAAGAATTAGTTATTATAAGAGAATTTGATAAAAGATCAAAAAAGTTTTTTTTCCCTTTTGATGATCATTCCCGACCAAGACTTTTTGTAACCTTTTTTCTTGATTATGTATTAATATTAAAGGAGATTGATGTTGATCACTTTCAGGAGTTTAAGGGTTGATTTCACTGTCTTATGTTTTAGCAAGACTGCATGCCACTGTTAAGTTACAGACAACAGCTAAATGACGGAAAATTGTACAAATACTGTGAAATCTCAGTTTAGCGGCACCGACTGCTAAATAGAGGATTTAAAACTGCTAACAGGTTTGAATAATAATTATGACATTTTAAAATTTCAAAAATAAAGACCATAATTAAACTCTTAATTTCTCTGACAAATAAATTTATTTTCTGAAAAATAGATTTCTTTATATGATCTGGCAATACATTTTGAAATTAATATCTTTATACATTGTGAATGTATATGAACAAATCAATGTAGTTTTAGTCATAAGCTTTATATCTATTATAATAATTTTTTTTACTAGGATGACAACATTTAATATTTTAAGCAGTTTAACATGCTTGGGTAAATTATGGCATGGCTGAACCAATAATAAAATAACTTAATGTATAATTATTGTAACTTTCTAAGTTAGTATTTTCCTGTATTTTCCTGCATCCAGTTGTGACAATTTAAAATGCCCAATGACCCCCTGAACATAGAATATTTAAGCAATAGACCACACTTTCTATAGGTTTACCGGCACAATAACGCATGCAGGATGTTGGAAGAACACGAAAACACTTTTTGAGTGTTCTCCCAACATCACCATAATTATTAAGCTCAACAACAAGCAATAATATTGAAACTTACTAGTTTACATGGTTAAAAATCTGTAATACAGCCCTTACAGGTTCAATGCAATGATGAAAGCATTGCAAGTTTCTATTCTTCTGAAATTAATCTTGCCTTTGTTTTTCTCAAGTAGTATTCAGACAAAAATATAATATTATAGTTTCAAATAATTATTAGTTTATTTTAAATATTTAAGGGACAATGTTGCTGTAAGTATGTTATTATATCCAAAAGAGTTTTGATCACAAAGGTGGTGAGTTATATACATTATACACCTCAAATTTACAGAATTATCTTCAATAACAAAATAAATTGCTGTTAGAATAATAAATAACCAGTAGGCAAAATAAGACACACGAACCTTCACCTATCACACTTGCAGTAACGTAATATACTCGCAGGTACAAAACACAGTTTAAAGGTCACAGGTCACAAGTGCAGGTCTCTGTTCAATAATAATTGATAAAAAACTGAGAAAAGTAGTCTCCCCTTAAAGTGTAAAACTCTATTTTGGAGTGTATAATTTGGGCTAGGAGACACTTTTAAGTGTTGTTTATTTGCTGTAGCACAGTAACCTGTACTCTAACCTGACTTGACCCATGACCTGTATTTTGTACCTGCCAGTGATATACAATAAAATATTTTGTCATTCCAAAATTAATGCTAACATGACCAGCTATTGTACAGTACTGTTTACGTAACCTTATGTTGATCATGACTGCAGTATTAATTTTATTATCAACTACAGGGCTGTCAAAAAGTTTTAAGTAGCAGGCTGATAATGAATAGTAGATGGCTTTGGAACTCCTAACAAAGGTACAAGTTCTTGAAGGTCGGGGCATCTAGGGACATTTTGAAAATTAGAGTCTCGGAAATGGCGTTTCCAGAGGTTTTTAAGGGGTATTTTCCACTGCAGATGCCGTGTTGTTTCGTCAGAATACATGCAAGACTGGGAACAGACATTCAAAGACATCACATGGTTTGAATATTTCACAGATCTAAACCTGTTAGAATATTAGTTCAATGTCATTCAAAACTGGGAAACGGATGCTTTACAATTTTATTTGATGGTGCTTATTCTGTGTTAGCAGTTATGGTAGAAGGAGATGAAAGTAGCCAGCTAAAGAGGGCTAACTAGCCGACAGTTTTGGCCGGCTACTGGCCCTTATTGACAGCCCTGCAGTTATAGTATTATTGAAATGTATATAAGAAAGTTACTAATTCAGAAACTGTCTTTCTTTATGGTACAACTGCAATCTACCTCTCATACAAGGTTCCATCAAAGTATTTCTCTTGACTGCAGAAACAATTTAAGAAGCAGATGAGCCTTCAGAAATTTCAGTGCACACATTACTCTTCCTTGAATGCTTCAAAAGTGAGAACTACATCAATCACTTGGACTGCCTTTATAATGAAAGCAACTTGCTGGATATTCACAATTAACATCCACCATCTGCTACCACAGTATTGACTCACTTCCAGTTTCTAGTGCAGCACTGTGCTTCACAGGAGTTCCAGGTCTTGAACTGGTTGAACTATGGGTGCTTCCAGTCAGAGAGTACAATCCGTTAAGGGTACTGTTACGTGAAGAGCTAGAACTCCTACTCCCAATAGAACCACTATAGTCACTTGTTACAACTTGGTCATCTCTTGCCAGTTTAACATTGTATATCTCGGTGATCTCTTTGAGAGAGCTTGGTGTCACAATATCGAGTGTCACACAGGTTTCAGTATTGCGAATTAATGAGACAACAAATGAGTGATCTCCCCATTTGCAGTCTGTATTGTCAACTCCAGTGATTACATCTCCAACTTGGACCCCTGCATCCTATAATAATAATAATAATAATTAATTAATTAATAAAAAACTAAACCAACAGGTGATTTATCAACATATTTTTTTTATGTCACGTTATCCAAGTAACAAAAAACTGAGGAGAGTATAATAACTGCTAACTAAAAAGTAAGTGCAGTACTGTTTGAGCTTTCTAGTGGCGGGTCTAAAACACAGGTCACTTTCCACAGGTCAGAGAACAGGTCACCATGCTACCAGCAATGTGTCTCCTAGCCATATATCTTTTTACAAAATGGTACTTTTAGATTGAGGGAAAACTGCATGGCTTAGTAATTTATCAATGGATCAGCGACTTCTACTGATCTTGACCTGTGGAATGTGACCTGTACTTTAGACCTGGCACAACTTCTTTAGTGTTTTCAACTGCAGGTATGAAACACAGCTTACAGGTCACAAGTGCAGGTTAGAGTCAAGGTTGACCGTTCTACAGCAAATAAACAAAACTTAAAGTGTCTCCTAGCAATAATAAAAATAAGAGTGTTAGCTTAAGGGGAAACTGCTTATTCTTATTTTAAGATCAGTAGAGCAGTGACTTGCACTTGTGACCTATGACCTGTGTTTTGTACCTAGAGGATCATCTTTGCAGAATATTTAAAAATCACTAGACAGGAAGTTAATGTGTAAATCACCTTTGCTGCTCCTTCTTTTTCTATGCTCTGTACAATCACAGGAGCAGAGCCAATAACACTGAAACCATATCCACCATTTCTTCTTTCCAGCTCGACTGTTTTTGTTGCACTCCATTCTGATTTTGCATTGAAGATGTGAACAGGACCCTAATTACAAAATGGTATCTTTTTAAGTAAACTTTGTGTCCATTCAATCTTGTACTACTTTCCAAAAACCTGCCAAGGAGTGGTGACATACTACATTTACGTAATAAATAATAAATTAATCATGCCATTCACTGCAAAAAAATTCTAAGTGAATGGTTTAGTGTTAATTTTCATTGGTGTTTCCAAAATAAAATAGAACATTACATGGCCATTATTTAATTGATGTGTGTATTTTAGTTTATTATTTAACGTATTGCAATAGACTGTTTTCCCACTCATAGGCCTTGTCAGTAACTGTTATGTGCTCATGCACATTGTGGGTGGCATCTCCCCCAATGTTCTGCAATTGGTATAGGATTTAATGGAGCCAAAACCAATAAATTGTGGAATTGGACACATTTTAGGCATCCTACTGATCTCATGAGAAACAGTTAATTATATAAGACATACAGATATTTTGAGCAACAACAATTTTCTGTCCATTCAAAAGGCACTACATGTATGCATTTAAATTTTGGCAATAATGCTCACACATGACAGAGTACAGCTACATAACTTAAGAAATGAGCAATAATGAATGCTTAAAAGTAACTTAGTTGCTTACCAGTTTGTGAAACAAGTCTTCTACTGATGCACTGCTGAAGTTGGGCTGAATACAACAGGCATTTACTCTTGCTAATGCTGCAAAAAAAAAGAAAATTATTGAGTAATTATGACTGGAAAAATTTTTGTCAGAATAACAGTCATTATTAAGGCATTGTGAAGAACGTACACAAAATATTTGGCATGTATCACATTAAACAACCACCGGTATATGCAAACCTTCATATAATTAAACAGACCTTTTACTGGGGTAGGGGTCATAGGATCATCAAAGTCATCTTCTTCTTCCATAGCAACCAGTGTGTTGGTGGTTGTCATGCGAGCTTCCTGAAGAGCCTGGTAAAAAATTGGACGGAAAATAATGTGCCCTATTAAATAATTATAACTAACATGTATGACAATGTCTGATAGAAAATTTGTACATACAGTTGACTCCCGATAATTCGAACTTTCAAGTACCCTGCTAGCAGAGGCTTTTCCCTCGTGTTTCTCAGCGTTGTACTGCCATTCTCTTCGCGGTTTTGGCTGCTCACATTTTGTTTTGGTTGTTTCTGTGCCGAGAAAAAACCAAAACAAAACACGAGCAGCCAATTAAACCGCAAAGAGAATGGCAGTACAACGCTGAGAAACATAAGGGAAAAGCCTCTGCTAGCAGGGTAACTGTCAAGGGAAACACAAAAAAGTTGAAGTTATCGGGAGTTCGAGTTATTGAGGGTAAAATTATATTGAAAATGATCTGAAGAGAATTGAAAATTGCGTCAAGTTAGCAGGAGGTTCGAGTTACCGGTTTATTTAAAAAAATGATCTTCAAGTTGTAAAATAATGCATTCCTCATTTGTTGTTATTTTATTTTTACCTTATGTAGACCTGCAATTTTTCTACAGTGCCTACAAATCTGTCTTGCTTTCATGGCTTCTTCATGCAATTTTAGAGCAGAATGAAGGTGTGCTTTGGCTGAAATTTAACCATGTATGTTAGTTCATGTGTTAAAGAACACATTATTAATAAACTAAGTACAAAAAATATTATTTTTGTTTATTTACCATAGCACCATGACCTGTACTCTAAGCTGCCCTTGTAACCAGTGACCTGCATTTTGTACTGCCGCAGTTTCGGACTGATCGGCCAATAAGGCCATGCATCATTGCAAGCCTGGTGAGCAGCTTCGCAGAGGTGTCAGTTGGAATTCAGTAGTTCAATAAGGTGAAAATAATGGTTGCTTCAAAAAAACTACTGGCAAACAAGATTTGAAACCAAAAGTCTCTTTTAGAAGCAGGCCACCACTACTTTGAAATTAATGCAATGATCAATCATGAACAACATGCAGTTACCCCTGTATGGAGGAGATTGTCTCATTGATAGATGAGCTGCACCAGCTATGATTTTCAATACAAAATGACAGCAAAAAGGTGCAGCTTGCACAAGAATTTTTGCCAATGAATGGTTATTGTTAAGATTTCCAACCTTCCACTAAGTGGTGAATAATTATAATGATCATTATAGTAAGAATAATAGTAATAACGAGGACAACGCTGATGATGGTGATAGTGATAATGAGAATGATAACAACATTGAACTTATTATGGTGAAATTCCTTGTTTTAGCCTTGTATTTTAATCAAAGGCTGCTGTGAGCCAGCTCATGGATGAATCGTGTATAAGGGTAGAAAAGACATGCACAGTTCAATAGTCGACATGACCACCAAATTGGTCCACCAGTCAGTATACATGACAATTTGTTATTAGGGGCTGTAAAGTAACTTCTACCACTGAACAAAAACAGGCCAGTTAGTTTTTTGAAACAAGAAAAGATAACGTGACTATATTGTAGTTTGATCTAACCAGAAATTCCAAAATTATTGTTGTCATTCTTTGCTTCTAAAATATGACAGGGTCAACTTTTGGTGTTAAAATGCTGTTATATATAATTATATAGCAGTAATTTCCTGTTTCCTGCAAAGCAAATTATGTAAGATATTGCATTAAAAGCCCCTGTGACTATCCAGGTGAATTATGTTTCTATTATTAAATTTGACGCACCATCGACAAAAAACACTTCCTTTCTTCTAAGGCTTCACTTTTCACACGAAGGAAAAGAGAGAATTTTGCAATAACATCAGAGTGAAATTTGCTGTCACATTTTGCAACAGAAACTGAATTATTACCTTGTTTTTGCCTGGTGGCATTACCATCTGGCTGAGGTGTATGTAATAACGACATCACTATTTCTTTTTGTTCCTCATCACTGGAACTACCTACCAAATATTAGGACAAAAAAATTGTATTACATCCCCAAATGAGACTTTTTGCCAATAGGTGAAACAATACAGTGAAAGGAGGTAGCAATAAAATTGAACTGTTTAACATAGTGACTTTTAGTTATTAAAAGTCCTTGCAGTAATATTTTGAAACTAAACACTAGATAAATTATCAGACCTACCAACACTTTTCAGCAACCCATCTGCAACATAATAGTGTGATAAGGCTTTGTAGTGGAGACACATAACCTTCAAATAAAGTAAATTTCATGTAATTATTAATAATAACAATAATAAATTGATTATCAAAGAGCTGTCATTCATTATTGCCTAAAAGTACAGTACGTTGCCTTTAATACAGCGGAGAATTAAGTCAACCAACATTTAACACTTCATACAACTCACCGACATCAAGTTTTTCCAAGAAGCAGGAACACAACTCAAGCAGATTCCAGCATTCATCATCATCTGAGCCCTTTTGTATTTATTACTAGCCTGCAGAAAGTAATCAAAAGGTTAGATAATAATGATCAGCTGGATGCTCAAGGATACATTTACAGTGTGATTTCCAGAATCAATGATTTCCTTAACCTGCCATAAGCATTTTTGCAACCATACAAAGTAGAAATTGATATACAATCAGAGCCAGTGTCAAGGGTGGTGGTGGTGGTGGGGGGGAGGGGAGAATTAATAATGGTAATAGGGCTGAGTGGAGTCCAATTTGGTATCTAATCACATCAGTTTGAACAAAAACAAATAATTATACAAAACGTTTTCTTCTTCTCTAATAGCAAGCTTGAAATGAATTGGAATAATTATATTAATACCTCTGTCACTTATTATTAATACTCTACCTCAGCACACTCTTGAGCTGCGCTAACCATGTCTTCTAGTTTGCCGTCTATTCCTTCAAGAAGATGTTCCTCCCACCTACAAACCTGAGCTTGAGCCTGGCAAAAAAAGACACAAGTTTAACTTACGCTGGATTTTCTTGAAATAACTCAATAGTTGCATCAACAGAGAAAAATAATAAATTACCAAATTTTGCAAGTACAACATCAGAAGCAAGGCAGGGACTGAATCCCAGCTGGTACAATAAGTTGTGGTCCATTTTCTTGTTGGGGCAAGTAAGTTTTAATTAATTTATTTATTATTATTATTATTACTTGGCCAATGAACAAGGGTCCAAGAAAGTCATCTTCTAGGACAGTGAAAACTCATCGATATAACAGACCTCTATATAACAAACTTCTCTGTAATAATGAATGATTTTCTTTGCCCCAGTAATAGTAAAGTATATGAAAAATTAAATCGTGAATAAAACCTTGATACAGTGAACAAATTTTGGGGTGTCTTGAAACCAGCTGGCTTAGCCCTGCAGGTTTTGCCAGAAGGATACTACTAATAAGCAATTGAATTCTCAGAAAAGGTGTGAAAAGAATACAGAACAATTATTAAAGCAAGGAGAATTGACATGTTGGTAACATACCAGCATAACAGCCATCAACATGTCCATCACCTCTGGTGTTAAGTCAGCACTTGGAGAGTTGATGAAATTATCTTTGATAAATCTGAACACACCTGGAATAATTATTGAATGAGGCTGAGTATCATCTGAAGAATTATGGAGAATGAGGAAGGTGTTATCTGCGAGGCCAAGGCAGATCACAGGAGGCCCAAGCTTGGTGCATAAATTACTGCCAGTTTCAATACTGTTTTGGATATTACGAACGATTTAAAGACTTTGTATGAGAAATTCAATATAGCTGTTAAAATCTAGAAATATAAAGGCAGATTTTATGCCCTGAGCTTGGGCCGCCTATGGGCAGACTGACATCATTTTTCACATATTCTTCCAAATTTGGTTGACAGTATCTGGTTATGATGAATAATGCAAGGTATTTTACCCAATCAGTAATGGAAAAATACTTTGAATAAATAATAATTATAATGAAAGATATTACGTCTCTGTAAAAATGATTGTTAGAAATTTAAGAATGAATTTTTTCACACTAACCAGCAGCTTTCTGAAAAACATCAATTGCCTTGGTAAGACCTTCTTGAGTTCTTCTGTCCTTCAAAAAGGGAAAATTATGAAATGTCAGCACTTATTTGCCCTGTCCCAAATAAGCATCCAACCCATCGAAGCAGAGAATCCACAATAACATAAGTTAAAAATAATGAACTGTTAATTTGATAAGCAAAAAGGTAGCCTGCACCACAGACAAAACTAAACTCTGGTTTAAAGTCTGTTTGCGAAACAGCACCAAAATCATTGCTCTGGGCCACCACCTGTGTATAAGGATTTGAGTACGTGCCATGATCGGTTTGTCAAAAAAAGCCACTGTTGATTTACCGATCAGTATGAAAGGAATTATTCAAAATTAGTTGAGTCCATTAGGGGCACAGAAGAAGGTTATCAGCGCTGCTTTGCAGACGTTACTAACTGATGTTAAATTGCATCTGCAATACAGGCTACAATCTTGGACAAAACTGTTGAGAAAATTGTATACTTGGGGAGCATTTTTCTAAACACCATAGCTGTACCAGTTCTTCCATCTCTCCCTTCCCCTGAAAGCAATGTTGTTGTGCATTGAAAAGAAAGCCTGATCCCTGGGCGTTTGTAGGAAGCAACAGTGAACTGGGGGAAGAGGATTTCTTTCTGCAAAGGCATCATTTTGGAAATAGTTTTGTTGTGTAGGAAAGTGGACATGCTGGGGAAAACTTTCTCAAGTAGTTTTGGGATTGTAGCAAAAAGGTTACAATTCAGGCAGTGTGTATAGTTACTACTTAGCCTGCAATCATCCCCTCCCTACATGTATAATTATCTCTTTAATGTCTTTTGTGAGAAGGAGAGCATGATACATCTTTTATTCAATTTTAAAGAGATCACATGTAAAAAGCACCAGAACCTGGAGTTACTTATGACTGATCCAGATGTACGGTTCTGTTTTAATTGGCTGAAGATAAGATTTTTGAAGTCCCACAGGATTGCGACAGCTGAATGAAACAAAACCAATTTATTGCACAGATTCTGACCAGTAAATGCTTCCTTTTTTCGATTTTGTGGCGTGATTAAATAATAATTGACAGAAATAAAAATCCAGCTGCATGATGTTACTCCATCACAGAAATATGCTTTTGCTAATTTCTAGAAGAAACAAAAACTGAACATATAGCTATTGTTTTGAATTTAAAGAGTAAAAAGAGCATGCAGGCATTTTCATTTCTTCATGCCATGTTTACGACTTGTCAACCAGATGTTAATTATTTATTTTAAAGCAGGGGGAAGTCCATGCTCATGAAAAAATTAAGGCATGTTCTTTTTCCCCACTCTAATCTAGAAAAAAAGACTCACTTGATTGCAGGTTATAGCTATCTATGCAATACAAACTAACATTGAGTTAAGTCTCCTTACTTGCTTTGCTCCAATTTGACTCCAGATAGAACCAATGTTAAAGAGAATGCTAGCCTGCAATTAAAATTATTACAATTAATAAAGAAAAATAATATTATCTCAAGAATTTCTTCCGTTACACTAGTTGCCTTGATCCTTGCCCCCAAATCCCAAGGCAGGAGGCATCTATTCACATTCACGAGTTTTCCACTAACAAAGTCTATTTCCTGTAGGGATTTGTAGATTACTTTGATCAACTTTGGTTGGTTTTTGGTGTTTACATAATAAAAATTAATAAACTTGAAGTGAAGAAATTAAGCTTATTTTGATGCTGCAAAAACTTGTATTTCACAAAAAAACTTTCAAGAAAGAACCTAAAGGCTGAAATTTGGTCAGATAATTATAAGCACCATAAATTATACAAGATTTTATACATGGTAGCAAAGCATTCAAAAAATGAGTTACAGCCTGTTGCCAAACGTCAGGGTTTCTTGTGGATTTTTATGCATCACCATTTTCAGTTGGAAGAGTACAAGGCCATACCTTTTCAAATGCTAGAGACCTCTGTATTTTTGGTAGACCAGTTGTCATATCAAACCTTAAGAAGACAGCAAAACTTCAATAATTATTGTTGAAAGATAAATAATTACTATTCCAAAATAATGATAAGTAATGTTGAAATATAGCTAAATGCCTTTTCAGGTAATGGTGTTGTCAGCTAACCCTCTCTCTACAGCATTAATATTTATGATACCTTGGTTATTAATGTGCCATTCACAAACTTTTTATTTGCATACAAGGCAGGCTACATGTATCTTGGAAAAAAAGTTGTATAGTATCTGCTCATACCATAAGTTGTCTTACCAGTGAAAGTAAACTGGCATGGCTACTCCTTTTCTTTGAGGAAAGAATTTCCTCTCCACAAAATACAGTTGATTGTAATACGAAAATAAAGCATGAATACCATCTTCATCTCTGCTGACCTTACAAACAGCTTCCTAAGAACAACAATAACAAGTTGGAAATAAATCAACTCAACTTACAGTACAGCTCAGAGATAAGCATCCACCTAAACACCCTTCAAATGTGAGAAATAAGCATTAGCGAGAAATTTGATAATGCAGGTTAGTCCATTTATCTAACTCGCTCCAGAAACAGGTTGCACCAGAACTGATTAGTATGGTTTATATTGTTGTTGCAACAGCTGCAAACAAAAAGCCTAACAATGTCTACAAGACTCGGTGAAGTTTGATGAATGTGAACTGAAAAAGGTTTTGATTCTACAGTAATTGTGGCTTGACCTCATAATTCGAAGTAGAACAAAAGAATTTGCTTATTCCGTTCTTGTCCACAGCAAAATAATTTTTAAACTGGTGTAGAACAGCTTTGCTGCATCAATAATGATACAGAATGCTCAAACAGTTAAAATCTCTTCACAGACACTTTCTCAGGATCGCGGAGGACAGTTTACTTGCACGCGGTTGCCACTGTGACAATAAAACCCAGTTGCTACAAGCCAGTTATAGGATAATTCACATAAGGGTTCTCCAGAAAATCTTAAGAAGGAGGAGGAAAAATTTAAGAAGTTGCACATCAGTGCTTAATTGGGCCTGATAAGTCTTTAACCCAGAGTTAAGAGACTTCTACATGTAATTAATTTTGATGGCCGGCCTGAAAAGTGCTTTTCACTGCACTTTGAGCAACCATGGAAATAGTTAATTTTAGCCACGAGGGAGACAGGCCAGGTCTAAAGTGTACAGGTCACATTCCACAGGTCAAGAGTACAGGTCACTGCTCCATCAATAAATTACCAAACCATACAGATTCCCCTTGATCTAACAGAGCATTTTGTTAAGAGGTAAGGGCTATGAGACACTTTTAATGCTATCAATATTATTAATCTTTATCATGGTGACCTGTACTCTGACCTGTATATTAGACCCAGCAATTAAATTTATCACTGAGAAACTGCAAATATATGTAGTGGAATTTTTTTGGTGTGTGTTGCCAATGCTACTCTGATGGCCAGAGCTTGCAAAAGGAGAACCCTGCTATATTAAGAGGCCTAAGCCCACAATAATAATTATTAATATTTTTCTGCTTCTTAAAAGTGTCCAACAACTATATGCCTTTAATGGTAATGACAAAACTATGCAATTACCTCTTATAAGTAGATTTTCACCGTCATATAACTTTTAAGTGCATACAGAAGAGGCAATTCTTGTAAATGTAAAAGTCGAGCAAGGTTTAACTTTTACGAATATGCACAGCCTTTTATACATTGCAAATTTATAATTATTTTATGCAAATAAATTTCATGTGCAAAAGTGGAAATCTGGCTACCTTAATGCAATAAAAATAATTATTAGTAATATCACTGATATTCATCATTTTCACATAGACCATAATGCACCTTGTTTACCCCCTAAAATTTTGCATAACCATTGCTCCCAATTTCTACTGGGTATAACAGTCATCCCATGCCAAGAGGCATTACATAGTGCATTTTAATATAATATTCCATAATTATTATGGTCTATGGGAAATTGGTGAATGGGAATTTTTTTTAACAAATGGGTGCTTTTCACTCAACCAAAACTCCTGGTTTGCATTTTCAGCAACTTCCAATAGCGAATGGAAAAACATTTTCAAGAATTTCCAAAAAAGAGGACAACCACGTGGTATCCCAAAGTTTTCAAAAATTTCTTCCTGAAACTTTTCTTTTCATTTAACTTTGCTCCCATAATAATTGACAGAACTTTTGATTGAATGGTTCACATTTCAGAAATTTAACAGTTCCAGGGTTTTCACAATTAAAGCATTCTAGTAGCACAGGAAAGATGTAACGTTACAGAAAAATATTTTGAAAGAGGCTCCTCATCTGAATAAAAAAAGGTCACAGGCTACTGAAAATTAGACGGAGAATTTTTCACAGTACATGGAGAATTCTCCAATCTCTGATGCCTAATGAGCACTCTGCAGCTTTCGGTCTTTCTGGAAACTTTCAGCGGAAATTTCTGTACCACTCGCCACCATTAATTTTTTAATTTTCAGAACTTGAGGTCAAATGGAAAGTGCCCAAAATCTCAATCTAAAGTTCTGTCTCGCTCAACCATTATTTTTATGAGTTGCTGACAAACCTTTCTAAGATTTTCAAACAGCTCCAACTCTTTTACGTAATCGTCTGGAGCTTCACCATAATGATACAAAATAACATCCTGAAATGAAACAAAATAATCATTACCACCTAGTAAAGTTGCTTGTCAGCTGTTAGAAAGAGGACTATGAAAGAATTGAAGCCAAGGAATTTAAAATTTTACAAAATAAGTAAACTTGAGAAATAAATAAAAAATGATAATTTTATATAATTATTTTGTGTGCTTTTGGTTTGCTATGAGATGTCAGGCAGTTGCCTAGAGGGTTTTACTAGTAAAAGGCAAAGTACAGTAAATAAATGTAGCAGTGCTTGAGCTACACGTATTATACACTGTAAGAGACCTGGTAGTAATTGTAACATCAGGGATAAAGAAAATGCATTGCACATTTTTACACAGCAATATCAATATAACTCACCATTACCAATATTGATATAAGACAGTGAGCTAAGTACAGTAAATTCATGAAATGACTTTATTTATAATTAGAACAGACAATACGGTAAAAATTAACATGAATTCTACCCAAACATAATTGAAGGATACCTTAGATAAGCTAAAGTGCAAACATTATTTAGCATTTTTGATAGCAGAAGCAGAAAGGGGGGATGGGTTACTCACAACTCAAAGAATCTGACTCTTATGCTTAGGAAGTATGGTTAGCATACAAAGTACATCTGCAATACTGCATGAAATATATGACTAACACATTTTACTGATTGCGCATTATTACACAAAAAGACCCTTCCTGAACCTTTCAGTCTTCAGCAGCCTATGATTAAGTTACACTACATGTACATAAATCAACAATGTATAGGTTATTCAGTGGGGGAATTTTATCAGCTTACAGTATAGGACTTTCTGTTCAAATCTGTAGAAAGGTAAAAAATACAAATAATGACATTCACAGGTATATTTAAAACAGATAAGGCTATGAAATAAAAAAGCCGACAATTATTACAGGTGTTCATCAAGATCTTGATCCACCAGCTGACTTGAGTGATTCAGCGAAGATGATCTCAACTGAGTTAGCTGAATTTGATTAAGAAGTTTCTAAGTTGATAAGTATTACTGTATACTTTGCAGTTACACTGTATAGCAGTAACTGTTATTGTCAGTACTAACTTTAAAATTAGGCTTGAACTCAAGATCCTTTGTTTCTCTGAGACCAACAGCAATCAAAGGGATCTGGTGCTCAACACTCCTAAATTGCATATCAGACAAATGCACCAAAATAAATTAATTAATAACACGTATAATATATATGTGACTGTCAATCTTTCAAGATGGGGTTGTTGGCTAGGCTTTTTTTCTGCAAACACGCACTGGCCATCTTCACACAAGAAAATGATTACCCAACTCAAAGGGGGCATTTGACAGATGGATAATCTGTCTTGATGTTAAAATACGATAGTGTTCATTTTGGATTAATGAAGAATCCGTCTGATTTTATCCATCTAGCCGCGGTTGTTCAAACACTACAGTCAACTCCTGGTAACTCAACCCTTCAAGGGAAACAGATAAAAGGGCGAGTTATCAGGAGTTCGAGTTTTATTTTATTATTATTTTTTTCATTCAATTTATTGAGGGTAAAATTATATAGAAAAATTAATGTTCTGAAGGGAAATAAAAATTGCTTCAAGTTAGCAGCATGTTCAAGTTATAGAGAGTTCGAGTTAGTGGGAGTCAACTGTACATTGCATTATCCACTGAATCAATCACTATCCAGCAGATAACGCTCAGGGGAACCAATTGTGTCAGCTACTAGATAGAGACTTATCCACTGGATAGTGTTATCTATTAATTTTCTTGAACTACTGGGGCCTATATATATATTTTTTTTAATTCCAGCTGACCTCCCAGACAGGAATATTAACTTTAGTTATCAAATTCAATAATCACCTTCTGTATTTTCCACAACCTACTGCATTATAATCTAAATGCAGCCTGTATTTCATAGGTCAAAATGAAATTCAGGTTTAAAACTTTTTAAGCTACTGGTAGGTTGATTCCCACTTTCCTTTGTATTGTAGCCTTTATCTTTTATTAATAATAATCATGAACTAGGGCTAAAAGACATTAAAGGAAATTGAGAATCAATCTGATAACAAATTTACCCCCAACATAATTGCGTTCGACATTAGGAGAGCACAACAAAATCTTGGGAGCCCTGTGGTACCCAAGGGTGACCTTTTGTGGTACTCATTTCGTCATATGTCTGCATTTTCTGCACCATCTTGAAAAATTTATCTCAAGGGCACAAAAATGTTAAATACAATTAATTTAACATACGGCCTTAGCAATGGTTGCATGGTGCAATGGATAATGCATTACCCTTACACCTCGAAGGTCTCGGGTTCGACTCCTGCCAGGTGAAATTTGTTGTTTGTTTTGTTTCTTTTTTTACATATAGGAAGCGTTTGCAGTATCAATTAGGAAATAACATCACATTTGACAGTAAACCTAAAAAAGCTCGAATGCACTTCCTAATCTGAGATTACTACTAGTATCTACATGTATATGTTGCAGTTAATTTTGTTATTTTGGCTAATTTTTGTTTTTCCTTTGTTTCAAATTCATTAGCATACATTACCATACCCTAAAACAATGGAAAAATTAAAATTAACTGAGATAAAAAATTAACTACAATATATACCACACCTGTCAAATTGATACACATCAAATGTACTGTTAATCCCTTCCAATTCTTCTTTGAGCAAATCCAGCTGAGAATTGGCAAAACTCAACTCTGTCTTGACAGCAAGTTTTGTTTTACGATCATTTGTTAACCTGCAACAAACCAAACTCTTTGTTGTTTAACCACTTTTGAAGACAATTTTTTTTTTCAAATTTTAAAGAAATTCCTAAAATACAGTGCTGTTGAAACTTTGGCATGCGGACACCCTCGGGAAACAGAACCTGGCAACGAAGTTTCAATAAGCACCGACAAAAGTGTCACTTATTTTGCTCAGAGAAGTCGGCTACTTTTCTCCCTGAAAAAAGAAGCAACTAGTGCTTTTGTTGTTTTTAATTGTTTCCGTAGACTATTTTGTTACTTATTTTTACATATTTACATATTTTATCGCATTTTAGCGTTCGTGACATTTTTTCCTGTTTTTACCATTTTAATATATTTATGCTAATTTCATATTTTACTCGCACTTGAAAATGGCCTTGGAGAGGTCGAAATGTCGTGACCTTTTAGCGTTAAGTTTTATAACAAAATCAATATCTAAGAAATTACTCATAAACAAATAACGTATCATAAAATCGGAATGACAAAGTAAAGGCCCACTGGTTTTGAGTTATGCTTTAGTTATGCAAATGCTGTATTTCAGTCAATTCTTCATACATTTCTTTGGAGGTTTACACACAATTTGTTATCGTTCAAATGTACGTTTGTTCATTGCTTGTAAGTTGTGTGGCTGATATTCGGAACCTGAATGAAAGCTACATTTTCTTGAATGAAAACACACTCTTTTATACTCACTTTAGTCCCCAAAATGCTGGAAATAAAATTTTAGGCTTTGAAATTTCAAAACTTTCTGAGGGAACATGCCCCCAGACCCCCCTAGAAGTGAAGATTAATGGCACCTTGTTGGCACAGTCAGGTATTTTATTCAAACCTGCTGGCTACTTCAATTATTATTGAAATCCATGTGGCACCTTTGGTTGTTCAGGTGCAAAACCCTTTCCATCAGTCTTTAAAAGCTACTCCAGCGAGTTTTTAGGCACTTCATTGTACTTAAGGGGCACAAAAAAAATTAATAATCTCGAGAAACAGCATAGATGAAATTAAAACCTGAAGCGGTGAAAGGCAACCAGTTGGCTTACAAGTATGGCTGTATGAGGAGTTGCACTAAAGACTGCAAAAATCAACTCAACCTAAAGCTCAAATTGAGACTTGAACCCAGGATCACTGGATCATGAGGTCCTCCTAGGAGGCAACCTATGTCCCAAGCCTGAATTTCAAAACCTGTTGCTTGTATTAAAGAAGGAAGCCACGTCCCTGCTTTAATTTTCTATTTTTTTAAATGCTTGTCTTTGTCACGGTCATAGTTTCAACTCAGTTTTGTGTAATTTGTTGCCAAATTTTCATAATTAGTGTTACATGTATGTGACTGTTTCAAGGCCCCCGGTAAAATCAAAATAATTTAAATTATACCTACATGTATAAATAAAGGAAGTATAAAAAAATGTGGATGGCTCACTCAAACACCAAAATTTTAGAAGGTGGGGGAGTGAACATGCAGGAGGTTCTTTTGGTTCTATTTTCCCTTTGTTTCCTATGAAAGTAGCCGGTCAGGTCTAAAATACAGGTCACACTCCACAGGCCAAGAGTACAGATCACTGCTCCAGGGATAAATTTACCAAACCACACCGATTCCCCCTGACTGTTCTAGATCAAGAGTACTAAAGCCTGGTTTCTATCATCCCAACTGCCCTAATCATTTCAAATTTTGAAATGATCAGGATGATTGGGATGATTGCTTGTTTCCATAAGCTTGTCTTGTAATGGTTGCCTTGAAGACTAGAGGCAAGCTCTCATCAGCAATGTTCCTGGGTATGAATTTTGGCATGAGTTCTACAAAGATAATGGCGGATGCTAATCAGAGAGCAAATCTTGTGGCCTGCTTATCTGCTCATTGTCTCAATTTTGTACTGCAGACGACTTCAAGGAAGACACAGTATCAGGTCCAGAACTCAATTAATCTTCTTCAGATATCAGCCATATGCGATGCAAACATTCTTTTCTTTTCTTTCTCTGCTTCAACTGTGTCCCGGCCAAATTTCTACCCGATTACTGGGATAATGAGTGATAATTTTGGGATAGCCTTTGATTGTTCTGATTATCTGAAAATGTTTCCATATGATCATTTCATATTTTTCTTGATCATCACAATCCTCTAGATCATGATCGAGGTAGACTCATTCAACCAGGTCTTAGGCATTATTGTTCTCTGGGTGGTGTTTCCATTTTAAATCAGCCGAATCGCCTGAACATTACTAACTTGAAACAACTGGGGCAATCCAGATGGTCACATGGAAACTTCACAACCCTGGTTGGATAAGCACATAATGGTACATGGATGAGTCTTTTGGGAGCCTTCCCCTCTTACCAAACTTCCATTGCAAGCTAGCCTTTCGAAATTTGTGAAAGATCTGTGAAAAAATTGTCGAATGCTTTTTTTGAACAAAGGTCATAGACTTATGGCCAAGAATTTTAAAAGAGACTCCAAGAGCTCTTTAACAGCGGGGGAATCTTAACATTTGAAAGAGGTTTATAGAATATGCTTTATAAAATTAATATTATTGGTGTCTTTTATGTAATTGTTTAATCAGACATCTGAATCAACATTGAAATCGAACATTGAATTTTTTCAGACTATCGGGTCAAGAGAATTTAAAGCTTAAAAACAAAAAATAAACATATATTATTTACAAAATAACATCAAAATAAAACAGGAAAGTTCTAGACATGAAGTTTCTAAGGCTTGAGTCCACGTCCAAATCCAAATCAGATGACCAAAAGAAAATCTATTTATAGTAGGCTAAGCTTATAATTCTGTTTCATGATATAAAAAAAGCTTTTTAACTCAATCTTAGCAATCTTGACTGGAGAACAAAACCTCACCTGAGAGCTTTCATCAGATTCTCTGCTCCGTCTCGCAATTTTGTCTGCCGAAATATTTTGTGATTTAAAACTTGTCTCTTGTGTTGAAGTTTCCATCTGGCAGAAGTTTGACGAGCGCCAAATTCGCCGTCGTCCTGCTGCGTAAAAATTACACAGAAAAATATCAGCTCACTTAGCTTTTTACAAGTTGATCACTACAGATAACAACAATACCAGCCGACAAAATAACCATCAGTTCTGTGTAGCTTTAAGGCTTACATTAAAGACACATCGATCTAGTTATTTATGAAATATGATGAGATAAATGCCCGTAGATCAATAACATACTTCAAGGGTTTCTTGTTATCATAGTTGAAAGGACCGTCGATCGATGGTCCGGTCAGATCTAGGAATGTTATTTTCAAAAACAGCCTTAATTAAAACGAGCCAATTTGACTGCTTTAGGGAATGGAATATTGCTGCTTTACTGAGAAATTAAGCGGAACTTACCACCACCGGAATAGAATTTGCGCGCTCCTTTTTTAAAACAGAAGAATCACCGCTCACCGCTATAAGATTGGCTGCCATATTATGTTAAAGGCTGGTCATTTTTCATCCAGAAAAGTTTGCCTCACAAATTAAACTGGGCAAGTTTTAGAAACCAATTCAAACGTATCGGATCGATGGTTTGTTGTCTAGGTGCGTGTTTCTATTTCCGTTCTGTCAAATACCAAAAATATATAGTCACTTTCAGCTCATTTGCAAACCAAAGAAGCGAGGAGAAGTGAACAGGTTCACGTGACTATGTCGTAAAAAGATCCTTCCCGCCAACCCACACCCCACCGTAGGGGCGGGCGTTCATACAAAAACCCCACTGTAGGCTTAAAAATAGGGTGCAAATGCCTCCACCCCGGGGAAAACACCAAAATTGCATTTTCCAGCCTGAAATGCAAATACCATATTTATGTGAAGTTTCTAGTAATCTTAATCAAAACACGTGAAGCGCCCTACGCAAATCGCTCCTAGCCGCTGATTAATACCAATGACAGAACTGTAAACTAGAATTTTAATAATACGTTTCTTACTTTCGAAGACGTTTAATATAGTGAATGATAAACAAACAACCGATGTGCTTAACATAAGTGCCTTACTTTATTTGTATAAACGCCCCGGCTTTTATTAAATTTTTAGCGTTTTCATTCAAGGGCGGCTTTTATTCGAGGGTGCATGGCATTTATTTCAAAATAAAATAAAATCACTGACAATAGTTATTGTAAATCGTTTGCAAATATCATGTAATTTAAAGGTTCCATTGTCTCTCTTATTTTGCTGAGATCGAATCGTTTATTTCTGGATGGTGTAAATTACCAAGTTCTACCGACCTTTTTTCTTATTATCCTCGAGTAAACGGCGCATTCTTCTGATTAGGTGCGGCGTTTATTCGAGGGCGGCGCTTATTGGTAATTTCGCTTCCATCTGCGGCGTTTATTCGGAGGAGTCGTTTAATCGAATAAATATTAGACTGCAAAACAGTCGGTTTTTTTTCTCAAAATCAGTAAGGAAATCGGTAAAGCGTGGCGTAAGAGTCTTACACGCGCGAGGCCCGAAGGGCGCGTGAGGCGAGAGAAAAAAACCGTATTTTTAGCGTCTCTCCCCAGTCGTCAGCCTCGTTCCAGATCTTTCGTTTAACTGCTCGCGCTTACTTGAATACGCAAAAATACGGACTGTTTTGCAGTCGAAATAAATATGGGATTTTCTCATCACGATGAAACCGTTTCGTCAGCCTAGGTATAAGTTGTCGCATTGATCGTACAATACACGAAGTCAGTTATATTAACTTTCAAATAGCTTGCAAAGTTTTTCTAGGCATTTGTAGATTCTATTCTAAGACTGTAATCTCCGTAACAAAACCAAAACTATTTCAAGAAATCTCGACAAGTCTCGAGTCAAGTTCCATAAACGAGAGTTCCAGTTCAACCTCGTCACATGACATCAAACACGTCATAATTGTCAGGATGTACATAATATAACACAACTCGAAATGTCACTAACATCATTTCTGCCTCAACCATTCACGCACAAAGAAAGTGTCTTTTCCTTTTAACTCTTCAAACGATACTTTCATTGTTTTTCCTCCATGTGCGAACTGATCACAATGGTGAGAGGCAATTGTTGGTTTCACATGACGTCACTAAAATTCAAACCAAAAAACTATCGATCCAACCGATATTTTACTTTCACGATGCATTAGAGAAGCTGAAAACTAATTTTCATACAAATTTTCGCTTCAAAAGGGTTCTTAGTTTTGTGATAGAGTACGCTTGAATTTCTAAGCTTTTGCGTGACGCGGCATTTACATGACGGCCAAGAGGGCTGTCATGTAGATTTAAAAAATGACTTATTTCAGGAAATTTTGCTATCTAGAAAGTTCATGTATTAGAAAAAGTATTACTTTAATGTTTTTGAGTTTCTTGAAGAATAAATTCACGCTTTTGTAGCAAAACTTAGTAACAGATGTTCCTGTTGGTTTCCGTCCGCCATGTTGGAGCACATCCAGGTGAGCACCAGCATGGCGTCTCCATACAAATCTCTATAAGTTTGGGTAAAACATTCCTTCGGATATCTCGTATACGAAATATTCCTCTGATCTGAATCTTGGCGAGGGTCTTTGTATATGTACCTCCTTTCATTTCCCAGATTCTGGACTTTATCTATTGCTGGTTTTCAGGACTAGTGTCACGCCATTCAAAATAGATCAAAATCAAAATCAAAACCGTTCTCCGTATTTTGGAGAGGGGTTAAAAGACATATTCATTCAAAATATTTTCTAATTTCTAATTGGCTAAAAGCACACGCATAATTCACCATAACCAGTTATTGATTACCAAATTTGGAAGAATTTTTGTGTTTACCGAGGAAATGACGTCAAAAATGCAGCCCTCTACAGGTTAATGAACCCGTTAACCAAGAAGACCTTTGGCTGTTAAAAAAAAAAAAAGAAGACCTTGGGCGAGGTTGAGTTGTTTTGGTTATGAAAACAAAAATAGCCGACACTTCACTCGTTTCAAGAGTAAGAACTACAGCTGGAACTAGGCGAAGTAATAACTAAAAAAACATAGCAAAAACAGCAAGAAGACTTGAACTCGCAGGGCGACATCTGCTGTTCGGAGAATATCGAAAATGAACTTTAAAACATCGATGGAGGTAAGCATGTTGTAGCTATGTTTTTAAACTAGGAATTATTTTGAATGAATAATAAAACAATTATTGAATTCGGCTTTCGTATCATATGAAGAATTATGGAGATTTAGGAGGGTGTTATACGGGATTCGACTTAATACTACCTTTCAAAAGGAAATTATAGTGAACGTTTCCACTAGCCTGAAATTCATCCGATTGCTTCGAGTTGTTTTCTGCTCTCAACAACGTCTGAATCGACCGGCCGTTAATGCCGTCCAGTGACGTCTGATTATCATTGGTGGAAAGGAAATGAGATCAGAAGAAGGTACAACCCAGGGGGACCCCCTTGCTATGTGTCTTTACGCAGTAAGTCTTCAGCCATTAATAGCACGCTTGAATGCCTCTACGTTAGTAAAGCAGTGTTGGTTCGCAGATGACGCGACTGGTGCTGGTTCCTTGGGGGAACTGAAGAAATGGTGGGGTGTACTAAACGAATCGGGTCCGAGCTTGGGATATTTTCCCAATGCGAAAACGTGCTGGCTTATTGTGAAGCCTGAGAAAGAAGAGGCAGCGAGTGATCTTTTTGATCAAACGTCAATCAACATCTCCACTCGGGGTCAGAAGCATTCAGGAGCAGTACTCGGCTCAAGATCTTATCTTGAAGAGTATGTAAGTGAAAAGGTGGATGATTGGGTTGGCCAGGTGGTGAAACTGGCAGAGTTTGCAGCAACCCAACCACAAGCCTGCTATGCGGCATATACCTTCGGATTGAAGCACAAATGGACGTACTACCTGAGAACATTATCTGATATTGAGGAACTGCTAGAACCATTGGAACGTGCTATTAGTGATGCCCTGATACCAACAATTACGGGCCATACATGCACAACGAGTGAACGAGAACTGCTGGCACTACCAGTGAGGATGAGGGGACTGGGACTAGAAAACCCAGTGGAGCGTGCTGGATTCGAACACGCAATGTTTCTTCAGGTAACCGCCCCTCTTGTCACGCAAATCGTATCCCAAGCGCATGAACCTCCAGATGATGCTCTGATAAGATCTTTGCAGTTAACCACGCGTAGAGAGAGAGATGTGAGACTGGACGATAAATTAGAAGACCTGAGGAATTCCCTACCCGAGAAGACCAACAGAGCGGTCAATCTCGCAGCACAGAAAGGTGCTTCTAGTTGGCTAACTGTCATTCCGGTAAAGGAAATGGACTTAAATCTCAACAAGAGAGAATTCAAAGACGCAGTCCATCTAAGGTATGACTGGCAGATTAATGACGTACCAAATGTATGTATCTGTGGAGAGCCCTTTAATGTCGATCATGCTATTATTTGTAAACGGGGGGGCTTCATTATACAACGTCATAACGAGCTGCGGGATCTTGAGGCGCAGATGCTTGATTTGGTCTGTCATGATGTTGAAGTTGAACCAGTTTTGCAGGAGATTACCGGTGAGTCGTTAGCCAGAGGGGCTAATACTGCCCCCGATGCCCGGCTGGACATTCATGCACGGGGTTTTTGGTCTAGACAGGGTTCCACATTCTTTGACGTACGGGTGTGCCACCCAAATGCGGAATCGTACAAGGACCTCACCCCTCAGCAAATATATCGCAAGCATGAAAATGAGAAGGAACGTATGTACGCAAGCCGAGTTATGGAGGTGGAACAAGCCACGTTGACGCCGCTGGTGTTCACCACTACTGGTGGCATGGCACCTGAATGTCAAGTCTATCACAAGCGTTTAGCGGAGCTCCTGTCAGTCAAGAAAGGCGAGGATTACTCGACTACTATGTCTTGGATTAGAACCAAAGTCTCATTCGCCATTCTGAGAACATCCCTCTTATGTTTAAGGGGATCGCGTTCATTGAGGAGAGTAAATCTGAACCTAAAAAGGATGGATTTTGACATCGAAAGAGGACTTTTAGGACGATAGATTTTGATTTTAGTGTGTTTTTGAATGAAATGACTTGTACTATTAGAATCAGCGCATTAACAGTTTTGTCATCCACTGGGACTTTTGAATTGATTATTTTTTTTAAAACTCTACGTGATTTCTTGGAATTTTTGAATTGCTAAGGAATGTTGCTGGAATTTTATATTGATACGGACGTTTTCTTTTTATGAATATTTTACTGAAGTTTTGTGTGCAGCTTTTTTATAAGATGTTAATGAAGAATTGTTATTATTAAAATTAACTAAGTGTTTTTTTGAAACGAAAGTATTTGTAAACAGTTGTTTGAAAGAATAGTTTTTTTAATTGAATTAATTGTAAATAGGATTTTAATAGTAGGCACTGTTATCAATAAAATATTATTATTATGTTGATTGTCTAAACATTCGCATAATTATGTATAATTATGAAAAATTTTAGCGGGATTGTCGCTTGAGTATTCAACGGATCGCATCCCTGGCATTCTTTCGTGTAGTTCAAAAATTTCTATAAGCTTAATCTTTATCTCAAACAGCAAAATTGCCCTTGTCTTCGAAACTGAAATGCTAAATTGAACTGCGAATGAAGAATCATTGCGGAGAGTCGCTAGGTTTTTCATTTAGAGCCGCTTTGTGGTTTTGGCGGCCGTTGACTTTGTTTACGTGAAGTTTTCTGAGATCTGAATGTTATAATTCGACCTTCTTGTTATTTTTACCGTCGTCAAGTGTAATGATTCTTTTAGCTTTTCTTTTTGTTTTCTTGTTTTTTTTCTTTGTTAGGGACCAAATAGTTTCTTTTCAGAATTAAAGCAAATCATTATTCGCTCGTTGTGTGTTTGAACTAAGTGTTCCGTGTGTGTGTATTTCATTGCGTGATTGCGACCGAGTTTGATTATAGAATTCAGTACAAACCGGTTCAGAGTTATACTGCATGCAGTTGATAGTTTGAACGTTAAACATGAATTATGATGGAAAAAAAAAAGCAATTCTCTATAATGCACAAATTTCCAAACGATATTTCTCGGTTTGCAACTTGAAAACCGTGTTTTACTTTTTGCATGAATTAAAGCAAAGATCAAGGAGTAGTGACGTCACTGGACGGCATTAACGGCCGGTCGATTCAGACGCTACTGAGGGAGTAATAACGACTCGAAGTAATCGGATGAAATTCAGGCTAGCCTTAGATGCGTCGCTTCAACAAATTGACATGAAACATAATCTTTACATTTCACATTTCTAAGGGGAAAATTAACTCTTCTTTCCACAGAAAAACACAAACCATGACCTAGAATCCCCTTAATGTCTGTTTTTTCTTTTTTCAAAGAGGAAGAAGCAGCTGAATGATATATCATGATGTACAGTGTATGTTTGCGTGGCTTAAATAATTCAATTACTGTGGCCTGTCACGCATTCTTAAAGAGGGTTGGTCGATTAGAAAACAATAGCGTTGTAGTGACCAATTCTATAATATTATCATCTTTTTTAAAATGATAGTTATTGATAATAAGGAAAAAATAAGAGTTAAGTTGCAAGGTAAGTCCTCTTCTCAGCACAATAAAATTTGTAGGCACTCTTTTTTGCGTGCCTTAAAAAATAGAGTCAACGTCGAAAGATTTCAGTCAAATGATGATATTTGCTTATCAGAAAACAGTAGATCTTTGTACATGGCACTATGATAAAAAAAAAAGCCCTACACTTTTCCTACCTTAAAAAGTTTTATTTTTTTTATAGTAAGAGAAAATCAATTTAATGCTTTGCAAAAGGCAAATTAGATGTAAATTTTAGTTTCATTCAAAGATCTATTAGTCCGGGCAACAACGAGAACTGGTATATGATGACGTCACCCAAATTTCAACATGGCGCCCAAACCAAGGGACACGATCCAGGGTCACTTTTCAGCTCTTTGCTACGCCTAGAAATTACCTTTTCCCACAGTACCTTAAGAGCGTTGTCTTTGAATGATGAGGAAGCACATGAGTGTAAAAAAAATGGCAACCGGCGAGGTTTGCGTGTTCTCTGGAGGTAAAACGGCTGAAAACGGGAGTGCTTCAGCTCAAAGATTTACCTGACAAGGCGCAAAACATCTGAAGATAGAAAGGTGTGTAACATTTTTTGGATCTTTGAAAAAAATCTTTTTGAAATCTACATAAAATTTGCTTGTTAATGGTGGTTTTGTTGTCGTAGTGCAAAGCATTTTCACATAGTGCTGTGCGTTTGAATTTGCAATAGTGAGTTTGCGCCATGTGCGAATTTTTGTAACGCCATGTTCATTTTATGTTCTATTGCAATGTGGTGGAAAAGCACGTTGTGTTTTTGGCATAAAGATGCCGGTTGGGTGACAAAACTTTATCGAAAACCCGAACTGTCTAGATTGCGTTGGTTTGTCCAAGGAGCAATGCAGAAATGTTGTTTCGATCGTTGTTTGACCGATCGAGCAGACCTTACTGTGGGACGGCTGTGTATAAAAGTGGGACGGGGACAAGGGGACGGGGATATGGGACGCGTGTGTGGGGACTTGGGGACGCGAGACTAGGGACTTGGGGACATCAAGTATGGGACGCGGGGACGTGTGGGACGGGGACGCGGGGACGATAATGATTATTGAAAAAGTCGGAGGTAAATGCGATATCAGTCACTTTTCTCGTGAATATGTTTTGGTGAAGGCAACCTACCCTGCCCTCCTTAATAGGGTTCCCTCCATGCCTGTTTACGAAGCGAGCACTCGGCGAAGATCCCCTGCATTGAAGAAAGTTAAACCGTAGTCCTGGTCTTTTTGCTGATGGAATATTGGAGCCCAAAGCAGGGTAGGGTGGGTTGCGGTCGCCAAAATTTATGTAGAATAACTGTATTCGATTCAAAATAAATAAAAGATTAACGAGCTTCGAACCCCGAAGTGCCAGCTCCGAAATCCATCGCCTGTACCACTAAACCACGGGGGATTCAACTATTGACAAATTTGGTGGCAAACCTAACAGTCAGGGGGGGCTGGCAACGGCCTTTGATCTTGCCGCTTTTCGGCTTTCCATGATCGCCCCAGTTAAGAAATCTGTCAATCCATTCTCGACCCCAGTGCTTACGGGTTTGGGAATGCGCCCGTAAGCTCTGGGAAACTCTGCGCCGGAATAGCCAAAATCTGGCTATTTGGGCCTCACAGCGCATGCTCTTTGATCCAACCCAAAATTTTTGTAAATAAGATAGAGGCAAGATGTAAATTGTTCAGATTAAACGTGAAGTTGAGCGAGATTCTACTTTTACGCTTACATGCGACCCTTCATACATTGCCTTTTAACGACAGTGGAAATCAACCCTAACCATAATCACGATAGTCAGTGCGCTTACTCCTATTATAAAGAAATATTTTCTGTAACATCATATATAAGGTGTCCAAGGTGGTTTTGAAAGATGGAATCTAATGTTGACCATAAATAACACATTTTCACGAAGAAAGAGATATCGCATTTACATAAACTTGTAGGTATTCGGAACGGAAATGACAATCTGCCCAAGGCACAGACACTAAATAGCCTGTGTACAGACCCCCCTTCCCTCAGCAAAAAAGGGGCCCCTTCTCTGAGGGGGTGGGAGTGGTGTGTACACATGCTAACACTAAAATGACAATCTCCCTAAGGCACAGACAGCTACTTGGCAGGCTTTTGCGAGCGCCAAGGCCTTGTTAATAGGCTCGATTGGAAGCCGATGTTCTGAAAAATGAGCCCCCAACGGACCGGGAGACGGCAGAAATCGAACCAAGGTCTTGTCAATACCCCGGTCATACTCTGGGTCATACTGGCAAAATAACTACTGTGACAGGAATCTGTGAATTTCCAGATAGCCATCGAAATAAGTCAAAGTTTTGTTCCATCACGTAAGTATCATTCTTTTTCCTTCTTCATGCAAAAAATTTTCTAAACGTACAGTGATATTCTAATTTCTCTATTCAACATTTTATCTTGCGATGTTTTCTGATGTTCGTTTCCTGTTTATTTGAGCTTGCAAAGATAGTTTATTTATTTCTATTTTTTGACAGCCGTGAATATTGCCCTAATCAATTCTTACCTTTAAAATACTATACATAAAGGTTAATCCGTGTGTTGTAAAACAAGAGCATTATAAAATTAATGGGAAAAAAAGAAAGAAATGTCTACACGGAGTCAGGATTCAACCTCTTCCCCAGGGCTTTCCCGCCCCTGCCGTTTTCTAAGAGGAATGTCCTGGCGACGAGGCTAGGAGTCATTGGGGTGTAAATTGGTGTCGTTCACGTGACTGTATGAAAAGTATTTCATTCTTGTAATAAAAATATTTTCTTTGAACTTAAACATGTCTTTAGTTTTGCAAAAATTAGTGAGACTTAAAAGTACCAGAATGTTCAGTTCAACTTTATATAGCCGATTTGCTCCTCCTGTTGCAAGAAACTTGAAAAAACTTGACGCCAAAGGGTCGAGAAGAGTGCGATGAACAGTCAGCAACCATGTCCACACCTTTGCCGGAGAGGTTTATTGGACAAGATTTCTCTGTTTTTCATGTTTTTGATAAAAAAAAATTTCTCCAGATTCCTGTTTTTTTTTTTTTGTATTTGTACCCTCTTGAACAATGTACCATCCACCCTCTCTCCCCTCTGTTCCAACTCTACTTTTACAAGCATTTGTACTTAAAGGGGTGGAATTTCTCCTGTGTATATTAATTTCTAAAAAAATGAGTCCTTCTACTTTTCCCTTAAATTCTTAAACTTAGTTCTTTTTTCTTTAAGAACCAGGGTACTAAAGTGGTTTAGGGCTCCGGGGCTCCGGGCTCAAAATAGCGGGGCTCCGGGGCTCCGGACCAAAATAAACAGGGCTCCAGGGCTCCCGAGAAATTGATCAAGGACTCCAAAAACAAATCCAAAAGCAAATCCTAGACTTAGAAAATACAGCTTTTTCTATTTTTTAAACGCTAATTTTATGTTTTTCTCCACTCTACTCGTGTTTGACAGTTATCTAGAGTTATTTATCAATCATGATCAATGGAAACGTTTATATAATATTTGACACAGTGAAGGACGTGTCAGGGTTGGAAGGTTAAAACGCGGCAAGACCACGACTTCTTTCATACAACGATGTGACAGATCCAAAAGTTTGAAAAGTTTTTCTTCGTCGTGGCATTTTCGCAAGTAGTTTCAAGTGAAAAAAAAAATCATGTCGATTGCAGAGGAAGAAAGAGAAGGTGAAGGATCCAATGAGCCTACGTTGATCCGCTATGCGGATTTTTTCTATAGTCTAGGTGGGACAAAATTAAGCCGCTATAAAACTTCAATCAAGCAGTACATATCTTAGTAATTTGGAGTTTAAACCTGTATAAATGATGCAGTTAAAAAGTGTGGATTGCAGCGCACGCCCAAAATAGCATTAGTTCAATGAAAAGAACTCGAATGTTAGTTAGCCTCAGTCTAGTTTACTGGTTTTTTTACTATCTTCGTTCCGACTCCCAGCAAACAACAAAAAAAGCACGTTATGACGCTATCTTTTTGCAAGAATGTCCGAATTTTAATTTTTGGACTACGGGCTCCGCAGTAAACGTTTTGAGGGCTCCAGGCTCTACAGTAAAATAATATTAGGGCTCCAAGCAGCGAAGCGATGGGGCTCCGGGATCCGCGAAAAAAAAATTAGGGCTCACGGGCTCCAGACACCCCCACTTCCCCCCTCTCCCCCCTTTGGGACCCTGAAGAACCACCAAAGACGATGCTAAGGCTGCAATAAGCGCACTCGGCCTTTTCTATTCTTCACATAGTGAAATGCCCACCCTTTCATATACGTGAAGCCTGGAAAAGATACCCCATCATAGGGTATTTCCCCCACCCCCAGGCCAAGTCCGTGCTCACCTATTGCCAGCCCACGTTGGACTCTAGGCCCGTTTGAGTCAATACCTAAACCTAGTCCTAAGCGTAAACAATAAGGCAATGGACGAAATAACCAATGTGATGAGCTTGAATATAAGTTGAACTTGACCATAGAGGTCTGCTGCAAGAAGACGAGGAGTTCGAAAGGTAAAAGCTTGTTACACAAATCGCTGAGAATTGAGATCACAAGACCCTCAGTCAGAAGCTTTCAACCTATGTGTATGTCAAAATCAACATAGTCAGTTCAACGTGATAATGCTAAAAAAATCTTGTGTCACTTTGAAATACCATTCAAATCCAGGGAAAGAAAAGGAGACCTAACTGACAAACTTTCGTCTTTCATACAAGAGTGCACGTGCTTTTCTCCATCTGCTCAGGAGTGAACATAGGGATCCTTAATTTAGTGTGATTAATAACCGGCAAAAACTTTTGGGATTATCGTAAACAAAAACTATGCCTTTTTCTGCATGCCAAATTCCTAATTTTTACTGAAACGTTTTTTGCAAATTGGCCATAAACACAATGCTCTGTTAATACCACCCTAAAGTTTATAGGGTAGCCTATAGTTAGCTAGGGATCTAGGAAATGTGTATGTTGCCTAAAGGACTTTGCAGGTGTGGTCTTGTGGTGTCGCACTGGTATTCCTGAAGTTGTTTGTGAGCTATTTCCAAAATATTAATTGTTAATTCTGTAGTTGAAAATATTGTGCTACTGCTCGTGAATAAGAGTGGCCGTGTCCAAGTGACTACTTCGTACCTATTTGTAATGTATTGCTGGTTTTCAGTGTCACGCCATTCAAAATAGATCAAAATAAAAATCAAAACCGTCTAATAGATAAAGTCCAGAATAAGGGAAATGAAAGGAGCTACATGTACAAAGACCCTCGCCAAGATTCAGGTCAGAGGAATATTTCGTATACGAGATATCCGAAGAAATGTTTTACCCAAATTTATAGAGATTTGTATGGAGACGCCACGCTGGTGCTCACCTGGATGAGCTCCAACATGGCGGACGGAAACCAACAGAAACATCTGTTACCGACTTTTGCTACAAAAGCGTGAATTTATTCCTCGAGAAACTCAGAAAACATTAAAGTAATACTTTTTCTTATACATGAACTGTTTAAATAGCAAAATCTCCTGAAATAAGTCATTTTTTTAACCTACATGACAGCTCTCTTGGCCGTCATGTAAATGCCGCGTCACGCAAAAACTTAGAAATTCAAGCGTCCTCTATCACAAAACCAAGAACCCTTTTGAAGCGAAAATTTGTATGAAAATTAGTTTTCAGCTGCTCTAATGCATCGTGAAAGTAAAATCTCGGTAGGATCGATAGTTTTTTAGTTTGAATCTTAGTGACGTCATGTGAAAACCAACAATACCATCGGCTGTCATAACCCTATCCTAGTGGCGGCAGGAGATTCTGACTCAGTTAAAACGGTCGTAGAATGAATAAATACAACAGTACGGTATTTCCCACCCAGTAGAGAATCGGAATAAACTGTGATTAAATTGTATGATTATCAATAACTATGACTTCCAAAAAGATATAATAACATATAAGAACTCATCGATACACGGCCCCTCTGGGGGAATGCGTGACGGGCCACAGTAATCAAAATATTTTAATTCGCGTAAACATATCTTCTTTTGCTGCTTCTTCCTCGTAAAAGAAACCGACCTAAGGGGAGTCTAAGTCGTATATCTTTCGTGTTTTTCCGTGGAAAGAAGAGATATTTTTCCCTTAAAAATGTGAAATACAAGGGTTATATTTGTTGAAACGACGCAGCTAAGGCTAATTTGCATACGGAGAATGAAGTCACCTTCATCGTCGACAAGAGAAAAACCCTAGAAAAAGCTATTACCATGTTTTCTCCACAAGTTTTCAAAAGTCCAACATTTAAAGGGTCTATTAAAATTTGGCGATAATTAGAAACGTTAAAGCTTTGGAAATTAGTCGATGAGATGCGGACCGTTACAATTCCAGCTTTGCTGTCAAAATGGCGAGCTTTGGAACATTAACGGAACTTAATACAGCACGCAAAGAAGAGTGCCCACAAATTTTATTGCATTAAGAAGCAGACTGGTCTTAGTTCTTCTGATTTATCATAGACTAGAGTCTGGGTCAGGTGCCACTTTTGCGAAATTACCGTCCAACTCTAGTTATGCAAATTACTTTTCCTGCTGAGCAAATTAAAGGTCATTTTGAAAAAATCATATCTCAGTCAACTTTCCACAGAATGCAACGATTAAACCTTGAAACTATTATCCAGAGTTAAAACTGTTGTGTGTAAAATAATGAGCTTATTCGGCCTTGTAAGGTAGGTTTGACAGAGCCCTAAAGTTTCACCAAAATTGCACCACTTCCGATGGCAAGTGGCTAGTTTTAGGTGATCTAGAAAATCTTCCTGTAAAATAGAGAAAAAATTGAGTTGGTCGAAATAAATGTGATATTTCTTCATGGGATAGGATAGGTATCTTCCACTGAAAAAATCAGGGCAATCTGTGACAGACCGAAATTTGCCTTATCGGTTCTTACGCGGACAGCCTCTTCAAATTTCTAGGGTTCGCGCAGGCGCTGTTACGCAAGACAGGCCAAATTACGTCTTTATCCACTAGCCAATCAGCGGTTTTTGCGCTCTGTCGCTGTAGTATCTGTAGTAAGTGTAGTAGCTTACTACAGCTACTACAGCTACTACACTTACTGTATTGATAACGAATTTTAGCGCTCGGTGAGTTTTGTAAATGAGATCGATGACGTTGTATATATTTTAAAGTACAAACATAAAACACAAGGGACTGCAATGGACCGCAAACGAATATGCCGAAGAACGTAGGATCTGTAAAGACCTGATCAGCAAAAATAAAAAAGTAGACATAAATTTCTGCAAGCAGAATACTGCAATGCTGACCGTACTACGTGAATTTTAACTCTGCAAGACATCAACAAAACGAAGTGGCATTAATTTGAAACAGCTTGGCAAAAGCATGCCCCCACACCCCCCAGGTTGCAGCGCCACAGTCGGTACTCATCGTACGCCCCTGGTGTTATAATTTGGTATTGGAGGTTTATGATAATCTAGGTCAGGAGCTCCTGTCTAGGTCTACTCAAGATCCAGATGACCTCACTGGTTTGTTGCCGTGGTTTTGTAAATATTATTACAGTAATTAAACGCATGAATTGATCTGAGATATGTATCGGCTCTTTTTTTTCTGTCCAAACATAGAAGTGACTTCTGACGCTAAGCCACTCAATAGGTCATCGGATGTTATACACGGATAACCATAAAGCACCTATAGGAAATGGCGTGTTAATCTGAGCGCTTCCAATGATGCGTCTATGTTGGCCGTATAAAGTAGTGTCTTTAAGACTTAAGTTAGTGATCCCAGTATAAATTAAATGAACTTGCCCCTTTTTCAAATTCTAATTTGAAAAAGCTCAAGCTTGTAAATGAACAGTTAGCGGGCAGCAGGTCTTTGGATAAAGAAAAAGGTAAATACCTTGTAAGTCTTAAGAGCAGTTTCGCATCAGATTATTTATCACTTTTTAAGAGCTAATAGCGTTTTTCCTGTAGACTGCACTGCTTTGTTTCAAGATCCGTTTGGTTCATTTGTTTCTTTCTACATTCCAGATCGCTCTAAAAATCCAACGCCGTCGCGTTGTAGGTGACCTTCGATCCGGGGGGGGGGGGGGTACTTCCTTGTAAGACGCTAATGGGGATGTGCAACTTGATGGGGTCGCATTTCCACGACTGAATTGACTACAGGGTGTCCCAAAAGCTCGTTCCTCTAATTTCATGCACTATAACTTTTGATCAAAACTCTATTTTTACATGAAATTGCTAGAAGATGTTTATTTCTCTATCAAGTACATGTATTCAGAATTTCAGTTACTGGCATGCCCTTTTTGTTTTTCTTTTATCACGTTCTGTAGCCGTTGCGGCATGAAGTGGGATACAGCGACTAGACCCACAAATGATCCATTTTGAGCTTTTTTATCACCTGGTGCGCAGGATCCAGTTCAACCCCCAAACAACATTTGTTTAGTTTAGGCAGCTGAAAAAAAATATTTTGGGCATTCATCCAAAAAAGATATTAATCCTGGGCCCCCTTCCACAGTAAGGCTTTTGTACTTCTTGACAAATTTGAAACGAGCTGGGTGTTAATTGGCAGACTAAGCAGAGGTTTTTTTGCCATCTCAGGCCTCTAATTTTAAACATTTTAAACAGCTTTTCATGACCCTTTTATTTGGCTTGCTAAATATGTGAGACTGAACATCCTTGTCGAGTCTCTTATTTTGTATCTAGCCTCCTGTAAAATTATTTTAGCTACTTTATTCAGGGATTTGGTCTTCCCCTTAGTTTCTTGCCTTCAAAAGCTTCATTTCTCCATGATCATTCTACCACCCAACATTCGGATTTTTCCAGTTTTAGCAATTTCTACAACAGATAAGCCAGTAAATCGAAGTATACGGGCTTATGCTCTCACGCAGCTGAACATTTTGGGGTTAAGGGGGTTTATCTTTGATTCGTGATATTCACAAAAATACAAGGAAGGAGTTCGAGCAATTAGGGCTATGAAATACAAAAAATGTGGCTGGAACATATACTCGCGCACTCGCACCTTTAGTGCGGAAGTACGCAGATCGAATATTCGAGTCAAAAGATGGCACAACAAGTATGAAAATAGTGAATTATATTGAAAGACACAACTTTTGTTGCAATGATTTGTATGCCAAGTCCAATCGTACTGAAATACAGACTTATGAAGTAGAGGAACGAACTTTTGGGACACCCTGTATAATGGCTCGCATTTTTAATAGAGTTACCACAATGGGGTCGCACATTTTCGGATTTTTGGGGTAAGAAAGTTCTTCATATTTACGGTTAGCTAATGAACCGGGAACGGTTTTTACTGTACGTGATAAGTAAAGTGTTCTTCATTGAATTCAAAAAATGGGTACATAAATAGAAAGTGGGATCGCGAAAATTACATTTGTCCAAAAGTGCATGACTAAGATGGGGTCTTCAATTGGCCACATACCCAGCAAAATGAACCCAAGCATCTCTTCCCTACCGGCCTTCGATCAGACAGTACGACCTTTTTCATCTGCCGAGAAACCCAGAAAAAAATACCCCCTGATCACAGGTTGTGTCGTGATTGTCTAAAACAACTAATTCATTACTGTCAAACCCCACTATACGGACACCTCGTTATTACGGACAGTTTGCTTTGTCCCTGGGGAACGAAAGCCCTCACATTTTCTATTAATTCAACCCGCTCTGAATCCCTCAACTATACGGACAACCAGTTAATACGGACACTTCAATGTTTAACCGTCAAAATTGGATTAAAAATAAACGTCAACCGTTAAAGCTAGAATCCTATTTAAAAGACCCTCAGAAAGACAGTGAGTAGCTTTAGCAAAAAAACCTGGTGACTCATGCACACATATTTGCAAACATAACAGGCGGACAGATCGCGACGACCAGAAATACTTCTGTGTTTGCAGGCCGAAACAGTTTCAGCAACCGCCCTTCTCCACCCCAAGCCCTCCCCCCAAGAGCGTGCTCGTCGGGTAGGGGAACAGGTGAAAACAATTACTGCTAGTGTCCTTGCAGGCGTTTCCGCCATCCTCGCTCGCGCGCCTTTGTGTTCTCGCACACCTTAATTTTTCCCCTCCCTTTCCTCTTCAAACGCGTACCACGCAGGCCATTGTCTCTACTCCACATTTAGTGACGTCATGCAAAAGATTTCCTTATCAAAGGGGTTTCCCCCAGAGTTACGTTGGCTAAATTAAACACTGCAGTGTAATGATACTCCAATGCCCTCTGATCAGATGCAACTTTACCAGATAGGTCTGTCGCTCAATACTGAGAATATTTGAGACTTCAAACGCACGAGAGAGGTTTTAAAGCCGAACATGGGCACTACGAATAGAATGTACCTGTCGAAGATTTTCAACTGGAGTCTATCGGTGCATGGCGAAGATGAAGGTCTTAAAAGATCTACATCGGCATGTCATTTCTTACGTTTCGATTTGCAATTGTTTGTAATGTTCTTTGACTAACAGAAACATCACCGAGCTAACGGGGGATTTGGAGAGAGAATGTCGAATAACCCGACTTGTAAAAACGGTCAGGAAACGCGGCTTACACTTGTTAAATTAGGCCCTCGGCGAGTTAGCATCGTCACAGTTTGCAAGCAGAACGTCAAAGCCGATTATAGCACCCTCATCTGGATGTGTGGGCGACATGCACGTATAGATACAAACGAATGAAATTAGGTTTTTCAAACTGACCCTTTTACAGATTTGGATGCAGTGTAGAAGATTAAGAAGATTTGACTGTATCGAACTGTAAGTAGAATTGTTATTTGACTGACTTAATCTGTGAACCAGTATCAATGCAGTGTCGAATGCAGTGTGTACCCCTAAAGTCCTTAAGTAATATAAGTTGTTCGTCTCGTGGTCTCCGGCGATGTGCACACGTTCGGGAAGCGCACGAACATATCGTTGAATATATTTTTGATAAAACTCTTCTTAGCCCAGATAGAAATATAGGGTAGATGGAAAGATTAAACTAATTGTAACTGTGGAAGTTTTTGGAATTTTAAAATCAAGTCACGCCGGGGCTTGAGGTGACTCCGCATAGGCAAAAGAACTCTCTAATTTTAATTTTCATGGAGAAATATAGTTACCTGGTCAGAACGCTCGTCCTTAGTGGGAAAAAAACTAACTAACTAAAATTCCGTCCAAAGGGAAATTTATCAACAAATTAAAATTGGAAATTAGCTGTTCTGTTTCGAACAGACGTTTACCGAATATTTTTTTATTTGCAACGTTGATATCCAAATCCCCTGAAAATCTACATGCACCCTGAAAACTATTTCGTCGATAACTGTGGTCAGTGGTGGCAATTTTGAAGCCTTTTTGTAGGTCCTCCGTCCTCTTGTCTTGTTGAGATTAACTTATACTCCTTTGAAACTTGCGGACTGAGGAAATCATTATTAAAACGAATCGTGTTTAAAATAATATGTAAACTAACCGCAGAGTACTTAGGGATATGTAAAGGCAGTACTGGACCCTGGACTCATGACTCTGGATTCCAATTAAGGCTACCCTACTCTTGAAGTGTGGAAAGTTGCACTACCTCCGTACCGTACTATAGGATTTACAAAAAAAAAAAAGAATTTTCATAAAAATAGACGCCTTACAAGCACGGCAAAGGAAAAAACAATCTGGAATAAAATTCTTATTAAGTTTTTTCTTTGTTTGTCTTATAATCTATATCATAAAATTTTTTCCTAAACAAATAATTCAGAATGGAGAGCCGAGAGTCTTGATCTCAGAGTCCTCCGCAATCAGCAACATAGCTCTCTTTCCTGCTGGTCCTGGTGAAGTGCAAATAAAGTGCAAAATTGCTTCTAATCTAACTGAGCTTCCAGAAGTGCCTGTGCAGAACGATAATAATATTCTTGAGTCTGACCTATTTTAAAAGCCGTAAGAGTGATTAGTATCATATTTCCCCTAGTGACGTCAATGCTTTATAAAAAAAAAAAGAACCCCAGCGGGGAGTTCCGAGAATTATCCGAGTTCTAGTTACCGGTCTGTAGAGTGGTCATGCGAATTGAGGGCATGATCAAACAAGATAAATTTTGTTTGATATTAATGTAACAACTGCGTTGCAAACCGAAATATCAGCTAAATACAATTTACCTTTTGTTTTTTTCTTTAAATATATTTTTCTTCCAATCTTCTTGCCGTTAGTAACTTTTTTCCGGCTACTCATAATTTATAATTTTAATTGTGCTTGGCCGGAAAATTACGTTGCGTAGCCGGATAGTGTACTTTGTCATTTTCGTCATTGATTCAGTCATGACTGATGGCATCATAATCAGTATCGGAAAAAGTTCGAATGGCAAAAGGTCGTATAATCGGGTGATCTATTAGGCAAGCGATCTGCAGCGAAATAACGGTGTAAAAAGTGATCGAGGATCGCAGTTGTAAAGTAAACGACTTTCATTTTAAAATGCCACTGTTCGCCCCTTGTAAGGTCATCCAAGACAATCTTGAACTTGGATTCAGGATTCCAATTGGTTAGTGGGATTCCGCCGGGATCCCTTGAGCTGTATTCCGGATTCCACAAGCAAAAATTTCCCGGAATCCGGAATATGGATCACCACACGGTTGTCACGACGTCATTTCTTCAGGGATTTTTTATATATTTCTCGACAAATAATGACCAGTCCCTTAAAGGGCTGTGTCATGGCAGTCCAGTTCATTTTGTTTAATTTTTCCAATTACTCGCCCTCAGTCGCTATGGAACTTAAAGTAAACAAAGAAATTACATGGAAATGACAAAATCAGAGATTCGAGACAAACAAATATGTCTCCTGAGCATTAGTTTTGAAATTGTAAACAGCAGAGATCAACTTTGAAAAAAGTTTTCAAAAACCCTAATTTCAATCCGTTTCAGTCTTCTTCAGTTTTGCCCATCCGTGGCAGCTGTTGTATCTGTTGTAATATTTTAACCTTGCCTGAGTATGTTGTAGTATTTCGAAACGATCCTTTAATGTTTTAAGCGGTTATTTTTACGTTTCTCTTAATTTATACATTTTAATCAAAACGCTTATGTGAAAGGTAGAACGATCTTTGATGCGGTAAGAACCATTGACGATATAATGGAATTTACAGAAAGATATCAAATGAATGGACTGTTAGTAGCCATAGATTTCCAAAAAGCTTTTGATTCGATTAATCTTGACTTTATGTTCAAGGCACTCTCTGTTTTTAATTTTGGGCCGTCTTTAATTAGATGGATACAAATTTTCTACAAAAATATTTCCAGCACTGTTCTGAATAACGGTTACATGACAGCCCCCTTTTAAGATA
>JBBMOI010000018.1:7197500-7205000 GCA_038088405.1 Porites divaricata
TGATTTGGAGGTAGCGCATCCACAAAGTGGTTCTTCGTCTACCTGATTCCTGGTCGAATTGAAATTTGGAAATGTTGATTTTTGAGGAGAGGGGAGTAATTCAGCTTGACGCATTTTTGTATTCTTTCCAGTTAAATCATGCCCGGATACAATTTATCCCCAGCGGACCGATCAGTAATCGACAAAAAGAATTTATGCCCTAAATGTGAGGGTCTTCTTAGAGAAGCTGTGCAAACAATAGCATGTGGTCATAGGTACTGTAAGACATGCGTGGAAAGGATTCTAATGTAAGTAAGAGTCTCACTACTTTGCACCAACTTAATCACTTAATATACTATACACGGCAGATAGCCGGTTAATAATCTGTAGATAATTGTATACCGGCTCATTTACCCGAGAAAATTGCCAGATATGCTGTAGATATTCTGATATCTGGGTGTGATGCAGATAATTTGTAAATGCAGTGTAGTTAATTTCACTGTAAATGTGCTGATTCCAGTTTCCCTCTTTTAAAGGCAGGAAGTGGGAAAATGCATCATTGATGGAACAGATATTACTAAAGAACAGGTTCGTGATCAGCACACAGAACAAAAGAGTGCTCCGCAATAAAAGTTTGCGTTAAATTATAATCAGAGTTTCTAAATGTATAGGTTTTAATAGATACAGAAGCCAATGTTTCACATGAGCAATCAATAACCATAACCATAACCAAAACCAAAACGATAGCGATGATAACGTTAATGGTTATGTTAAATATAATGAATAATAATAATAATAATAATAATAATAATAATAATAATATAATAATAATAATAAGTTCCAAATTGTAGGTGCTGCAAATGAGAATGATCTACAGCCATATTTCTTCAACTTTGCTGATGGTATTGTCAGGAGCCTCTTAGAGGCAGATCTTAAGCTTCTTGATGGCCTGTAGGGTTGCAACATTTCTGTTATATAGGAAGGTGCTGACCCATGTAAGGCCTTAAAGGTTAACAAAAGTATCTTGTATTTGATACGGCCGTACGTAGGAAGCTAGTTTAACTGTTTGAGAATAGGCGTGATATGATCATGTTTCCTGAAACAGGTTACAAGGTGTGCAGCACAGTTTTGGACAGCTTGTAGACGATCAATCAGAGATTGAAGAAGGCCATAGAGTAATGAATTACAACAATCTAATTTAAAGGAAATAAAAGCATGAAGATGAAAGTGACAATGTCAATGATAACGATAACTGACGAAAACTATAATGATACTGATAATAAGGAATGGGCCTAGTTATGATTACCAAATTTTGTTTTTTCACTATCCTAAAAATGAATCGTTTGTTGTCGTTGCAGGTATTTCTTGACCGATTTATCGAGCGAGAAATCCAGTCACTCTTGGTTCACTGCATTCATCAAGAAGAAGGTTGTGATTGGAAAGACGAGCTTAGGAAAAGAGAGGTAACTACTGGCTTCTTAAATACTGTTACGGATTAACCTCTGGCCCTAGTGGCCAGAGGGTCTCAGTAGAGTTCAAATCATCAACCAGGGGATGTAAAAGTAGTGATACAAGAGGCGTAAACGTTTGAAACATTTTCACCGTAATCGTTTAAAATATAACCAAAAAAATTTTTTTAATGTTCATTTTATATCTCACTCAGTGATGGTTCTAGAAGACCTTGTATAAAAGCCAAAATTTCAAAAAAAGTTCACATCTCATTCAGGTAGACCCTCTTAACATTCAGGCTCGAGCTCTGTAGAAATCTAGTAGATGAGATACACTCTAAATATAACAGACGATCTTTCAAATAAAGCGATTTTCAGTTGAGCCCAAGTAGTAAAGGGGACATAATTTACTGCGTAGAAGTAACAACATTATCTGAAAAAAGGCAATTTCAGTTGGGCTGAATAAAAGTAGTATAAAGCGCATGGTATGATTTACTTCGTGTTTTTAGCACAGGAATCTTATCATCATATGTAAGAAGATTAATAAAGCGATATCAACAGCGCTGAAGTAGTATTGGGCAAATGATTTACTACTTGTTTTGACACAGTTTTATATTTTTTAGTCTTAGATTTTACGATGTTCCCAGTTTAAAATATGTCGATTGTACATCAAAGCTGTTCTTCTTCCGTCTTTAGTACTATTTTGTTCATTATTGCATTAATTGACAATTGCATGTTCTCGCATGTCAGGATCACGAAGCTGTGTGTGAATACGTTCAAGTTCCATGCGTGCATTCAGGATGCGGTGAACTGGTGACTAGAGCAAATCTGGTAGAACATCTTGAGAAGTCGTGTCAATTCAGAATGGAAAAATGCGACTACTGCCAAACTCTTGTAGAGTTTGCATTTTTAAAGGTAACAATAAACCTCATGAAATTGTTTTTTTACCCCTAGGTTGTCCTCATTCGGGGGGATACGATCCTTGTACTTTTAAGTCTTCCTTTGCAATAATAAATTTCCTTGTTGTAAGGTTATTCATCGGTCTTCATGAGATCACTCATTTTTAATTTCTCTTTCTTCTGACGCTCATTGATTCTTTACACGTTTCTTCTAGTCATGCCTCTAACCCGCTAACTTCTCAAATCGGCAAGAGTAGTTGCTGTGTTAAGTCTCATAAACAAGAGATCTTTTCTTTTTAATTCAAAACCCAGTCAGCCTGGATACTTTGTTCACAGTGATCTCTAAACTGATGACTAACATAATTAATTATGCACAGGAACACCAGGACTCTCAGTGTCCCTCAGTCCCAGAGACTTGCGCAGAATGCGGGAGAAATGGTATCCCTCGTTCTCAGGTGAGTAAGCCTTAAAAGCCTTAAAAGCTTTCTGATTTGAAAATTTTTATTTCCGAAGTTGATGTTCACTGACATCGCTGGATACTTTGCAGAAACACTTTCTGCAATCGAAAAAAACTGGAAAGTTCTAGACAGAACAAGTCAAACTCAGCATCAGCATTTGACTCAACGTTTGCCAAAGAGCTCTTACAGAGGATAACTACAGAAGAAGGAAAGACAGCCAATCTCGAACTTTTACTCGTCGAGGCAAACAGATTAAATGAAGAACTACAAAGAAAGGTGTCCAACGTAGCCAGGCAACAGGAGTCTTCCAATGGAACAACTGATCGGCTACAAAGACAGTTCGAGTCCATGAGTCACTCACTAGCACTTCGTAATGTTATGCTGACAGATTTGGACGAATATGTGAGGCAGCAGGAAGTCTCCAGTCACGATGGAATCTTGCTTTGGAAAATCACCGAGTTCGCTAAAAAACGACAAGACGCCGTCTCTGGGTATCAGACGTCATTTTACAGCCCTTGCTTCTTTACCAGTCGCTATGGATACAAGATGTGCGTGCGCATCTACTTGAATGGTGATGGTATTGGAAGAGGGACACACATCTCGGTATTCTTTGTTGTCATGCGCGGTGAGTACGATGCGTTACTCCGCTGGTCATTCAGACAGAAGGTTACGTTCATGCTTCTGGATCAGAATAACGTAGAACACGTGATCGACTCCTTCAGACCTGATCCAAACAGCTCATCCGTCCAGAGACCAAGGAGAGAAACAAACATCGCTAGTGGATGCCCTACATTCTGTCCTTTGTCGGAATTAAACGATCATGCCTATGTCCGAGACGATACTATGTTTCTAAAGGTCATAGTCGATACGACGGATTTATAACACAAATAGAGAGAGACTCTCTTGATAACACCGGTTTTAGAAAAATTTTCAGGTCTTCAAACTCTTGAAACAGCGAAGCGAGCTGGAGACTGGGGAGAGAAAGGACAGGGGACGTAGGCGACGTATCGATGTCGAACTGGCTTGCATTCTTCAATTTAGAACATTGTGTACGGATATATAATTTGCCTATTTTATAGTCGTGTAGTCTCACCTGGTTATGTTTAAACACAGACAGTTTTTACATGGGTGGCATCTCATCATTAGGAGTTTTTGAAACTTAATACGTAATTTTTTTAGAAAAAACAATTGCGAACAAAGAAGAGGGAAACAGAAAAGAATTAAGAAATACAAGAAACATGCTGAAGTTGACAATAACTTATAATAACTGAATTAATAGTGAACTATATATGAGACGGTATAGGCAGTTTTGGACTTGAAGCGATTTAGAGACCTTTTTTCTTACAATTTGGAGACTTACATCATGAGTGGACGAGCAACTTGAAAGTCATGCTTACAGTGAGGTATGGTAATCGAGTGGTGTATGTTCACCTAGAAAAGTATATTTATATATTTAATCAGTCAGACTAGAAGGCATATTAGAGGGGGGTTTTCCTCCGGGGTGCTCCGGTTTCCCCCTGTTAGTTCAAATCATAACTTTTTGGAAGTGCTACCGATGAAAATGAAAAAGTACAAAATTTAAATCATTTGATATTCAAACTGGACTTGTCCTAGTAATAAATGAAGAGACTCGATGAACTGAAAAACACAGTAAAACTTGGATGCCAGAGGCATGCAATGCAAACTAAGACCATACTATTTGACAATTATTCCTCGAGCCCGAATCCGAATGGGGTAGCTATTGACTCAGATGCCATGAAGGCGAGAGGAATAATTGTTTTAGTAAAATCCAACTAGTTGGTCAAAAATATCGAGACAAAACAACTTTAGCTAGTTAAAGCTAGACTTGAATCCTTTTTTGCCGCCAAAACGCCGGTGCTTTTCGCTACTAGTGGGCTATAACATATAGCCTACAGGCGCGGATCCAGGATTTTGAAATGGGTGGTGAATTTTTGTAATAATGTAATAGAACCAAAGCTTGGTTGAGGTGTTTGAGGTCTGTGCATCAGCATGATTGAAGAGGGGCTCAGAAAAAGGGGAGGGGGGGGGGGGGGGGGGTGAAAATTCACCCATTTCCCCTCCCCTGGATCAGCGCCTGGCCTAGTAGTAGATAAACCAATCAGAACGCAGTATTGATAATAGACCACTTAGTGGATTTTACTAATTTTTATTAATTTATTGAATTTTCAATGCTAAAGATGAGTAACGGAATTTTGAGAGCTTTAGTTTCTGAGACGAGGACGACTACCGGTAGGAGATTTTCTCAATACTAACTACTAAGTATCAACTTCATTTTGGCGGAAAAACGTGATAGCCGTCGTCATTCTACAACTACGAGTTTTAGGGAGAATGTCATAGCGGTGGGAACAAGGTATCAAATGTAACAATTTTTATCGTTTTGCTGTCGGGAGAGGGTTTAACATCTTTCAGTATAAATACCCGTCCTAACTTTTGTAGTGAAAAAAAGTAGAATGAAGCTAAGCTTTCCGGGGTGTCTTTTTTTTTTAAAACACGCGCAAAAACTTTGAGTTACATCTCGTACTCGTTCTTGGTCTCAAATCTAAAGCTCTCTTTGGTCTCTGGTACGACTGATATTGACTAGCCGTTCAAAACTAGAAAAGACGAACTTTTCGTCTCTGACATAGTGAGAATGTAATAAACTGTGAAAAATACTTTTGAGTGTTTTTTTCGTGTAATTGTGGACTCTGAAAACATCTTCACCAACGGAACCCTGAAATCCAGCTCAAGCCGGTTCCAGTAATTTCACCACTAACTGCATCACCAGGCAGCGTAATAAGCATTTTTGATTGACGCACGTCAACCGTTTTATAAATGCCTTGACGCTACCAAATTTGTATCCCTGAGACTATTTACTCCTATAGAGACGATTTGTCCAAAAATGTGGGCAAAACCACTGCCAAAGAATGGTTAACGTGCATCGCTCAAAAATTAACCTCTCTATTAACCTCCAGAAAACCCAAGCTGATGCCCTTCTCAGAGTCCATAGAAACTCAAATACCCTCCCTTTGTCTCTATCTTTAATGTCCTTAATTTTAAAGTTCTGAAACTCTGTGGGAGTTCGTTGGACTTTGAATTTATAAGAGAATGTATGAAAATAAACAAAATACGTCTTAAATTCCAATTTTGGACAAAACCAGAAATAAAAATGACTTACATTGAGTTTGTGTTTTGTTATTTACTGACTCTTCGCCTCTAGAGCCATTTGGAAGCCGTTTTATCGACGTTTAAGATTTTGAGTTGAACCAACAGTAAGAAAAATGGGAAGGCTGGGAACTCTGAAGCCGACCGTTCCAGCTCGAAAACTCCATAAATCCCATATATATAAATGGTCCAAACTAGCCAAAATTGCCGTCAAAGGATCTGTCGATAATTTGTCTTTCCCTTCTATGCTTCTGGAGTCTCAGATTTCATCACAACCGAGCGCGAAGCGAAGCGCTTGATGTCTTTCTCGGGATGCGTTATGTCCGGGCTTTTGGACGTGACGTAATTAACGGTCGCTCAAAGCTTACGTCACAGCGGCCATTTGCCTCCGTCCGGGGGCGGGGACAATGCATCGGAAGTGTCATAGCGAGTAGCACGGTGGGAGCTCTAGCTTTTTTTTTTGAGAAAATTTTCCAAGGGTCTCTAAAATTGGAAAAAGGTCAGTGTTTCAGTCTTGTGACAAAAAAGCCGTTTGCAAACATTTTGTTGTCATACTGATTCTTGGTACCCTCAAGAAGATAAAATCTTAAACGTAAAGGACAGGTGAGACAACCATATTTTACGTCAAAACTCGTGACAGTAATTCAACTGACACTGAACTGATAGACGAGGTCGACGGTGCGCTTATGTCCTTCCTTTCTCCCTCAATGCTCCGGTTTAAGGGAGTGCGGTGTTCTTCACTGCCAGATCGCTGTCTGTGGATGTGCACTAGATCAACAATTAAATGAACGAAGATTCAAACCCTACATATTATATTAAAAAACCCTATATATTCTATCCTATTTTCGTTTCCTCTAAGTGTGCGTCGACACAGTTCATTAATCAATGATCCATAAAGTAAAAACAAAAGATTTTCATTTTTAATGAATGTCTTTAAATCTGATAATTTAAAGACAAGGTTAAACTTAACGACCAATTTTTAATTTTGACCAAATGAAAATAACCCCAAATCTACATATTAGTGCAATAATGAATTGATCTATATCGGAGATTTTGTTCAAGAAACTCCCAGGCGTGTATTATCAGTTCATGTGAAAACTCTCAACTTTGGCCTCGTGTTTTTCAACTTGATTATACACTCCTGCTCGGTCTTTTTTTTAACATGATGCATGTGGTCGTGCAGGATGGTCAAGATTTTAAGACAAAATTTGTTCTGTTTTCAACTAAAACGAGTTAAGGTTAGTCTACCAGAACGATTTTCGGTCGCGGTACATTTATCATACTTCTTTACATAATATACCGTAATACCGCAAGGGCTACAAGAAAATGAATTTCGACCAATGAAGGTTAAATTTATCTAGAATTAAAGTTTGATTACTCACATTGAAGCAGTCATTATTAAATCTTTTATGCCCAAATAAATATTTAGTCTTGGGAAAAAGCCTGAAAGGGGCTCCGTTTGATTCAGACTTTTCTACAAGAAATATATGGGCAGAAAAGAACAGAAAAAGCACTGGAGACTATTTCAATGAGAGTAATTCAACAAAATTCAGA
>JBBMOI010000018.1:7207500-7242500 GCA_038088405.1 Porites divaricata
TATATTAACAAGGATATATATTTTCAAGATGCCTTTAAAAGCAATATTTTGCCAGTACACACTCCCGCATGCAAGACTAAGGCGAAAGATCGTAACATTAAATGTGAGTAGAACTTTATATATTCTTTATATACATGTATATTAGTCACAGGGATGCATTGCTATATGTATACACAGGATGACTATATTTTCGGGTATAGGAACTCATTATTCTTTAACAGAAGACGTTCGTATGAGATGAAGAACATTAGGCCTTAGAAAGTCACGTTGCATTGGAGAGAACCCGGTTTTTCCACAAGTTATTTACCGGAAAAAAGCCTGAATTTTCGTGACGTGTCTCGAACAAATGTTGCACAACGCTGGCTACTGAGCCGTGACACTGAATATTCCCACCCCCCCCCCCCCCAAAAAAAAAAAAAATTAATTAATTATTAAAATGGTTGAATTTTTCATTAAGGATTTGTTTTGCATCTTCAGTAGCAATTTTGTTGGGATTTGTCATCCACTGATCTCCATCGGTCTCTGCCACATTTGCACCTGTATTGCCTTAATTGCGTTCCATAATTTAAATTATGTTTACTCTTTTTGAGCAATTCTATCAGAGACGTACCCCACGAGCAAAGCATCGCTTTAACTTTATGTGGTGTATAAACAAAGATTATCAACTGATTCCAACAGTCGATGCAACGAGATGAAGGAAAATTGCGACCACAAAGAAAAAAACATTGGTCACGCAAATTTGTGCAGCAGCAAATTAAAATAGTTCTAACTCCCCCGCTAAGTACACTTGCCACAAGTTCGACAAGTCGACCGCGAGTGCGCCGAAGGCGCGAGAGACGCTCGCGTAAAAGCGAGTAAAAGCAACGAAATGTTTTGAAGTCGAGAAAGCGTATATTAACCTAAGCAAAAAATGACCTGATAAACTAATGCGAAATTGTAGACGTAACAACAGAATTTACGGTTTACAGCTGCGCACCATTTTGCACGGCCAATTATTTTGTTTTGTTTTGTTTTGTGTTTTTTGCCACTTTGTCCGCCCGTTGAACTAAGTTGCCCATACCTACGACTCGACTCGTACATTTTCTAAATCCTCGTCCCAAATTTTCTGAATTTTGCTAGCATCAAGTCTAGGTAGATTGATCATAGCAACGGTAGCCTGCGTTGCAGCCGGCCCACGCACTCGTAAATATAGTCCCAGACGCTCTATACAGAAGGTTTAGAGCTTGTGCTAGGCACGCAATAGCATTTTTTCACTGCTTATAGTTATGATCTAATGTAAGCTATTTTTAGAACTAAGGTTACTTAAGTACAGCGTGTCTAAGTAACCGAATCGACCTGGTAACAGGACAGAGTTAAACAGAGTACAAGAATTTTTTGCGTGTGATTTTACCACAACTTGGAAACTTTGAAGTCTTGCATTAACAAAGTGAGTTGCAACGTGGGGTTTTAACTGTTTTCTGGCTGTCTCACAGACCGGTCAATAGATCCTTCCACAGGTTTTTTATGTTCTACTCTATTTTATTTTATTCCCCCCTTTTTTTCTCGAAACTAAATTAGAAAAATTCAACAGAAGGTCCTCTACTACTAGAAAAGGAGTCTAGAATTATTAAAAATCAATCGAGTTTGAGAATATAATATTGATAGTTATATAATTTTGTCTAAAATATTGATATCCATCTGATTAGAACATAATAACAACGGCTTATGAAAAAGAAACTTTTAATTGTACACAGCAATATTATATAATTTAGGGTTTTCTATCCCTTTTTCTCTTACCTAGCAACAAGACCGTTGACAGCAATGTTTTTTACTGGTTAATAAAAGGAGCTGCGTTACGAAATTTATCAAAATTCAAACAGTGAAATCTACCACCAAACTGAGTGAAACATAAAAATAATCCTCAAAACGTTAAGAGAAGGTATAACACAGCAAATGCAAAAGAGGCGCAGATGGACAAACTTGAAAAAGAATGAAACGGATTGTAATCGTGTTTTTGAAAACTTGCTAGCGTAACAGTTTTTAAAGGTAATTTGTAGGTTATCACGTTGGTCAGATCGCATCCTAATCTTGGTAGGCACAAATTTTCGGGGTGTGGCGGGCCACTGCCGGTTGGCCGGCCCTATTGATTTTATCAGGGCCATCTCGGCCAGGAAACTGGACTCCTTTCGACTCGATTTAGTTCCGTAAGTAATGAACGCGGATCCGTAATCAATGATTACTTCTAGCACAGGTAGCCCAAGCTCGAAATTTGAGCATCGGCATTATTGCGTCACATTCGAAATACAGCGGAAATATAAGGATTTGCATTGGGAAAAAACCTGTCGTTCCTGTAACCTACGAAAATGAAAAGATTTCAATAAAAAACAGCTTACCTTACTTAAAATGTGTGTTACGTCTCTGTGTCGTCCACCGTCCGATTTATGGGCGCCGTTTTATGGGATGTAATGTAAATCGGCCCGTGGACCACACAGGGGAGACGAGACACACATTTTAAGTAACGGAAACTGTTTTTTATTGAAATCTTTTCATTTTCGTAGGTTACAGGAATGTTACTCTTTTCCCCATACAAATTCCTGTATTTCCGCTGTATTTCGAATGTTACCCAACAATGCCGATGCTTATATTTCAAGCTTGACCTACCTGTGCTTCTAGTATGAGTTTTAGAAACGTTTGATAGGCCTGGACACATATTGTTGGATACGAAGCTGCGGTTTTGTCATTCACATTCAAGTATTTCTCACTCTTTCACTGCTAAGAACGCGGAATTCAGACAGGCGTGACAATCAGCCCCTTTCATCTCTGCGGTGACGTAATTAGGTCCGGCTGGTTCAGTGCGTAAATTGGTACTTCAGAAAACATATTACAATTATCCTGATAAAAAGTAGGAAAGAGCTTTGAACATTTTATCACGTCAAGTGTTTGAAATAACTAAGTATAGACAACTGGAAAATTGTGTTCGACTTGCATGTCCAGTCCACACGTAGACGTGTACCTGCCTTGCCGTACAAAATTACCAATCTCGGTAGTAAAACGCGCTTGCAGTAATGGCGATGAGGCTTTCTAAAAATGTAGCGGAACAAATCGTCCACAAAACGAAAGGAATGAGGACATATTTGCTGGCAAACGCAAGAAATGATGTGACGTAATCTGAAAAATTCCAAATCAAAATAATGCTTACTTTTCAGTTTCAGGATATGCCACAACCTCTTCACATTTATCTTCCAAATTTCGTCACTTTTAAAGCTGTTTGGTGGTGCTCGTGAAATCGCAGAGGTACGTGAACGGTCGAGTTTTTTTCTTTTTCTTTTATGTAAACCTGCATGCTCCTCCTTATTGAATATCAGTCCCGAAGAAACTGACGAGAGCCAGCCTTTATTTAAAGTCAATCATAAAAAGAAATGAATAAATCTTATACTTACTCCGATCACCGTCGTTCATCATGTTGCTCTGGGAGACGTCGAAGCGCGAACCCTCTTGGTCTTTCTTGTTCTGCATTGCTCCTTATATCCGCTTCAAGTTCTCTCTGTTCTCTGTTTACTCTTTGTTGTTCTTCCCTTGTCGCGCTCTCTACGAGGAAGGCTCTATGCTCACGGCAGGTTGCTGTAAGAGCTAAGTACATTTTGAAAACACAGAGCAGTACGATGAGCATCACGATAATTGAGGCTACGCCATAAATATGCTCGAACATCATTGCTATGTTCCTGGCGGTCAGTGAAGCAACGGGATGATCTTGAATGAGATATAAACTTGCTCGAAAAACTTGGCTTGTTTGTAATACTTAAAAGGTCAGGCTGTAGCTCCTTGTCTTCTTCGTGACCGCTCAGTCATTTTCACGAATTCAATTAATCAATGGCATATATATTCAACTAACAAATCGTCGACAAAACGAAAGGAATGAGGACATATTTGCTGGCAAACGCAAGAAATGATGTCACGTAATCTGAAATGTTTCCAAATCAAAATAATGCTTACTTTTCACTGGTATCAAGATATGCTACAACCTCTTCGCATTTATCTTCCAAATTTCGTTTAGCGCCCGCACTCACTTTAAAAGCTGTTTGGTGGTGCTCGTGAAATCGCAGAGGTACATGAACGGTCCACTGAGTTTTTTTATGCTCTTTTCCTTGATTTGATATCTGCCGCGGCTTCTCTAAACTCAGAAATATTGTGTCATACAGTTAATTTTACGGCGGGTAAATAAACGCTTTCAAGCTAGTGAATGAGTTTTTAAAAGGATAATAATTAATCCGTATTTTCTACTTTGGAGGAAAATAGAAGAAAAACAATTGAAATAATCAGTTACCCAGTTTACTAAGCAGTTCTAGTATTAAGCCTGAAAAATGTGTATTCAAGCTTGAATTTTCAGTTTCAAGCTAGTTAAATATTTCAGGTGTTGTGTCTTATTCACCGCTAGACTCATTAAAGCCGATATTTTGCAACGCCACCATTGGTCACACTACTCTTGATAGCCTATCAAGAGTAGTGTGTACACGGAACTGCCAAAGTTTCTCCTTTTACAGACTGAGTAATATCAGCCCTGAAGTTTTATTGGTCAACATTTGTATGTGATACAAACATCACAGCAGTTAACTGGTCATTAATAGAGAGCTTTAGATTGTTCGACCAGAACGACTTCGAGTACGAGATTTTCTCAATACTAAGTAGTACATGCGCGTGAGGCAGCGTCCTTTTGGCGGGAAAACGTGGTAGCCTTCGTCACTCTACTACGAGTAATAGCGACAATAGGGACCTTGCGAAACCACGACGACGACGGCAACGGGAACGTCAAAAAACAATAGGTTTAATGAGCAAAACAACAGCTCTGCAAGTGCATCACGCTTTTTTTTGTACATTTCTTTGCCTTCACTGCACAACTACGACGTGAAATGTCGACCAACTTTTAAGTTTACTTGGGAACGAGAATGACAAGGGGATAAATTCTACCATCTCTGTCCGAACTTGCAATTGAGCGCGTTCCCCTCTCTTCAGCTCCAACCAAAATCCTCTTCTTTTACGTAACAGGGCGAATTGGGATTATCGCGAAAAAGTTTAAAATGATGCGAAGTCTGTTTTTCAGCGACGTATTCATGGACGTCGCCGTTGTCGGACCGTAAGGTCCCTAATGTCGGCATGGCGGAAACGAGTTGACAAATGTTATAAGTGTTAGCATTTTGCAATCGGGAGAGGTCTTAACCTCCTTCAACAACGATAACAGTGGTTACTTTTCAGGTGAAAAAAGTGCAATGAAGAATTCCCGGGTGTCTATTTTTTGTTTTGACAATACGCGAAAAAACTTTTCAGCAGATCTCGTACGCGTAGTCGTTATCGTCCTCGAATCAAAAAGTCACTAATGTGCACTGCAAAAAAGCGTGAGTTGGGAGCAAACAGTTAGGGAAGGCGCAACCTCTCGATCCTAACTCCGGCCTTAACAGAGTTTGACGTGATGACTGTTCTCGTGCGCCGCGCGCATTATGAAGGCACCTGAGAAGGAGATTGATCTGGCACATAAAAAAAAACCAGATATGATGTTTGTCTAACTGTCTTGTTCTTATAACCCGAGTTTCTGATTCCAAAGTTAACTTAAAAGTGACCTTACGTTATGTCCTTCCGTAGTAATCGGCAAATAGTTGATCTGCCAGCTCGACATCGTTTAACATCAAACTAAACAAAATATTTGCTTGTTGTTGGAGTTGTTTTTCAAGTAACTACAGCAAGTAATTTTGTTTCTACTTTTAGGCCTACAATGCCTGGATATGAGTTATCTTGCGCGGACCGATCAGTAATCGACAAAGAGAATTTATGTCCTAAATGTGAGGGTCTTCTTAGAGAAGCTGTACAAACAATAGCATGTGGTCATAGGTACTGTAAAACATGCGTGGAAACGATTCTTTGGTAAGTACGTCGTGTGCGTCGTCATTGTCCTAGCCAGCTGAAATATCCTTAGCCTGCATCTTAAAGTAAGTAGTTAACTGTATATAAACGACTGGTATAATGCGACTAACTACATGCAACTGCTGTCGATAACTGCGTGGCTAATCTGGTGCATGCAGATAAATGGTAACTGTACTTCAAGCCCCTGGTTGTTTAAAAAGGTGGATAATGCTATCCACTGGATAAATTACTTTCCAGTGGAGGAATCATTAAGTTTCTCTAATACTTATCCAGGGGACTGTGAATTGTCCGGTGGATTGCGTTATCCAACATTTGATGATTTGGGCCTGGTGATAATAAATTTACTACTTCTTAACAGTTAACTGGCAAACAAAAGTCAGATAAATACCCGAAAATTAGGAATTCTTCGTATTACTGGTTTTAAATACACATTGATCCCTGTCCCTAAATTTACAGGCAAGAAGTTGGAAAGTGCGTCATCGATGGATCAGATATTCATAGAGAACAGGTTTGCCTTTCTTTCGATTATTGAGATTTACATACTATAGCCTGGATCCAAACAGGCACTCTATGAGCCAAGCGAGACGAAAGTCGCCTTTCTTGTGCGGTTATTTTAGGGTCTGTTTAGATGGAGGTGGGGGATCCCAGATTAAGGTGAGGTAACAAGTGGCGGGTCACCCTAGCAAGCATGCAAACGTCATAACATTAAAATGAGAGATTATAAGGACAGGCAGGTTACCCCACCTAAGCAGGTTACCTCGCCTACCTGGGGTCCCCCACCTCCATGTAGACAGTCCCTCAGTCGGAGAGTCTCAGCACGTATACCTTTTACCGCGCGCCACCCGGTTCCATGATGCTGCATCCTCACCCCGCCCCAGCCCATTTCGATCCATTTCGATTATCTCAGTTGGAAGAGCGCTTGAATTCTGAGCGGGAGGCCCCGGGCTCAAACCCCGACCGACCGGATCAACAACCAAGGTCTCGGTTTGGGTGATTACGTCATTGGGCGGTGACGTTCTTCTTTCTCTCTCGACACAAAACCACACTCTTGTTCGAAAAGAGTAAAGAAAGTCTCTCCGTTGCTATGGTCCACCTCTACCTCTACCAACACATCACCAGCTAGCCACAAGTGGCATATATCATACATAAATAGACCCATACCGGACGCCAGTGGTGCCACTTTACGCTGACGTCCTATTGTTGGTTTTCACATGACGTCACTAAAATTCAAACTAAAAAACTATCCATCCTACCGAGATTTTACTTTCACGATGCATTAGAGCAGCTGAAAACTAATTGTCAAACAAATTTTCGCTTCAAAAGGGTTCTTGGTTTTGTGATAGAGTACGCTTGAATTTCTAAGCTTTTGCGTGACGCGACATTTACATGATGGCCAAGAGAGCTGTCATGTAGGTTAAAAAAATGACTTATTTCAGGAAATTTTGCCATCTAAACAGTTCATTTACTGGAAAAAGTATTATTTTAATGTTTATGAGTTTCTCGAAGAATAAATTCACGCTTTTGTAGCAAAACTCGGTAACAGATGTTTCTTTTGGTTTCCGTCCGCCATGTTGGAGCTCATCCAGGTGAGCACCAGCATGGCGTCTCCATACAAATCTCTATAAATTTGGGTAAAACATTTCTTCGGATATCTCGTATACGAAATATTCCTCTGACCTGAATCTTGGCGAGGGTCTTTGCATATGTACCTCCATTCATTTCCCAGACTCTGGACTTTATCTATTGAATGGTTTTGATTTTTATTTTCATCTATTTTGAATGGCGTGACACTGAAAACCAGCAATTATACTGTTAGTAGAGAGATTTACCATCAAGTTAACCGCAAACGGCTAAACGACAATTTGAACCACGTTATAAGATAAGATTTTTTTTCTTAACATGGCATTTACTGTTCAACATACCTCACATGAAAAAGGAGTTCATGTCAAGTTCGTAGATCTAACTAGGATCTAAGGTTTAAGTTTTGTGGTTAAATTCATTCTAAATCCCTCTGTGATATATCACCTAAAGAGGACATAAAATGTTGTCTTATCCGTCACTTTCGAAATTATTTGCCAACCTTTTCGTTTACTCTGCATGGGTCAAGTAGTAACTGTTATTTTCGTGTCTAACATATGATGCAATACTTTGTTGCGTATCACTCTGCAGGTATTTTTGGACCGCTTTGTCGAGCGTGAGATACAGTCACTGTTGGTCCATTGCATTCATCAAGAAGAAGGATGCGATTGGAAAGACGAGCTTAGAAAACGAGAGGTAACAACTAATTAAGCTTCTGTATTATGTTTAAATGAGTCACGATGTATACCCACTTCGAGCGCTACTGACAAGAGGAGTCCCAGTCGAGTTAATCTATAGCCGTGAAACACTAAAAGGCGGTCACTTGTGAGGAAAAAAATATATTGAAACATTTTTACCGTAAACCTCGTCATCTTGTCGTCATTTTTGGCTTGTCTCAGGGCTATTGATCCTATTATAGTGCTAAACAGCAACCACGGGCTTTACTGTTCAGAGAGACCCTGTTTGATGTCTGTGATGCCTATGCTTGTCATGATCAGCTGAATTATCTACGAAATATGTAGAGATTAGATCTAATTAGGCCCAAGTAGTTTAGAGCGCAAGATTTCCTCCGTGTTTTGAAGCAGAAATTATCCGCGCGTGTAAGAACATTATGGGAGTAATGAAGCAATCTTCAGTTAGGTCAAAGGAATATAAAGGCGCATGATTTAATCCTTGTTTTGGAGCAGGAATCTTTTCAACATGTGTCAGAATATTACCAGAATAAAGCGATTTCCAATTTGGCCGAAGGCCATCCCAATAAAATGTTTCGTTTCCCATCGCCCCGTCTCTTGTGATGGTGGGTCGGTCGGTCGGGCAAAAAAAGTTACTTTTGCATATTAAATCTCACTTTTAATCTCTAGGATATATAATCAGATGGTAAAAGTTGAATATTGACACGACTATCAAGTGTCTAAACAGCCTTTAAAAAACGTAGTATCGATGTTGATTAAAGATAAGGACATCACGTCATACCAATTGTTGTGAAAAAAAGATCGTGTGCTTGTAAATTAGACTGGTGTTGACCTGGATCAATCGCGCCTGCAATGAGATCGCCGGAGATTTGATTCAAAAATTGTTCATGTCCTGTGGAATCGCCAACGCACTGGATGGCTCAGAAGACGACGCAGTTTGGGACGAAGTGAATGAAGAGGAAGCTGCAGAGGAGGTTCTCGACAATGAATTTGAGACCGATTGCAAAGGCGAAGAAGAACAATAAAACTAACCAGCAGCAAAGAAGATAAAACGGCTCTTTTCAGAGCCACCCTTGTTCTTTTCAGAACCAACCCGATTCTCTTCAGAACCGCCAAGTCGAGTTAAGTCAATAACCAATACTCTAAGCTTTGTACTTTTTCTATTTTTTGTTTTATACCAGTTTAAAGTAAGAAAATAGGACACTCTTTCGTTTCGTTTCATGAAAATACTTGGCTATAAGACGCACCCCGATTTTGGAACAGATCGAGGTTGATCAAGCAAAATTTCTTTGAAAAAATTCCGCGCCTTATAACCGAAAAAATACGGTACTTGCCTCTTTGACTAGTGAATCTGGAATAATATCTTTTTTATACTGTTTGAAAAAGTTTGGGTCGGTCGGGCGATGGGAAACGAAACATTTTATTGGAATGGCCTAAGTAGTATAGTTCTCTTTCAATATGCTAATGAAATCTCAGCCAATAATAAATAAGAGAAAACAGAACAAAAGTACTGTAATCTCACGAGTCTTTCTCTTCTCAGTAAATAAAACAGTTCCTCTGAGTTCCAGATTGTTTTAATTGGTGTTTTTTTGTGTTGGTTTTACGATACTCCTAGTTGTTGAGTTGCAGATTCTACAATGAAATTCTTCGAGTATTGTTTTCAATTTATTATCTCGTTCATTATTGCCACAATTGTCAATTACGTTTTCTCGTATGTTAGGATCACGACGCTGTGTGTGAGTACGTTCAAGTTCCATGCGTGCATTCAGGATGCGGTGAACTCGTGACTAGAGCAAACCTGGTAGAGCATCTTGAGAAATCGTGTGAATTCAGACTGGAAAAATGTGACTACTGCCAAACTCTTATTGAGTTTGCATTTTTGGAGGTACGGAACCCTACTGAAATTAAGTGAAATTGGTCTTACCCCTACGTTGTCCTCATTTGGGATACGGTCCTTTTAATTAAGTAATTTAATCCTTAATAGTGACTATTATAATTCATTATGCACAGGAACACCAGGACTCTCAGTGTCCCTCCGTCCAAGTGGCTTGCACAGAATGTGGGAGGGAGGATATCCCTCGTTCTCAGGTGAGTAGGCCTCAGTTTTGAAAATGATGTTCACGAGCACTTTCTGCATCAAGCCAATCGAAAAACCGACAACGGTGCACTTAACTGTTATACTTGAGTCTAAGTTTATTTCTCCTTTCTTGCTCAGAGAGGTTTTCTTCCTGGTACTCTGTTTTAGCAAGCTCCAGCTCGAAAAGATATAATTCCAAATTCCAATAATTGGATGTGCATGGAACGCACACTTAACGACCAGCTCCTAGATTCTTCATGGGTGACAAATTAAATTCATTTTACATAAATTACATCAGAATGAAATAATGAAAAAATAAAAAAAAAACCTTCGAGATTTAATTTTGGTTGCTATATTTATTACATCAGATGCCTGCCCATATTGATCCGGTAAATGGAGACTGTGAAGAAATGCAATCAATTTGTCCATGGGCACAAATTGGATGCCCTGAGACTAAGGTATGCAATTACTTAAGATTACTTGTAATAAGTTAGGAGGGGATCGCACATTAAAAGGGCCAGCGTTAAAAAAAGGCACTGATCGCTTTTTGCGTAAATGGTCGCCACACTTAAGCAGTTGCCACGGCTTTGCCTTGCCGGAAGGATATCAGACTACTTGTTTGTAAAAAATGATTTGAGTTGTGTGTGTTTGTGGGGGTTATACGTCAGTGGGAGATCTGACATGCTTTTGACCACTAGAGTAAACTCATACTGAAGGGTCCTTAGATTGTGCAGGTAAGAGAAGAAAAGAAGTCTCCGGAAAGCTCAATGCTGAGTCATGATCGAGGCTAGCTATGAACCACTTTTGAATCCACTTGAAGTTTGACTGTATGCTCCAAGTCAGCAATCACTCGGACATTTCTAGAAGAGCTGAGAGTTTATTAAAGTTTCTAAGCATTAATACACTATGTCGTTTTCGTTTTGTGTAGACTATGAAGCTGCAGGAACGAAAAATACATGAGGAGGAAAAAGCTTCCGGTCACTTGACGCTCCTTTTTCAGACCGTAATGCAGCTCTTCTCGATGGTTGGTAGGACCATGCGCGAATCTGGACACGTGTCAATGAATGGCGTAAATCTACCAAAACAGAAAGATTTGGAACGATATGCTAAACAATTTGAGAATATACTGAAAGAAAATGAAGAACTCAAATCAAAATTGGCTCAACAAGAAGAAAAAATTAGGCAACTGGAAAGTTCTAGACAGAATAGCTCAAACTCAACATCAGCATTTGATTCAACGTTTGCCAAAGAGCTCTTACAGAGGATAACTACAGAAGAGGGAAAGACAGCCAATCTCGAACTTTTACTCGTTGAAGGAAACAGATTAAATGAAGAACTACAGAGAAAGGTGTCTACTGTAGCCAGGCAACAGGAGTCTTCGAATGGAACAACGGATCGACTACAAAGGCAGTTCGAGTCCATGAGTCACTCACTGGCACTTCGTAATGTTATGTTGACAGATTTGAACGAATCTGTGAGGCAGCAGGAAATCTCCAGTCACGATGGAATCTTGCTTTGGAAAATCACCGAGTTCGCTAAAAAACGACAAGACGCCGTCTCCGGGCATCAGACATCATCTTACAGCCCGTGCTTCTTTACCAGTCGCTATGGATACAAGATGTGCACGCGCATCTACTTGAATGGTGATGGTACTGGAAAAGGGACACACATTTCAATATTCTTTGTCGTCATGCGCGGTGAGTACGATGCGTTACTCCGCTGGCCATTCAGACAGAAGGTTACGTTCATGCTGCTGGATCAGAATAATGTAGAACACGTGATCGACTCCTTCAGACCTGACCCAAACAGCTCATCCTTCCAGAGACCAAGGAGAGAAACAAACATCGCTAGTGGGTGCCCTACATTCTGTTCTTTGTCGGAATTAAACCATCATGCCTACGTCCTAGACGATACTATGTTTTTGAAGGTCATAGTCGATACGACGGATTTATAACCCTTACATCAAGAGAAAATGAGCTAGCTAATTCTCTCTTGATAACACCAATTCAGAAACATTTCCAGTTTTTTAAACTCTCGAGGCAGCGAAGCGAGCGGGAGACTGGGGAGAAAAAGCTGGACGGGGAACGTGGGCAACGTATAAACCTCGATCTGGCGTACATTCTTCTATTTAGGACATTGTATGCGGATATAATATACTTTGTCTGTTATAGTCTTGAAGTCTCACCTGGTTATGTTCAAACATAGACAGTTTTTGTGTGTCATCAAACCATCAGGAGTTTTTAAAAATTTTATACGTGATTTTTTTTTTTAAAAAAAACTATTTTTACGAACAAACAAGAAGGAAACAGAAAAAAACTAAAAAATGCAGTGCTCTTGAACCTCTACTAAGGACCACCTCTCTACCACGGCCACTTTTTTGGCGGACATGCAGTCCTTACATTGGGTCTTTTTTAAACCTCTATAAAACGGCCAATTTCTTCTGTCTCCATGGTGGCCGTTGTGGGAGGTTCAACTGTAGAAGAGACTATGAGGCGGTGTAGGCAACTTTGGATTTGATACGATTTATAGAATTTTTTTTTACAATTTGAAGACTTACATCATCGAGTCGTGTATGTTTACCGTGAAAAGTATATTTATATATATTTAATCTGTTAGGCTAGAAGGCATAATTATTAGGGGGGGGGGGGGGTTTACTCCGGGTGCTCCGGTTTCCCCCTGTTAGTTCAAATCATAACTTTTTGGAAGTGCTACCGATGAAAAAGAAAAGAAAAAGTTAATTATTTGATATTCAAACGGGACTTGTCCTAGAAAGAAATGAAGAGACTCGATGAACTGAAAAACACAGTGAAACGTGGATGCCAGAGGCATGCAATGGAAACTAAGATCATGCTATTATTCATAACTAGGGGTACCTTCCGGCAAGTGTCAACGAGGCGAATCCGTTTATCTGTTGTGAAATGCGCCTATTCAGATCTTCGCGATATTTTTTTTAAAATGGATTCCATTATAGAAAAGGATGGCACCCAACTTCAAAACAACAACTTTTGGCACATTGTAGGCTTTCACTTTTTAATTATTAAGCAATAAAAACATGGCTTGAAGCTTTGTTGGTAAATACATGAGCAAGTTATATTAATTAGTACTTATGTTTCATAGAAAATTCAATTGTATCAAAACTACAAACGTTAGAAAGAAAAAGATAGTTCAAATGAGGCCTTTGACTGCTGATATTATAAACAATAATTAAATCCCGAGCAACAGCGTCATCAGGGATAAGAAATGTTAAAATGTTTCGCGTGGTAATATGCGTAAGAAAAAATTGGTGTAAAGTAAAATGTGTGAAAAGCGCAAGAATGGAGCGGAATGTATCAGAGGTATAAAAATATAAACTTGAATAAAATACAAAGATCTAATGAGCGAGTGTCACAGGACAAAGAGTCTCTTGAAAGGCATAATGATAGTCTTCAAAACAAAAGGTCCGCAAATTCGTTGCATTCCTCACGGGAGTTTTGGGCTGTCTCAATGTAAATCGAGCGGCAAAAAAACATGCTGGTTGACAAAATCTCTCGAATAAATTCTAAAATAAAAGGTGTGCAAATACGTTGCATTCCTCAAGGGAGGTGAGGACTGGCTCAATGTAAATCGACCGGCGAAGAACACGCTGGTTCTGAAAAAAGTTTTGAGAATATAACCCTATGCCTTGATCAACTACCTCTTAAAATTCAATTCATAAAGGAAAAGAGAACACTGAAAACCCTGGTTTTGAGTCGAGAAGCGAACATGCTACCTCAATGTAAATCGAGCTGCAAAGAACAAGTTGGTTCTGACAAAAATTTGAGCGTAAAACCCTAAGTTTTTGAAGCGGTTACTTTAAACGCAATTTGTAAAGCAAACCAGGGCACTAATTGCCCTTTCAAACTAGAAATCTATTAAAGCTTGCTCACCTGTTAGGTCCTCTTGAACATACAACGAACAGCTGAATCACCCAATTTCGGACCACGAGTTGTAAATACATGACCATGACGTCACTACCCAAATATGGGGTCTTACTTACACCCAAATATGGTCAGAAATGCAAATTTTAGAGGGTTACGCAGAATTTGAGAGTTTTTGCCTACATTGCGCGGCCGAGTCAACCTCGCTTCTTAGCTCGGTTGCCTCGTTGGCAATAATATTATCCCGCTTTTGTGATATCCCGTTTAACAGGATGTAAACAGATCCAACTCACCAGCCCATGTCACAGTCGTGCAGTGGTCTCAAATGAAATGGCGATTATGTTTCCTCATAGGTAGTGATATATTTAAAAATTATTTAATAATATAATTATGCTATTTTTCTTTTACAAAAATACTATTTTTTAATAGTTAACGGTCGAACACTAAGAAATGAAAAGCATGCCAAAGTTGACAGAGATCCCCAAAATGAAATGAGACAGTTAAGGCAAGTTCGGAATTTAATCATGATAGTATATTTTATTTTATTTTTGTAAGTGCTACTTACTTAAGTTTTTAACAGAGTTCAGTGAGTAAAACTCTGGGGATGAGAAAAACGACACGAAATGCCACGTTTGAATGGATTTTTGATAAAACAAAAAGCTTTTCTTAACTGAGAAAGGAATATTGGACAGATGGTAAGAATAAACTAATTGTAATTGTGAGATTTTTTTGTTTAAAACCAGTCACGCGAGGCCGGCTATAAGTTGCTCTGCAATGTAAACATGACTAAGGGTTTGAAGAACTTTTTAAAAATACTCTTGCTATACAGATTTAAAGGTCGTTGTTTTAGCAATAGAAAAAATCAAAATAGACCGTAGGGAAATTTATCTACAAAAATCGAAAATCAAATTTCACCGTTCTGAATTTCTCACAGAAACACTTCTGTGTTGTTAATTCAATGTGTTATGGCAATATTGTGACCATGACATCATTATATAAGCACTACCAGCAGATGTTGTACAGAGTAGGTGTTCGAGTAGAACAGTCAGAACAGCTTTAGTTTTGTGACATTTGCATAAAGTCCGTCCGGAATCCTGCCCTGGAATCTGAGCATGATGGCACCTGGTATAGAAGTAGTATCGCTTGTTAAAAATTTAGGAATACAATTAAGACATGACGTAAACTATTTTGATTAAAACATTTTCCGAAAAAAAGGTTGACTTGTGAAGAAAATACCCATCCCAGTTTCAGTAAATCTTAGCCTGAAGCTCACTCTGACTATAAGCCAAGAGTATTATTAACTTGATATTTGAATCGCAAACGTTATCAGATTTAAAGGTTTCAGCTCACTTTGTTCTTCACAGCAAATTATGAGAATAAATCAGGCACGCACACTACACTGAGGACGAAAGAATGAAGCAAAAAACATTTTTACAGAGGCCAGTTTACCTTTTCCCAACTCAGCTGATGTTAAATGGTGTAAAATGTACATGCATGTCTAATTTATCCCACACCTATTTTACTTTTTCCTTTTGTTTTGTTTTTTAGACTTTTTGACAAATTGCAATTAGGATTATGTTGTCTCTGGTAAAATACCACAACTGTTTTCTTACAATCTTTCTAAAGGAGAAAACAGGAAAGACGTATCGATACCAACTGACTACTTCCAGTCAAGACAGGCTCATACACCCTTCCTTTTATGTTAAACTGCATGCGCCTCCTAAGTTCACGATCCCTCATTAAAAATCAGTCCCCCGAAGAAACTGACGAGAGCCAGCCTTTATTTAAAGTCAATCATAAAAAGAATTAATTAATCTTATACTTACTCCAAGACACCGTCGTTCATCATGTTGCACTGGGAGGCGTCGACGCTCGAACCCTCTTGGTCTTTCTTCTTCTGCGTTGCTCCTTCTATCCGCTTCAAGTTCTCTCTGCCCTCTGTTTACTCTTTGTTGTTCTTCCCTTCTCGCGCTCTCTACGAGGAATGCTCTGTGCTCACGGCAGGTTGCTGAAAGAGCCAAGTACATTTTGAAAACACCGAGCAGTACGATCAGCATCACGATAAATGAGGCGACGCCATAAATATGCTCGAACATCACTGCTATGTTCCTGGCAGTCAGTAAAGCAACGGGATGAATGAGATATAAACTTGCTCGAGAAACTTGGCTTCTTTGTAGCTCCTTTTCTCTGTCGTGACTGCTCAGTCATGTTCACGGATTCAATTAATCCATGGTGTATTTATCCAACTAACACGTGAGGGAAATCAACATAGACCGCCAATCAGCCAATCATCGAACTCGAACTATCCGGGAAAGTCCCTACAGTGATAAGCACTTATGCATACTTGTGAGTGTCAAGGTATTTAGCAAGGAAGTACTAATTAGGGACACTATTTTTACGCCCCCAACTGGAGGCGGGACCGCCATTTTACGTGGTCATCCAAGCCACTCGAAGGTCTAGCCGCTTGCAATGCAAAGGGATTACCTTCATTTCTTAGTTATTTTAAGACCCTGAGTATTGGTCTGGCCCCGGGAATCGAACCCGCCACCTTCCCCTCTGCAGTCAAGGGCTCTACCGACTGAGCTAATCCTGCCGCGGTAATACACCTCTTTACTTGTATGTGTTGCCTTCCCCCCAATACAGGTCATGTGATAATACCCTTACTGGACAACTGTTATTCACGTGCATATCTACGAATAATATATATAAAAAACAAAGGTTCAGGTTCCCCTCATGGCCTGGTACCTATATTGGGAAAACAAAACATACTCGAAATACGTGTATCGCAGAAACTCGCGTGTCTCGAGGGGGAGGCTCAAAAAATGTCAGGGATGGAGGAAGGGAGAGAATTGAAGAGTAAATTGTGTAACTGGGGAGGGCGGGTTTCAACAACAAAACATAGAAGCTAAAGAGGTATTTTATAATAAAAGTTTTGAAAACTTGTTCGGGGCCCAGATTCCCTTTATCCATGTTTACACGGGTATCCCTAAAAGTACCAAGAACATCACTAATAAACACTACAGACAAAACCAATATATAGCAGACGACACTCAGATAAAACCAATACATATAGCTATCTAACTGATATTAATTGCCTCCATCAAACTGATGATTCTTGCAAATACCAGACGACATACTGAAATAGCCATTTTTTTCGCTGTGATATTATAGCCTAAAGACACAAATAAATGGCCGTAGATCAATATCAACATGATAACAAATCTCGAGAGCCTCATTGTTATGGTAGAAATGTCGGTCGTATCTAGGAACGATATTCTCATAAACGTCCTTGATTAAAATGATCGACTGCTTCAAAGAATGGAATATCACTGTTTCATTGAGAAAGTAGAGTAAATCCTCCCGACGGACTATATCGAGTTTGAGTTCTCTATCTGGGTCTCAAGTGACAAGTCCGGCTGCTATACCAACACCGCCGAACAGAATTTTTTTGAAGAACCAGTAGGATTCGCTGCTCACCGCCGCCATATGTTTCTGTTTCTGCCATCGTCCCCAGTCGAAAGATGATAGGAAGGTTCGCTTGTCTAAACTAACCTGGGCAAGTGTTTAAACCAATTCAAAACTTAACGGATCGATGGCTTGTTGTCTAGGTGCGTGTTTCTTTTCCTGTTCTGTCAAATACCAAAATCTGATGCAGTCACTTTCAGCTTATTATTTATTAATCGTTCATTTGCAAACCAAAGTGAGTTAAAGGAACCATGCCGGGACTAAGACGTAAGTAATAAGGCATTTCACAAGTGCCGAATCTAATGCAAATCAGCGAGGACAATAGATTTTACTCATTAGCATCAAATTCAACACAGTTGAAATGAGAAGTTTGAACTGGGCCTAAAATGATTCTTTCCACCAAGCCACCCTGTAGTTTATTCATTTATTCGGTAATAGTTTGTTAGTGTGTGTTGGTTACTCTCACCTAGTTTTACTCATCAAATGTTTTAAGGGAAATAAAGAGCATGGAAACTAGGGGGTTTAATACCACAATAGTAGCCTGCGTGTTTGACCTCGTGTCGATTCAGAACCGGTTCGTTGCCTTTCTTGAGCTAAAAATTGTCAAGTGTAACATAATTTACTTTATGTCACCAGTGTGTTAACGTTGCTGGAACCTTATCTGGTACCGAAGTATGGAGTTCTGGAGTTCCTCAGGGCTCAATTTTGGACCCTGTCGTCTTCCTACTATAACAACCTTCCCTAAAAAATAGAAATGAGACGAAAGGACAAAATACATGATAATTGGTACTCGTTGAGAAGAATGTGCCCTTTCGCTGTGGTTGGCAGTTGGAACAAACTCTTGGCTCGCATTAAAAAATAAGTCCTTTCAGTCAAATATCACAAAATTTTATTAAATCCTAATATTAAATCCATTCTTGAGTGACTGTGTGTCTGTTTGGGGAAGTTGTAACGCAGGATTATTGAATGAGATTGCGCCTTATCAGGCCAGAACCCTGCCGCTATTTCTGGAACATGTCGGTGGCTACCCATCAATCAAATTTGTATTGAAAGAAGACTATTTTTGTTAAAAAAAAAAATTGATGGACGTGCACCGGGTTACTCTCTGAGAAACTTATGATACAAGGTCTCGGTTGTCTTTATCGCCTTAACTGCGTAATTCAGTGCGCTCTTCCGATGTAAAGGAATTCAAAAGAAATAACTTTGATTTAATCATGTGTAAATTCACGCCTGAGAGCTCCGAATAGTTAGAACTTTTTTTAGCTTTTTACATAACTTAAAATTTTGCGGCAGCAGTTTCGATTTTCATACTTCACAAGTCAGAACGCACGTTCAGTAAGTAGCCTATTACCCACAGTATAATCTAGTGTTGAGGCCTGTACATGTTGAACACAGCTCGTTTCTTAACATAGCAAGAACAAAACACGAGAAACATTAAGAGAATGTCTAAACTTTTTGTTTCTAAACCGAGTTCCCATTTGAATAGCCCACAAAATCTTCTTGGACTTCCTTGATGTTATTTGTTTTTTATTCATACAGCTTCGCCAATTCGTCCGGTCCATATAAACGGTGAAAGAAATAAAATGGGTTGTTTGAGCTTGACCTAAACGTTAAACCTTGACATGGTCATATGCAAATGTCACAACAGCCGCTGTTTCCTTATAAAGCTTGAAGTGATCTCTGCCGATGGAGATAGGTGTCCTCGAGTGACGTACCGGCAGGGTGGTTAAATAATTACAGCCTGTAAAACCGGCCCAAATAAGTCGTGTTCCAGTTTTGCCAGCTTAAATATGGTTACAGGCAGATAAAGCACCGGTAATCAAAATCATGCCTTGAAAGCGATTGATCAAGTTTTAAGCCGGTATCGCAAGGTATAAATAAAGTGAACATTTTTAATGCCCTCTCTTATAAAATGTCTTTAATTTTAAAGTTCTGAAACTCTAGCTTTTGAATCAAGATAAAGAGGACATTTGCCAAGGGTCTCGAAAATAGGAGAAAGGTCAGTGTTTCAGTCTTGTTATTGTGTCTTGTGGCAAAACTCCGTCTACAAGCATTTATTAACATACCTCTTGTCCAGACGATCAAATTTCAAGGAAAAGTCATTTAAAGCAACCATATTTCACGTCCACAACTCGTGATAATTTAACTGATAGAGTTAAAGGGAGTGCGGTGTTCGTCGACCGTGGCTGCCAGGCCGCTGTCATGGAATAATTAAGGTTGATGCCCTAGGTGCCGCACTTGATCGACAAATGAATGGATCAAGTGTTTGGATTAAGTGTTATTCAACCAGGAGAAATAATAACCCTAGTTTATTTCCTCCTGGGACGTATGCATAGTTCAGACTCCAATAGCCTGGGACCAAGCTCCGCAGTGGGGGAAAAAGGCAAAAAACGGGAACAAATAGGAAAAATAGCGACGAGCGAAGCAAGCCTAGCCGTATCCTGGGGGGGGGGGGGGGGGGGATCCCCTCCCCACACTACCTCTCGGCTAGCTTCGCTCCCCGATTTTTTCTCCTTTTTCCCACAATGCGGAACTAAGACTCAAATAACGCACGTGGTCGTACACGATTGTCTTTTAAGACAAATAAAACTTGCTCTGTTTTCGACCAAAACGAGTCTCTACCAGAACAATTTATGGCATGCTTTATTTCGAACGCGATAAATTTATCCGTAGCACCGTACGGCCTACATGAAAATGAGGTCCATTGAAGGTTAAATTTATCTTGAATTAACTGGTTCGATTACCCACGTTAAAGCACGTAGTCTCCAATCGTTTCTGCCCAAATATTTCTTGTGGAAAAGACCGAAAACCACTCAACTTAATTTAGGATTTTCTACAAGTATGACAAGGCACAGAGACTTTTTCAATGAGGGTAATTCAACTATATTTCAATATATTAATTTAACTTTTATTACGGGGTAGCTTGTAAAAGTGGCTTAAGGTAGTTACAGCCAATGCAAGTTTGTTTCTCGCGGGCGGTATTCACCACAAAATTTATTTTAGTAAAATCCAACTAGTGGTCTATTAGTAATGCTGCGTTCTGATTGGTTGAGCTACTACTAGGCTATATGCTATAGCCCACTAGTAGTGAAAGGTGCCGGCTTTTTGACGGCAAAAAGGAATTAAAGTCTAGCTTTAACTAGCTAAAGTTGTTTTGTCTTGAAATTTTTTTACCAACTAGTTGGATTTTACTAAGACAATTATTGGGTTTACCTCGGTGTAAGAACCTGTGAACTTTTTCTTTGTTTTGTACCTTTTGTTTTTCTAGGTTTTATTGTGTTGACTTCTTTGCTTTCTTTGTTTTACGTCACCGGTGAGTTTAACAGGTTCTTACACCGAGGATCAAGCCCAATTATTCCTCTCGCCCTCATGGCCTCTGAGTCAATAGCCCATTCGGGCTCGAGGAATAATTGTTAAATAGCCTTCATAACCCTAGATAAACCCTAGACACAACATATCGGTCTCAAAAATGGTCTTCCTTTGAAATTTCGAGGTATTATGTCCAATATTTAAGGAGTTTATCTTGGGAAGAAGCATTTACACACAAAGTAAAAGCGTATAATACTTCCGCGTGCAAGAATTCCTATATACTAGCGTGACCGACGTCACAACCATGATTTTTGGTACTCAATTGCCAGCACTTCCTTATACAATGCGCGTTCTTACATTTTCACCAATGCTTTGAAGTAGACCTTAAAACAGTAGCCCCGTAATTTTACAGTCAGTTTCCTTAGTCACTCCTATGAGATACTTCTTAGAATTAAGTGCGGTTAATGACCTCAGGAGTGGATAGCGATCTGCCACTGATCTGCAGAGAAATTGTGGCGCTCTAAGAGAAGATTGAAATTCAGGCTCGGATTGTGTCTTCAAATATCATATATAGCTGCAGTCTCTCTACATTCCCTTGATGTGTTTTACTTTGACTGAGCTACGTTCAGTCTGGTCCCGGGAGTCTGGTTACGTCAGCCTATTTATAAAAGAATTTTTCCGAAATCTTGAAAGGGGACACACTATGCAAGCAATCAATTACACGATTGGCTTTTTAAAATGGCTTCATTAAACCCTATCGCAGAACCTTTTGGAGGAGCCACTCACAATCCGGCTGAGTAACAGATAGAATGACATGTCACTAAGTAAAACAACGCAGAACCTGTGAGAACGTACCTGTCAGTCCATACTTCAGCAGTTGTTGTAACATACAAAAAAACAAAGAAAAAAATTACCAGAAAATCATAAAGGTCGATGTATAAACTTCTTGCGGGTTATACGCTGTGCCTGTTTTGTTATGTGTACTTTCCCGTGCACGATATCTTGTACATGATATGTTTCTTTAACATCAAAACGTTTTTAACATTATAAAAGTTTGCCTGCGTTGCAGCCGGACTTGTCACCCGAGACCCCATCAGGTATATAAGACTCTGTGCGACGCAAGCTATTGTAGTTATAGCCAGAGGCGCCACGATTTTCAAACTTTCTTTCTGGGTTATTTAGCCAAGGTTCAGGGAATCCCCTATAGCTGTACATGTCGTGTTATTCAAACTGATGAAATCCCCACCCCCAACAAAGATTATAGTGATTATGTACTACTACGCACGTAATATCGGCACTAAGTCGTCGCTGAAAGGTAATGAAAGCGCTAAAAGCGGCCACATTTGGTCATACATGACTCATACGTTACCAAATCAAGTTTAACTATTTTTCTACTATAAAGCAGATTTCTGTTTATATGTTAAACTTATCGACCACGCGTGTGAGATGGCCTACTACGTGTCCTTCCGCCAGCTGGCATTTGATGGCAATAGTTGTTTCGTTTCTTAGCCTTTCAGTTGGTTCCAGTCACCTTGCTCAAAGTGTCAAGGACGGAGTCCCGTGCCTGCTGAAACCAGCTGACTCTGTTACGTCATTACTCCGTTTGAATTTGATATTTTAAATATTCCCCTATATATATACAGTATATCTGATGTTCGTATTCAACATGCCTTTAAATGCAATATTCTACCATAAGCACAGTCCTGCATGCAAGGCGAGGCGAAAGATATCGATCGTAACATTATTAAATTGTAAGTAGAAATTTTATATATTCTGTATTTTTAGGCCAAGTTTCCGAAGGTTATATTAGACACTATCCTCGGCTACAGAGGTCCGTTGTCGACTGATACCTAGGAATAAACTGTGCTCACGGTTCGAAAAAGCTTCGTCATTTTTTTTCTCTCGGCGCTTCGCCGCGAACTATCAAGCTCCAGATAAGAAAAAATAACTTCTGGAACCCAGGGTAATTATACATAGGCGGGTGCATATTATTCTTTTACAGAAGACGTTCGTGTGAGATGAAGGAAATTAGGTTTCGAAAGTCACGTTGCACTGGAGAGAACCCGGTTTTTCCGGAAGTTGTTTACCGGTAACTAATCTAGTGTGCAGATTAGCTTGAATTTTCGTGACATGTCTCGAACAAATGTTGCGCAACGCTGACCATTCAACCGTGGACAACGAATATTTCCAATGAATTTAAATTTTCAATGGTTGGATTTCTCATCAAGAATTTGTTTTGTATCTGTAGCACCTGCTTTGCCTTAATTACGTTCCTCATTAATTATTTATTTTACTATTATTGAGCAATTCTATCAGACACGACTCCAAGAGCGAAGCGTCGCTTTAACGTTTACCTTATATCGTGTATAAATAAAGATCATTGACTCGATTCAACGAGATAAAATTGCGACCACAACGAAAAAGATAAGCTTATTGGTCACACAAATTTTGTGCAGCATTACAACCCGCAATACCGTAACCTAACTACACTTGCCGCGAGAGCGGAAGGCGCGGGAAACGCTCTCCTAAAAGCGAGTGAAAACGACGAGACGTATTAAAGTTGAGAAAATGTATATTAACCTAAGCAAAAAATGACCTGATAAATGCGAAGTCTTAGACGTTTCAACAGAATTTACGGTTTACAGCTACGCGACATTTGCAAGACCAATTATTTTGCTTTGTATTGTTCCTGGTTTGTTTTGTTTTTTATTTTCTCCGTTGAACTGAGTTGCCCATACCTACATTACACTACATTTTCTTTATCTTCGTCCCACATTTTGCTCATCAAGTCTCGCGATAAGTACAGGGTACATTCGACGTCCTATTTTTTTCTGGAATGCACAACGCCATAGCAACCCTCTCAGTTTTTCTAGAACATTCCTTGACTTCACTGCTTTTAGTCATGATGTAATGGGTAACCTATTTTGAGTCGAGAATAGTTATATTAGAGAAGTGCAGTGTGTGTAAGCAACCGAATGAACTTGGTAACAGCACAGAGTTAAACAGTGGAGAAGAAGTTTTGCCCAGAGGGTGTGATTTTACTACAACTTGGAATCTTTCATTATAAGAGTGAGTTGCAACCTGGGGTTTTAATTGTTTTCTGCCTGTTTGACAGACCGGTCAGTAAATCCTTCCACAGGGTTTTTCTTTTTCAGGGTTTTTCATTTTCCCACTTTTTCAGGACCTAACAAGAAGGGGTCTTTTTTTCGCAAAAATACGATTCACTCTACTAGACAAGAAGTCTAAGAGTTATCAAATCTATCGAGTCATCTGATTAGAAAAAAGTAAGTAAAAAGTAACTTAAAAGTGTACACAGCAAGATTCAGTCTCAAATTCATGTTCTATATTTTTACTTTATAACAAGACATTGACAGCAGTGGTTTTTTTAAACTGATGCATAAAAAGGAGTGGTGTCACGAAATTTATCAAACAGACACCGGGGCTGCCACCAAATTGACTGATACATAAAAATAACTACAAAAAATATTAAAATAAAGAATAAATATAAGATCAAATGCAAGAAGGAGGCACAGATAGACTAGAAAAGGAGTGGAACGGATTACAATGGTGGATTTTGAAAACTAAGCCTTGTTAGCCTAAACAGGGGTCTTTTCTGCATGAGCATGCGCGACCGCTGAACAAGCGATGTGCATGGAGGCTCACCACAGGGTCTGCCTTCATCAAAATGGCGCGTCTCAAAGCCATCGTCGCGATTATTTTTCTCGTTGGTCTTGGCGAACGTGCTCGTGATTTAACAAAATGTGTAGTTTGCAAAAAAACTGTAACATGGTCTTAACAAAAGCGAAGTAGACCGGCGTTAACATACACGAGCTACCATCAAATTTCACCTCCCCACTTGACCTGGACAACATTGCGCGTATATGTAGTGCCTGTAGGATTGCGCTAACCTCATCAAAGTCTAAACAAAGTGCCGAAACGTTTGTTGATGCAAGTAAACACTTTCAATTTTCTTCGTTTTGAAATGAGAAAGGAACAGAAATATTCAAAAAAAAAAAAAAAAAACAGCAAATTTCAGCGAGCGGGCTCGAAGTGCGCAAAAGCCGGTGTTGAGTTCAGCAGTAAATTAATATATGTTCTACAATTTTCCCAGCACTTAAAAGCTACAAAATTAACAGCACACGAGACGTAGATTAGTCACCTGGTGAGATGTTGGTGGTAGTCACTCTGTATGTCTCGAAAAATAAAAAAAATGAATATCAATGAGACAGTCAAAACTGTATTCAATAGGACTGAAATTAAAGTCGAATCTTGTAACCGATTTCGATGAACAAACGGTTAGGTTTCCCAAAGAAGTACAGTAAACATATGATGCCGACCAAAAGTTAAAAATTTTTTCAGCACTTAAGTTCTGGCTAAATGAATATTCCTGTTAATATTATAATGCGTTGCAATGTTAGTCCACGCAAAAACAAGACGTTCTACAATTTTCCGATAAACAAACTTTGTATCGCTAAAATACTTAAGGGAACAACTTTCTATTCCAACCGATAACGGCGTGGTAGTCGCCCGCTGATCGTTATTAATCCACTCCCAAAATATGGCTAAATCAGCTATGAACAAATTATTGACAGAAATCCTCTACGGTATCGAGAAATTAATTTACATCCGATTTATAGACAAACACTAAAGAAAGAACATTTTGCTCATTAAAATAACTACGGCATCAGCAATGCATTCTATGCCAAACTTTGCGGTTCTTGAACGGGAATCAAGACACGAGTCGAGCGCCAAACAATAACAAGCAGCCATGTTCGTGTCAAACATCCTTGAGAAACTTGCTCTTTCACCTCCTTCAGCGCATCAGTCACCACTTTAAATCACCAGATCTTTACTTATCTTGTACAACGAAGGTCTTTCCTAAGTTCCTGCTACCATTTCAATGTCAAGCAAGCTTTTAAAGTGAACAATTTGGCTCCTACGACTATGCACCACGGTCACTGTCACTGGTCGCGTGCTCTTTTTCAAGTCAGCGGTCGCACATGCCCATGCAAAAAAGACCCCTGTTGTTAGCCTAGCAGTTTTGGAAAGTTTATTTTTATGGTTTGTAACGTTTGATACTTGAAAGACATATTGTTGGACACGAAGCTGTGTTTGTTTCATTCACAAATAATTTCTTAATTTCCATACCGAATGAGGACGCAGAATTGGCGTTAAACGAAATGAACCAGACGTGCGTGACAGAGCCCCTTTAATCTCTATTATGACGTAGTTGAGTTATGCATTTGGGTTTGAACGTGCGTAAATTAGTACTTGAGAGTCGAGAACACATATTATAGCTATTGCGATAAATGTACGAAAGAATGTCTACTTGAGCTTTGAACATTTTATCACGTCTCGTCCAAAACGCCTAAGTGTAGACAATGGAAAATTTTCAGTCGACTTGCATATCCACTCTTGATTAAGACGAGTACCTGCCTAACTACAGATACTCCAATCTCGGTAGTAATACACAAAAAGTTATAGCGTCGATAGGGCTTTCTAAAAATGTAGCGTTACAAACGACATAGCGAGAGGAAGGAGAACAATTTGCTGACAAAGACCTTTTTCTGCATAGTGACGTAATTCAGTAAAATTTGAAAATAAGAATGTTTCCTTCTTCTAAAATTTCAGTTTACAGTATATTAACATTATCTTTTCACAAATTTCGCTTGCTAGAGCTGGAGAACGGCAGTTTTTAAGCTCTTTTTCTTTGACTTGATATCCGCCGCGGTTTTCCCAGACTAAGTAATCTTGAGCCATACAGCTAATTATAAGGCGGGTAAGTAAACCAAAAAACCGTAAAAGAAAACCAAAAACAGAGATAATGTTTGTCTAATTGTCTTGTTTTTATAACTCGAGTATTTGTTTATCGAGGTTAAGATGAAAGTGACCTTATGTTATGTCTTTTGCAATAGTTGATCTCCCGGCTGGACACAGTTTATCACAACAATTAACTTGACCAATTTTGCTTGTTTTTCGATTTGTTTTTTTTTTCAGTAACTTCAGCAAGTTATCAATGTTGTTTGTTTGTTTATGCATCTACCTTTAGGCCTACAATGCCTGGATACGAGTTATCTTCGGCGGACCGATCAGTTATCGACAAAAAGAATTTATGCCCTAAATGTGAGGGTCTTCTTAGAGAAGCTGTGCAAACAATAGCGTGTGGACATAGATACTGCAAAACATGCGTGGAAATGATTCTTTGGTAAGTACGTCAGGTCCTTAGTATAGGGACTTCAAGCAACGACTACGGAAGCGTCTACTACGGTGACCGAAAGAAAAGCCTGGTTCTCATATGCCGCCGAAGTAAATGTGAAGTAGCCGCCAGTACCACCTGGGCTATGGCATGCCAGCGATAAAGACTCGGATGACCAATGTTGCCGGCCAGTTCTGTTTTCATATCGGAACAGTATCCCAGGCGGTACCGGCGACCATGTCGCAGGAGCATCGGCGGCCTATGAGAATCAGGCTTAATTTTTCCCGCCACGGGTCAGTGCCTCAAGACAGCAGTAAAAACATCACCTTTAAGTAAAAAAGAACTCTCGTTCTTTCAACCTTTCTCGCGCTTATTCCGCGTCACTTTCTTTGCAAATATAGGCGAACTAGAAAGAGATAAAATTTCGTCGTCGCTTGTTTATGCCCTTCACAAAACATGAAATTAGACATTCCACGCATTACTAGTGCAGTGACAGCAAAAAAGTACGAAGATTGTGATGATTAATACAAAGTGATCCCTGTCCCTACTAAATTTACAGGCAAGAAGTTGGAAAGTGCATCATCGATGGATCAGATATTCATAGAGAACAGGTTTGCCTTTTTTTATAGTTAGTGGTTAGTGAATCTTATGAATACATACTACGACGGTCTGAAACAAGGCACACTTCCATTTTAGCTTTGCCTGAATAACAGGCGTTTTATGAGCCAAGCGAGGCGAAAGTGGCATTTCTTAATATGCGCTTATTTTAGTCAGGAGCCCAACAGTTTTAGTTTATAGTCTAAGTACCTTTAGCCGCGCGCCACCCAGTTATGATGCTGCATCCTCATTCCACCCTCACCCCGTCCCACCCCATTTCTATCCTTTAACTTTTCTTTCTTTCTTTTTCCATTTTACTTTTCTGGGATAAAAAATTAAAAAAAAATTTCTTTAGCTCAGTTGGAAGAGCGCTGGAAATTTGAGCGGGAGACCCCGGGCTCAAACTCCTGCCGGACGAACAACCAAGGTCTTATCACGTCTTGGTTTGGCCGGTGGTACGTCTTTGGCGGTCAAATCCTTCTTTCTTAGGAGACACAAAACCACACTCTTGTTCGAAAAGGGTAGGGGAAGTCTCTCCGCTGATATGGTCCACCTCTACCTCTACCATCACATCACTCGCCACATATATCATACAGAAAGCTCATTAACGGACGTCAGTGGTGCCATTTTACCGCTGACCTCCTATTATACTGTTAATAGAGAGATTATTTAGAATAACGTTTACCGCAAACGGTAAAAATGTCAATTTGAACCACGTGACCAAGATTTTTTCTTAACATGTCATTTACTGTTCAACATATCTACACATAAAAAAGAACTTACGTGTCAAGTTCGTCCACAAAATTATTTTGGACAATTTTCATTTCTTATTTTCTAATTTGAGAAATTTTCAACTTGAATCTTAAGTTTAAGGTTTGTCGTGAAGGTGATTCTAGATCCCTCTGTAATATATCAGCTATAAAGAGAACACATAATGTTGTGTTATCCGTCACCTTTGAAATTATTTACCAACCTTTTCGTATACTCTGCATGGGTCAAGTGGTAACTGTTATTTTCGTGTCTAATATATGATAGAAATTGTTTGTTTCCTATCACGCTGCAGGTATTTTTGGACCGCTTTGTCGAGCGTGAGATTCAGTCACTGTTGGTCCATTGCATTCATCAAGAAGAAGGATGTGATTGGAAAGACGAGCTCAGAAAACGAGAGGTAACAACTAAGCTTCTATATGATGTTAAAAATGAGTCAAGATGTATACCCCCTTTGAGCCCCACTGACAAGAGGGGTCCCAGTGGGGTTAATCTGTAACCGTGAAACACAAAAAAGCCGTCACTCGTAAGGTAAGAAAAAAACAAAAACAAAAACATGTGTATTAAAACGTTTTTACCATACACCTTGTCATCTTGTAATAAAAGTGCCAAGATCGCTTTAAAAGATTTTTTGTCTTGTCTTGGAGCTACTGATTCTATTATGGTCTTAAATGACTCCTAAACAGACCACCTATCTTAACCATAGGCTTTACAGTTCAGATAGACCCTCTGTGATGCTCATGCTTGTATCAGCTGGGTTATCAACGAAATATGTAGAGATGTAGATGTAATAGACGAGATAAAGTAGTTTTCAATTATGCCGAAGCAGTTTAGGGCGCAAGATTTACTCCGTGTTTTGGCGCAGGAATCTTATCCACGCGTGTAAAGACATTATCGGAGTAATGAAGCAAACTTCAATTTGGCGAAAGAAATATAGGGCGCATGATTTAATCCTTGTTTTGGAGCAGAAATCTTAACAACGTGTGTCAGAATTATCGGAATAAAGCGATTTCAAATTTGTTCTAAGTAGTATAGTTCTTTTTCAACATGTTAATGAAGTCTCAGCCAATACTAAATAAGAGAAAACAAAACAAAATTACTGTAATCTCGCTCGTCTTTCTTTTATCAGTATTGAAAACAAAACATTCCCTCTGAGTTCCAGATAATATTTTTTTCTGGTTTTACAATGATCCTAGCTGGAAAGTTGCCATTTCTACAATACAATTCTTCGCATATTGTTTTCAATTACACATACTTATTTTCGCGTTCATTACTGCTATAATTGTAATTATTACGTGTTCTCGCATGTTAGGATCACGAGGCTGTGTGTGAGTACGTTCAAGTTCCATGCGTGCATTCAGGATGCGGTGAACTGGTGACTAGATCAAACCTGGTAGAGCATCTTGAGAAGTCGTGTCAATTCAGAATGGAAAAATGCCAATACTGCCAAACTCTTGTTGAGTTTGCATTTTTGGAGGTAAGAATAACTCTACTGAAATCGGTTGTTTATACCCTTAAGTTGTCGTCATTTGGAACAGCATCCTGAAGTAATCTATATTAAACGTACTTTTACATCTTCCTTTACAACAATAAATTTCTGACGCTCACTGACTCTGTGGAAATTTCTTCATGCCTCTAAGCTCCTACGGTCTTAAATCGTCAGAAATCAGTGCTAGTAAAAGGTCTCACAAACATGAGAGCTTTCTATCTACATTAATGGTCTCCATTTAAAACTTGGTAGGCCTGGAGAGTATGTTCATAGTGATCTCTAGCTCGATGACTAATACATCATTCATTGTGCACAGGAACACCAAGAATCTCAGTGTCCCTCCATCCCTGTGACTTGCACAGAATGTGGGAGAAAGGACTTACCTCGTTCTCAGGTCAGTTATGCTCCGAGAGGTTTTCTTCTTCCTGGTGTTCTGTTTCTACACACTCCTCAAAATAATGATTCCAGATTCAAATTTGATCTGCAACGCACGTAGCCTGAATTTCATCCAATTACTTCGAGTTGTTATTACTCCCACAGTAACGACTCGAAGTAATCGAATGAAATTCTCGCTACAACGCACGAGTAAATGTGTAAACGGGTTCTTAACAGCTAGCTCCTAGACAGTAACACTGGAATAATACATTTGAGATTTGATGTTGGCTTCTATCTTTCTTACTCAGATGCATGCCCACATTGATCCGGTAAATGGAGACTGTGAAGAAATACAGTCAAGTTGTCCATGGACACAAATTGGATGCTCTGAGACTAAGGTATGCAAATATTTAAGATTACTTTGGTTAGCAGGGGATTGCATATTAAAGGGGCCAACGTTAAAAACAAATGGCTATCAGCAAGAGAGAATGAGCTAAGAGAGCGAATCCCTTATACATGACCCTCTTCCCATGAAATTTTTTTTCAATGTATTCTTGGTTCTGTGTCATACTGCGTGGTTATTTTAAGGACGCCACCTTATTGGTCGGTTAGAGTGGCGTTATGGAAACAACAGACAAAAATAACCTACGCAGCACGCGCGCGAACTTTAAATAGATTGAAAAAAATTATCATGGGGCACAGGGATTCGCTCTCTTAGCTCATTCTCTCTTGCTATCAGGGTCGGCTTTTTCGTGAATGGTCAGCACATGTAAGGAGATGCCACGATTTTCCCTTGACAGAGGTAGACCAGACTACTTGTTTTTAAACAAGAATGGTGGGGAGTGGGGGTGGGGGAGTCGACTAGGAATACTCATACTATACTGAAGGGTCCTTAGATTGTGCAGGTAAGAGAAGAAAAGAAGTCTCCAGAAAGCTCACACCTGAGTGGTGATCAAGGTAGCTAAGAACCACTATTGAATCCCCTTTTATAGTTTGATTGTATGATCTAAGTCAGCAATCATTCGACAGTCTCTGGGTGGGCTGCGTGTTTATTAACGCTTCTCAGCCTTAATAAACTATGTCGTTTTCGTTTTCTTTAGACTATGAAGCTGCAAGAAAGACGGAAGCATGAAGAGGGAAATGCTTCCGGTCATTTGATGCTCCTGTTTCAAACCGTGATGCAGCTCTTCTCGATGGTTGGTAGGACCATGCGGGAATCTGGACACGTGTCAATGAATGGCGTAAATCTACCAAAACAGAAAGATTTAGAACGATATGCTAAACAAGTTGAGAATACACTGAAAGAGAATGAAGAATTAAAATCAAAACTGGCACAACAAGAAGAAAGAATAAGGCAACTGGAAAGTTCTAGACAGGATAGCTCAAACTCAGCATCAGCATTTGATTCAACGCTCGCCAAAGAGCTTTTACAGAGGATAACTACAGAAGAAGGAAAAACAGCCAGTCTTGAACTTTTGCTCGTTGAAGCAAACAGATTAAATGAAGAACTTCAGAGAAAGGTATCTACCGTATCCAGGCAACACGAATGTTCGAATGGAACAACTGATCGGCTACAGAGACAGTTCGAGTCCATGAGTCACTCACTAGCACTTCGTAATGTTATGCTAACAGATTTGGACGAATCTGTGAGGCAGCAGGAAGTCTCCAGTCACGATGGAGTCTTGCTTTGGAAAATCTCCGAGTTCGCTAAAAAACGGCAAGACGCCGTCTCCGGGCATCAGACGTCATTTTACAGCCCGTGCTTCTTTACCAGTCGCTATGGATACAAGATGTGCGCGCGCATCTACTTGAATGGTGATGGTATTGGAAGAGGGACACACATCTCGGTATTCTTTGTTGTCATGCGCGGTGAGTACGATGCGTTACTCCGCTGGCCATTCAGACAGAAGGTTACGTTCATGCTTCTGGATCAGAATAACGTAGAACACGTGATCGACTCCTTCAGACCTGATCCAAACAGCTCATCCTTCCAGAGACCAAGAAGAGAAACAAACATCGCTAGTGGGTGCCCTACATTCTGTCCACTATCAGAGTTAAACGATCATGCCTACGTTCGAGACGATACTATGTTTTTGAAGGTCATAGTCGATACGACGGATTTATAACACCTAGCTCATTCTCTCTATGTAAAACGGTGTCAGAAATATTTCCAGGTTTTCAGACTCTAGAGGCAGCTAAGCGAGCGGGAGACTAAGGAGAGAAAAGACGGAAAACGCTGGCAACGACCAATCTCGAACTGGCTTGCATTCTTCTATTTAGAACATTGTGTACGGATATAATATACTTTGTCTATTTTATAGGCGTGTAGTCTCACCTGGTTATGTTCAAACACAGACAGTTTTTATATGGGTGGCATCTCATCATTAGGAGTTTTTAAAAATTTAATAAGTAATCTTTTTAGACAAAAAACTGCGAACAAAGAAGAACGAAACAGACAAAAATTACTATAAAGAAGAAACATGTAGAAGTTGACATTGATTTGTAATAACCGAATTAATAGTTAAGTATGAGACGGTATTATGGCAACTTTGGATTTGAAACCATTTGGAGACCTTTTTTACAATTTGGAGACTTACATCATGAGTGGACAAACAACTTGAAAGTCATGCTTACAGTGAGCTATGGCAATCGAGTCGTGTATGTTCACCGAGAAAAGTATATTTATATATTTAATCAGTTAGACTAGAAGGCGTATTAGAGGGGGTTTTAGTCCGGGTGCTCCGGTTTCCCCCTGTTAGTTCAAATCATTACTTTATGCAAGGGTTACCGATGAAGAAAGTTTAAAAAGGAAAAAGTTAATTATTTGATATTCAAACTGGACTCCTGCTAGAAATAAATTAAGAGACTTGATGAACTGAAAAACACAGTGAAATCTGGATGCCAGAGACATGCAATGGAAACTAAGACCATGCCATTATAAAATCATCCTGCAGTAATTAATATCCCGTTTAACAGGATGCATATGGAAACAGATCCAACTCACGCAGCCCACGTTACTGTCGTGTGGTCTCAAATGAACTAATGTTTCCACATAGGTAGTCTTATATCTAGACATTTTTAAATAAGATATGCTATTTTAAAAAAAATACTTTTGCTAACGGACGAACACTAAGAAATGAAAAAACATGCGGAAGTTGACAGAGACATGCAATAACCCAACAATGCAGTTTGAGTCAGTACAGTATTAGGCAAGTGCGGAATCTAATCACAATTGTGACGTATAGGTGGACACACAACTTGTGAATCATAGATGCAATGAGTTATGGCTGTCGAGTCGTGTATGTTCACCTAGATGAGCTAGTGTATTTTTATAATAACTTGATGTGAAACTACTAAGTGCTACTAAAGTTTGCAGTTAAACAGAGTTAACTATAACTGTGGGGATGGGAAAATCCGACACGGTCATTATCGTGACACATTATAATAAATGGATTTTTGATATAGCATAAAGTGCTTTTAACTGAGAAAGGAATATTGGATAGATGGAAAGATTAAAAGTAATTGTGATCGTGGAATGTTTTCTTTATTAAAATAAGTCACACCAAGGCAGGGTCTCACTTGCTATGCAATGCCATAAACATGAATAACGGATGCCAAGAGTTGTTAAAAATTAAAACGATTATCGTAAAGAAATACTCTTACTATACTAGTTCAAAGGTCGTCGTTTTGGAAAAGAACACTATCTACAAAAATGGAAAATCAAATTCACCGTTTTGAATTTCTCAGAGAAACACTTCTGTGTTGACAATTCAATGTGTTGTAGCAATATTGTCCATCTTCCGTAAGATAGAAGTAAGTGGCGAACACATTAAACTTTTGTTTTTATATACGGTGACCATGACATCATCGATGTTTTATAAGCGTTAGTACTCCCGGCAGATATTTGGACATAGATGTTCGAGTAGAACAGCTTTTTGTTTTTAAACAAAACATTAAAATAATATGTGTCACATAAAGTCCGTCCGGAATCCTGCCCTGGCGTCTGAGTACGATGGCACCTGGAATCAATAAAGATTATAACACTTATTAAAAATTTAGGAATAAAATGAAGACATGAGATAAACTATTTTAACAAAGTAAAACAAACTGAAAGACACACTTTCCGAAAAAAAAGGTTGACTTGTGAAGAAAATACCCATCCTAGTTTCAGTATATCTTTGCTGGAAGCTCACTCTGACAATAATCCAGGCCAAGAGAGTTGTAATATTGATTCATATTTGTATAGCAAAGATATCAGATTTAACGAATTCGTCCTACTTTGTTTTTAATACATCGTCATTGGAAAGTGTATGAAAGGAAATGAAGAAAAACCAAATTATAAGAATAAATTAGGCACGCTCACTACACTGAGGAAGAAGGAATGAAGCAAAAAACATCTTTACAGAATCCAGTTTACCTTTTCCCAATTCAGCTGATGTTAAATGGTATCAAATGTACAAGTCTAATTTAATCCAAACCTATTTTACTTTTTTCTTTTTTGGACTTTTTGACAACGTTAGTGCAATAAGGTGTATGTTGTCACTGGTAAAACTGATACCACAACTGTTTTCTAAAGGAGAAAACAGGAAACACGTGACGATACACCACTTTCAGTCAATAAAAGCTCATACAACCGCCCCTTAATGTTAAGCTGCGCCTCCTTAAT
>JBBMOI010000018.1:7250000-7300000 GCA_038088405.1 Porites divaricata
ATGTTTTTACTCGCTTTTACCAGCAGCATTTTTTGTGATATTCTATCCTTATCTGACAATTGCATTACTAGTTTTCCATCAAACAAAATGATTTGCTACTTTTTTACAGTTGCTGGTGACTGAGGGATAAATCTAATGACTCGTATAAATCCATCAGTCTCTATGTAAGCCCATATTCTACTTCTAAAAAGGAAGTTGTGAACAAAATCTGAAATGAATCCCATACAAACATTATACAAGGGCTATAAAAATCAAAGCCAACTGGCTGATGTAGTAAAAAGCTAACTATTATTAGTACCCGTTGACAGAAAAATGATAAAAATTTATGTGGCTGGTTGCTTTGTACGTTTTGGAAGCAATTCCAGTGTGGAATATTTTCCCTGTGGTTTATTCGTGTGAAGGCCATTGTTGCTGCAATAAGAGAAACTTCCAGTCAACCAGATTATGGTAATGAAAACAACTATTTTTTTCAGTAATTATTTTTTGTCTATGGGTCATGTGACAGATGAGGGGTCTATTTCCATCATCGAATGAAGCAAATGAACATTTAACAAATCTTTTAATAGAAAAGGAAATAAAAAGCTAAGTTGCAGGAAAAGAATTTTCTTGGCTTCATGCAGAGATAAGTAAATGGACCCTTAAGAAAGTAGGACTAAAAAGTTAAGATATTGCACCTTTTAATGCACATTCAGATAATATGTATATTTTTTATCACATGTTTTTTGGGGGTTGCATTACTCTCGAAATTCCAGGGAATGTTTGGAATTTTTAAAAATGCTTCTTCCAAGGAATTTACCCTCCCAGAGCAAACTTCTAGAAGGCTCTCTGTTATTTAGGTACTCCTGTAAATTTTTCTTGAATTTGGATTGATTTGGATAGAGTGTTATAAGAAATTTTAAGTGCTTCTATGATAAAAAAAACCACTTGTCTTTTCTTTTCAGATTTCAAATGAATATTTCCAAATCATTCACCATGCCAAATTGTAGGCCATTATTTCAAGGAATGTCTACCATTACTAAATTCTGTTCTAGTCGTCTAGCAATGAGAGTTCTATGGAGCTTGAAAGTGATGACATTTTCTCACCAGTTAAACATTACTGTGAGTGAACGCTGCTACTTTAGTATGCAGATGGTGTGTTTCAATTTTGGAAGCTCAAAATCTGGCGTCCCATAGTTGATTAGCCATTTTCCCTCACCTACATTTTAAACTGGTAAGAAAATAACGTCACTTTCAAACTTGACCATACTCTCTCATTGTCACTTGACTGGAACAGAATTTAGTAACAGTAGACAGGTGAACCAAAAAATCATAGTTAGGATAAGCAGACTTCTTCTTGAAATAAAAGCCTAAAAATTTGGCATGGTAATTGTTTTGGAAAGATACTTTCAAAATCTGAAAGAAAGGAAAGTGACTTTTTGATCATAGTCGTTCTTTTAAGACTTCTGAATTGTTTTTGTCTCAATAATTAATACATTAAATTTATTAGCAGTTTTCATAAACAAAATTTACTGAAATTCTCCTGCAGATTCTTTTGTTTCCCTGCAGTAGTGCAAACCGTAAAAACAATATTACAATTTTAAGTAATTGGGAAGTGTCAAACTACAGGTGTAATCAAAGCTTCAAAGTGCCATGTTGTTATGAAGGGTCTTTAAAGAACAGTGCTAAGTGATCTGAGTATATATGATCCATTTTGTTTCTTTAGTTAATAACCACATAATTAGTGGGTGGCAAGTGCTTTCAGTTAGTTTTTAAAGGTTAAAAGGAGAACCAACCCTTCCCTGCCCCCTTTTAGATTAACTGCACTAAAATATCAGAGTTACTGGGATGAAGAAAACTTTGTTTCAAACATAATTTTTCACCTTAAAAAAGTAAGTAGTAGTTGTAAGTAATAAGTGAGTGGGACAACCTTTGATAGAATTACTTAGTTTTATTAACAACAACAACAAAAAGGAAGATCGAGTATCCAGGGGAAGTATTAGACTAGCAGATCTGTTAAATTCTATCGTATGCCTGTAAGTTGATAATTTTGTTCTGTTCCTCTGTGCCTACTGTTCTACTGTCCCGACTGTTCCTCTGTGCCTACTGTTCTGCTGTGTCCACTGTTCCTCTGTGCCTACTGTTCCTCTGTGCGCACTAATTGCTATGTATAATGATTAACTATTTCAACTCCCGGTATATGAGGAACGACCCCTTATTTATCCCAGATCTATTTTACTTTTTCTTTTGCTTTTTTTAAAGACTTTTTGACAATGTCATTGAAATTAGGTTTATGTTGTCACTGGTAAAATACCATAACTGTTTTATTACAATCTTTTTAAAAAAGAAAACAGGAAAGACGTATCGATACATACAATACATGCAGTCAAGACATGCTCATACAGTCACCCTAATGCTTCCTTTTATGTTAAACTGCATGCGCCTCCTAAATACACGATCCCTTATTAAATATCAGTCCCCCAAAGAAACTGACGAGAGCTGATCTTTATTTAAATTCAATCATAAAAAGAATTAATAAATGTTTTACTTACTCGGAGACAACGTCGTTCATCGTGTTGCACTGGGAGACATCGACGGGCGAATCCTGTTGGTCTTTCTTCTTCTGCATTGCTCCCTCTTAATCCGCTCTAAGTTCCCTCTGTCCTCTGGTTACTCTTTGTTGTTCATCCCTTGTCGCGCTCTCTACGAGGAATGCTCTGTGTTCACGGCACTGGTTGCTGTAAGAGCCAAATACATTTTGAAAACACAGAGCAGTACGATCAGGATACCGATAAATGAGGCGACGCCATAAATATGCTCAAACATCATTGCTATGTTCCTGGCGGTCAGTGAAGCAACGGGATGGAAGAGATATAAACTTAATTAAACTTAGTGCGGACTAACTGATAGGCAGCTTATTCTTGTCTATTGTAGTATCATCAGGTCTGTTTTAGAGTATGCGAGTCCCGCTTGGGCTGGCCTCACACAATACTTAAGTGGTCAAATTGAATCAATACAAAGGAGGGCGCTAAAAATTATTTTTCCTTCTCTGTGCTATGAGGACGCGCTTAAGAAATCTGGCTTAATTTTGCTGTGCCAGAGGAGGGAGGATGCGTGCATAACATTTCTCAAGCGAAGTTACTCTTCTTCCGACCTACTACGAGGCTTAGTGCCGCGAGTTACGCACACAAGACCGTATGCCCTTAGAACAGGAGAATCTGTTTTTGTGCCTGCCTCCTCCAGAACTAACAGATTTGGAAATTTTTGCACTATCAAATACCAGAATCACGTTTGAATTAGCGAAATGGGATATGTCTTATCATAATCAGTTATATTTATGTGTCATAATTCCGAGGTATTTGTATGTAATTAATGACCCGCCTTGTAATTCAGCTTATGCTGCAAAAAGGTTGAATAAACGATCATTATTATTATTATTAAACTTGGCTTGTTTGCAATGTGTTCTTGAGAGGTCAGATGGTACTGACCCCTTGTCTCTTGGAGAAAATATATCCGCCAATCAGCCAATCATCGAACTCGAATTTAATCTAGGAAGGCCACCTGTCCTGAATCTTATAGTACCAGGAGCCCATAGCTCCTGATAGTACACGTTTTGAGAATTTGTTAGGGGCCAGATTTCCTTTATCCATGTTTACAAATACTCTACGCTCTACATGATATCCCGTATCCCTAAAAGTGCCAAGAACATCACGCTTAAGCTTACTGATAAACACCACAGACAAGACCAATATATAGCAGACGAGATTCAGATATAAAACCAATAAACTATATCTATCTGTTTATAACTGCCTCCATCAAATTGATGATTCTTGCAAATACCAACGACATAGTGAAATGGCCATTGGTTCAGACTTAGACTTTCTAGTCTTCTCGGATAAGGACCATAAACCGTAGGCCCCGTCTCACAAGCCCTTGGACATGTAATAAATCTGTCGAACGTTAAAGAACCCATACACTGTTCGTAAAAGAGTAGGGCACGTAGTGCCCGGTGTAGTGGTCTATCCCACTTTCACACGCATGCATGGGGGCATCATTAATCATTCCCAGCCTAGTCCCTAGACGTTCTCGGTGCGGTCAATCCTGGACTCTACCGTGAGCTGTGACGTCACCGAGAGACAACGGGTCAAGAGAGAACGCCTAGGGACTAGGCTGACTCATTCCTTCATTACTTGTAAACTGCACCTCAAGCAGTCTGGAGAAGTCCCCCAACCAGTGTAAATTATCCCTGAAAAGCCCTGAGGGGAGCGGTTTATGAGATTTTTACATTTACATTTTACATCTAGTCGTTTTCCATTCATACAGCTTCGTCCGGTCCATAAAAACGGTGAAGGCAATGAAATGGATTGTGTGAGCTTGACCTAAATCTTTTGGCATGGTCGAGTCATGTGCAAATGTCATGACAGCCGTTATTTCCTTATAAAGCTTAAAGCGACATCTGCCGATCGAGAAAGGTGTCTTCAAGTGTGACGTACTGTCAGGGATGGTTAAATAATTACAACCTGTAAAACCGGCCCAAATAAAGCAGTGTTCCAGAATTTTTAGCTTAAATATGGTTACAGGCGGATAGCACCGGTAATGAAGATCAAACCTTGAAAGCGATTGATCAAGCTTTCAGCCGGTATTGCAAGGTATAAATAAATAAAAGTGAGCATTTGTCCTCTCTTATAGAATGTTTTTAAATTTAAAGTTCTGAAACTCTAGCATTTGAATCAAGATAAAGAGGGAATAGGAGAAAGGGACAGGTGAGTTTTTAAAAAGTCGCCTTCAAGCATTTGTTAACATACCTCTTGTCCAGACGATCAAATGTTTAAGGTAAAAGTAACGCAAAACAACCATATTTTACGTCTAAAACTCGTGACAGAATTCAACTGATAGACTTGAGGTCGACGGTGTATTCATGTTAAGAAAGGCGGTGTTCGTCACTGCCAGGCCCCTGTCATTGTAGTGGGAAAAAGGTTGATGCACCAAGGTGCCACACTAGATCGACAAGAATGGATTAAGTGATTACTAGAAGGAGATTCGTTACTTTCTTCGATTAGGTGCCATGCAACCAGAAGGAATAATTGTATACAATTCTAAGTTTTACATATCAGCACTTGTTGGTCCTTGAATTCTGCAATTCACGCTGTTTAAGTTTTGTTTTCTTATTATACGGGGTTTTCCGTGCACGATCTTTTGCATATATTTTTCCCACCCACAACGTTTTTCAAAAATATAGCCGGAGCCGCCACGACTTTCGAACTTTCTAGGTTATTTACCTGAGGTTCGGGGAATCCCCTATCAGTAGCTACCGTATTAATTAAACTGATGTTATCCCCATCTCCAACACAGATTATGTGTTACTACGTATTTACAAACTAATATCAGTGCTAAGTGCTCGCTGAAAGCGAATAGGGAAAGCGCTAAAAGCGGCCATTTTAAAGTATATTTGGTCGAACAGACTCATCTGGCTCATACCGCGGTTACCAGATCAAGTTTAACTGTTTTACTATTAGTAAGCAGATTTCTGTTAACCTCATCCACCACGCTTGTAAGATGGCCTTCCGCACGTCCTCAATGTCCTCTCCCTCCCGTCAGCTGGCATCACTGACTTCAAGCACGAAGTCACGTGCTTGCTGAAACCAGCTAGTTCTCGCTTATTTAATTATATATATCATATGGTGAAAACATTGTTACGCTTAGATTCTTCATTTTACTAGATCATGCACAAAATACATAGCAAAATGCTTTTAAAAGCAATAATCTAGCAGTAGCACAGTCTCGCAAGGTTAAGACGAAGGGTAACGTAACATTAACAGTAAGTAGAGCTTATTATTATTTTTACAAATATATTTTCAGGACCGGTTCTCGCAAGTATTACTTGCGAGTTAGGCCATGGAGTTTTAAACTAGACGTAAAAGCGCATTGGCATTGATACATTTATTTATTTTCATCGGAATTCATTGTTTCTTTAGGTATAAGAACTCATTATTCTTTGTGAATGATAAAAAATCAGGTTTAGAAAGTCAGGTTCTATTGGAGCATCCCGGTTTTTCCGGAAGCTGGCCGATACACTGAATTTTCGAGAGGTGCCTCGAACTGAATGTTGCGCAACGCTGACCAAATTTATGCTCAAGCATTTTATTTATTTATTTTTGCATCTGTCGTAGCAATTTTGTGGGGATTCTTCATTCGGTAGCACCTATATACATCATATTATTTATTGATTGCATCCGTCGATGCAACGAATTTTAATAGCGGACAAGCGTGACAGCAAAGAAAAAAGTTATTGGTTATATGCAAATGTAGTGCAGCTGCACACTATTAAACCGACTGTTAAAAATGCAAAAAGGAAATTTGATCGGCACTGCTATAACTTGTTTCGAGGCGCTCCTTCTGAGTATTTCCGTTTATAAGCCCCTCCGTTTAGAATTGCCTCCTAAAACCCCTTACGCAAATGTATCCCAGAGCTAACAACAGAGGCACCCAACGACGATTTCCTCCTAAATAAGTCGAAAACACGTTTTAGGCTTAAGCTCTCTAGAAACACATGTCGTTCTAAGCGTCGCTATAAAATTTGTATCTGTTCGGTCATCCTAGACGTCTTTGAGTCTTTTCGAAATTACAAGGGCTTCGGTATTATTTTCCCGAAAAATTTTATATGCAATTTATCGTTTTACGAATGTGAGAGTTTTTCTGACTCCTATCTCAGTCACATTTTTCAGGTCCGAAAAGTTTAGGTTCCTTTTTTCTACGAAAACCAGCAATACTAAGGCGGTAAAATGTGAAAAATTGAGCATCAGAAAATCGTAAGGAATTTATTAGGTAAGTTTCGAAAATTGTACATGAATGGAACGGTCTTCTAGAAATTTGTAGCTGTCGTCAAGCAATAGAAAATTCTAGGCAATATTTGCTTCTCCGAACAGATATTTTACAGAAAACAGTCGTTGGGTGCTCCTCTAATGAGAGGTAGTCAACGATATTTTGTTTTTTTTCTCTCTTTACTCCGCTGAAGTGAGTAGCTTAAAATTTGTCTATACCTTCATTGATTACATTTTTGCTTTCTCCGTCCGACATTTTTGCCCAAGGGGTATCAAGCACGCTTACGCTCATTCAGCCTTCCGGTTTTTTCTGGAGTGCATTGCACCATGGCAACGGCCATATACCGTATACTCTACAGGATGTTTCTTCACTGCATATAGATATGATGTAATGTAACCCATTTCATTAAATATGTTCGAGTTAAATAAAGGTATATAAAAAATTGGAGAACTTCAGCGACGCGTGTGTAAATAACCGAATCCACTCCTAATAGCACAGATCACGAGGTAAACAGAGGAGAACAATTTTTGTCCAGAGGGTTTGGCTTTACCACAACTTGGAATCTTTGAAGTCTTGCATTAAAATAGTGAGTTGCAACCTGGGAACTATTTACTGGCTGTTTCACAGGTCGGTCAATAGATCCTTTCACAGGTTTTTTTTATGTTCTACTTTTTAAATTTCATTTCCCCCGTTTTTCCGAGGACCTAAGTTGGAAAAATTCAACAGAAGGTCCTCCTATGCAGAAATCGATTGACACTACTAGAAAACGAATGTTAAAATTATTAAACCTATCGAGTTTGAGAATATACTAAACTGATTTCCATCTGATTAGAACATAAGAAAAACAATCTTATTTCGGAAAAAGTAGCTTTAAAGTACACACGGCAATTATTCTTTATCTAAGTTTCTTTATCCTGTTTTCTTTTTCCAAAAAACAAGACTTTGACAGCGGTGGGGTCTTTTAACTGATGCTTAAAGGAGCAGGGTCACGAAATGTATAAAACTTCAGACACTGGAATTTGCCACCAAACTGAGTGAAATATAAAAATAAGTTTACAAAACATGAATAGAAGGTATAAATATAAGAGCAAATTCAAAAGGAGGCACGGATGGACAAAGTTGAAAAAGATTGAAACGGATTTCAGTGGTTCGTGGTTTTTGAAACTTGCTGGCGTAGCAGTTTTTCAAAGTTTCTTATTTATTTAGTGTATATACTTAACTAACAGAGTTTCTCCTTTTACAGAGCAAGATCAGCCCTGTAATCTTCTTGGTCAATGTTTACACTTGATACGAACGTCACTTGTGCCCGGTCGTCTTCAAAATAGGGACCTTTCGAAACTTCGTCGGCGACGGCAACGGCAACTTCAAAAAGTAATTGTTGGTTTTCACATGACGTCACTAAAATTCAAACTAAAAAACTATCGATCCTACCGAGATTTTACTTTGACGATGTATTAGAGCAGCTGAAAACTAATTTTCATACAAAGTTTCGCTTCAGAAGGGTTCTTGGTTTTGTGATAGAGTACGCTTGAATTTCTAAGCTTTTGCGTGACGCGGCATTTACATGACGGCCAAGAGATCTGTCATGTAGGTTTAAAAAATGATTTATTTCAGGAAATTTTGCTATCTAAACCGTTCGTGTATTAGAAAAAGTATCACTTTCATGTTTATGAGTTTCTCGAAGAATAAATTCACGCTCTTGTAGCAAAACTCGGTAACAGATGTTTCTGTTGGTTTCCGTCCGCCATGTTGGAGCTCATCCAGGTGAGCACCAGCATGGCGTCTCCATACAAATCTCTATAGTTTTGGTAAAACATTTCCTCAGATATCTCGTATACGAAATATTCCTCTGACCTGAATCTTGGCGAGGGTCTTTGTATATGCAACTCCTTTCATTTTCCAGATTCTGGACTTTATCTATTGAACGGTTTTGATTTTTATTTTGATCTATTTTGAATGGCGTGACACTGAAAACCAGCAATAGGATTAGTTAGCAAAACAACAACTTTGCACGTGCACGCTTTTTTGTACATTTCTTTGCCGTCCCCGCACGACTACAACGTGAAATGACCAAATTTTAAGTTTTTTTGAGGACGGGAACGGCAAGGCGATAAATTCTACCATCTCTTTCTGAACTCGGGCGTGCCCACCCCTCTTCAGCTCCAACATAAATTCCCTTCTTTTAAGTAACTGGGCGACTTGGGATAATGGCAAAATGGTTTAAAAGGATGCGGAGTCTATTTTTCTGCGACGTTGTCTGATCGTCATGCAGGTCCCTATATTGTGCGCGGCACAAGAGCATGAGGTGGGGAGCAAGGGATGATGGGAAGGCGCAACATCGCGCTCCACTTCCAGCCCTTACATAGCTTGATGTGTTGTTCAGTGTTCCCGTGCCGCGCACATTATAGGGACCTTAAGATCCGACGACGGCGACGGAAACGGGAACGCCGCAAAAACAATAGGTTTAATTAGCAAAACAACAATTTTGCACGTGCATTACGCTTTTTTGTACATTTCTTTGCTGTCACTGCACGACTACGACGTGAAAATGCCTAATTTCACGATGTACAGAGGAAGTACACAAGCGGCGACGAAATTTCCTCTCTCTTTCTGAACTTGAATGTGGTTCTTAGGAATTCAACGTTTGGAGGGTTCGCCTACATTTGACAAAGTTAGTGACTTGGAGTAATTGCGATGAAGATTGAAAGAATGCGAATTCACTTTTTCAGCGACGTTTTCTCTGCCGTCGCCGTCCTCGGATCTTAAGGTCCCTATTATGTAGGTGACTGGGAACGAGTTAGATCTGGTAACATGCCTCCACAGAAAAAAAGCAGAGATAATGTTTGTCTCGCTGTTATTACTCGATTATTTGATTACCGAGGTTTAAAATCTGAAGGTGATGAGATCTTAGGTTATGTTACCTCATTCTTCCAGATTCGGCAAATAGTTGATCTGCTCGACTTTATAACATATTCAAACTTGACCAATAGTTGTTTGTTGTTCGAGGTGTTTCACCAAGAATGTCATTTCTCAGAAACTACAGCAAGTATTTTTGTTTGTTTGATTGCTTGTTTCTTTTCTGCATCTACTTTTAGCCGTACAATGCCTGGATATGAGATATCTTCTGCGGACCGATCAGAAATCGACAAAAAACATTTATGTCCTAAATGTGAGGGTCTTCTTAGAGAAGCTGTGCAAACAATAGCATGTGGTCATAGGTACTGTAAGACATGCGTGGAAACGATTCTTAGGTACGTACGTCAGGTCTTGGTAATGTCTTAGGCAGCTTAAATATGCAACTGTTAAAGTAAATAGTTTAATATAATGTATTAAATGACTGATATAATAGAATGGCTACAAATTCTGTAGATAGTTGTGAGGCAAATGTGGCGTGCAGATAAATGAGGTAGCTTACTTCAAGCCCCAGGTTGTTCAAAAGATGGATAATGCTATCCACTGGATAACTGACTTTCCATTGGAGAAATGTGTTAAGGAGCTTAATTAAGGAAGGAAGGATATAACCAAGTGGAAATTGATTATTTGTTTCAGACTTTAGTTTTACCTAACATTTCGTATGGTTTACCGGTGTATGCGGCCTCCGTGCCTGAACTTAATATTGTGCACCAGTTCCTTCGTAGATGTCATAAACGCCGGTTTGTATCCTATGCTATAAATATATATATGATTTGCTTGAAAAAAGAGGATTAGTTGCCTACCTACTTATCCGCTGTACAATTTGTTGCCCAAAGTTAAAGAATCTTCAAAACGTCTGCGAACTCAAACAAGCCTACTACCTTGTGCTAACACGGACGTTTTAAAGCTAGTTTTATTAATAGACTGTATTTTAAATATACTTTTACTTTTTAACTAATAATTTTTAAACATGTAAATATAGGTATGTATTTTTACTTGTATATTCAATAAAGACTAAGACTTTAAAAAAAGTAAGTTTTCTTAATACTTATCCAGCGGATGGTGATTCATCTGGTGGACAGCGATACCTAGGGGCCAGGGGCCCGTTTCTCGAAGGGTCCCGTAACTTTCCGGGCCCCAAGGGAAAATTTGAAATCAAAACCTGTTGAATACTATCATAGTTCCTTGCTCACAAACCGTTCAATTTTGCTTCGTTTACTCATAATTTCGGCAAACGCACAACAAAGTTTTAGGTCCCGAAAAGCAGTTACCGGAACTTTCGAGAAACCGGTGCCTTGCCAGGTGATATAAATTTACAACAGATAAATGGCAAATGATAACTGAATCTGATAAATTCCAGGTAATTACAATGTAAATATCCTACGTATTACTGGTTGATCCACACTGACCACTGTCCCTAATAAATTTACAGACAAGAAGTTGGAAAGTGCCTCATCGATGGATCAGATATTCATAGAGAACAGGTTTGCCTTTTTTCGATAATGAGATTTACTGTTGCATAGTGAAATCTATGGAATTCATGCTACGACGGTCTGAAACAAGGCACACTTTTGTTGTACTTTAGCCTGAATAACAGGCGCTTTATGAATCTAGCGAGGCGAAAGTGGCATTTCGTAATATGCGCTTATTTTAGTTTATAGTCTAAGTACCTTTAGCCGGGCGCCACCCAGTTATGATGCTGCATCCTCATTCCACCCTCACCCCATTTCTATCCTTTAAGTTTTCTTTCTTTCTTTTTCCATTTTACTTTTCTGGGAAAAAAAAAAACTTTTCTTTAGCTCAGTTGGATGAGCGCTGGAAATTTGAGCGGGAGACCCCGAGCTCAAACCCCAGCCGGACGAACAACCAAGGTCTCATCATGTCTTGGTTTGGCCGGTGGCACGTCTTTGGCGGTCACGTCCTTCTTTCTCAAGTTAATTCCAAGGAGACGCAAAACCACACTCTTGTTCGAATAGAGTAGGCAGGCACGTAGCCAGGATTTTTCAAAGGGGGGTCACAGAGGCTACTCACCAGATCACCATCCTGGGATCGCCGACTATATATGGTTTATACCGCTGCTTTCCCTCGCATATCAGCGGGCTCAGTCGTATTATCGCGACATGAAGAGCCGTTGACGAACATACTTTACAAAAAAACAAATTTAAAAGAAGTGGGCTTTTCAACAATGGCTTTTACGGCCAAGATATTGTCATGGCGTTTTCGCCAACTGAATATTGTAGGTTGTTTGCTCAAAAGAAGGCCTACCAAGGGGGGGTCACGGGCACCCCAGGACCCCCCCTAGCTACGCCCCTGGTAGGGGAAGTCTCTCCGTTGATGTGGTCCACCTCTACCTCTACCATCACATCACTCGCCACATATATTACACAGAAAGCTCATAAATGGACCGATAACGGACGTCAGTGCTGACATTTTACCGCTGACCTCCTATTATACTGTTAATAAAGAGATTATTTAGAATAACGTTTACCGCAAACGGTAAAAATGTCAATTTGAGCCACGTGACCAAGATTTTTTCTTAACATGCTATTTACTGTTCAGCATATCTACACATAAAAAAGAACTTACGTGTCAAGTTCGTCCACAAAAATTATTTTGGACAATTTTCATCTTCTCATTTTCTAATTTGAGAAATTTTCAACTTGAATCTGAAGTTTAAGGTTTGTCGTGAAGGTGATTCTAGATCCCTCTGTAATATATATCAGCGAAAAAGAGCACACATAATGTTGTGTTAACCGTCACCTTCGAAATTATTTGCCAACCTTTTAGTATACTCTGCATGGGTCAAGTAGAAACTGTTATTTCCGTGTCTAATATATGATAGAAATTCTTTGTTTCCTATCACGCTGCAGGTATTTTTAGACCGCTTTGTCGAGCGTGAGATTCAGTCACTGTTGGTCCATTGCATTCATCAAGAAGAAGGATGTGATTGGAAAGACGAGCTCAGAAAACGAGAGGTAACAACTAAGCTTCTATATGATGTTAAAAATGAGTCAAGATGTATACCCTCTTTGAGCCCCACTGACAAGAGGGGTCCCAGTGGGGTTAATCTGTAACCGTGAAACACAAAAAAGCGGTCACTCGTAAGGTAAAAAAACAAAACAAAAACATGTGTATTAAAACGTTTTTACCGTACACCTTGTCATCTTGTAATAAAAGTGCCAAGATCGCTTTAAAAGATTTTTTGTCTTGTCTTGGGGCTATTGATTTTATTATGGTCCTAAACGACTCCTAAACAGATCACCTATCTTAACCATAGGCTTTACGGTTCAGATAGACCCTCTGTGATGCCCATGCTTGTATCAGCTGGATTATCTACCAAATATGTAGAGATGTACATGTAATAGACGAGATAAAGTAGTTTTCAATTTTTCCGAAGTAGTTTAGGCGCAAGATTTACTCCGTGTTTTGGCGCAGGAATCTTATCCGCGCGTGTAAAGACATTATCGGAGTAATGAAGCAAACTTCAATTTGGCGAAAGAAATATAGGGAGCATGATTTAATCCTTATTTTGGAGCAGGAATCTTATCAACGTGTGTCAGAATATTATCGGAATAAAGCTATTTCAAATTTGGCCTAAGTAGTATAGTTCTTTTTCGACATGCTAATGAAGTCTCAGCCAATAATAAATAAGAGAAAACAAAACAAAATTACTGTAATCGCGCGCGTCTTTCTTTTATCGGTATTAACAACAAAACATTTCCTCTGAGTTCAAGTGATCCTAGCTGAACAGATGCCGATTCTAAAATAAAATCCTTCGCGTATCGTTTTAGATTATCGTTAGTATTATCTCGTCCATTATTGTCATAATTGTCAATTGCGTGATCTCGTGTGTTAGGATCACGAGGCTGTGTGCGAGTACGTTCAAGTTCCATGCGTGCATTCAGGATGCGGTGAACTGGTGACTAGATCGAACCTGGTAGAGCATCTTCAGAAGTCGTGTCAATTCAGAATGGAAAAATGCGAATACTGCCAAACTCTTGTTGAGTTTGCATTTTTGGAGGTAGGAATAACTCTACTGAAATCGGTTGTTTATACCCTTAAGTTGTCGTCATTTGGAACAGCATCCTGAAGTAATCTATATTAAACGTACTTTTACATCTTCCTTTACAACAATAAATTTCTGACGCTCACTGACTCTGTGGAAATTTCTTCATGCCTCTAAGCTCCTACGGTCTTAAATCGTCAGAAATCAGTGCTAGTAAAAGGTCTCACAAACATGAGAGCTTTCTATCCACATTAATGGTCTCCATTTAAAACTTGGTAGGCCTGGAGAGTATGTTCATAGTGATCTCTAGCTCGATGACTAATACATCATTCATTGTGCACAGGAACACCAAGAATCTCAGTGTCCCTCCATCCCTGTGACTTGCACAGAATGTGGGAGAAAGGACATACCTCGTTCTCAGGTCAGTTATGCTCCGAGAGGTTTTCTTCTTCCTGGTGTTCTGTTTCTACGCACTCCTCAAAATAATGATTCCAGATTCAAATTTGATCTGCAACGCACGTAGCCTGAATTTCATCCAATTACTTCGAGTCGTTATTACTCCCTCAGTAACGACTCGAAGTAATCGGATGAAATTCTCGCTACAACGCACGAGTAAATGTGTAAACGGGTTCTTAACAGCTAGCTCCTAGACAGTAACACTGGAATAATACATTTGAGATTTGATGTTGGCTTCTACCTTTCTTACTCAGATGCATGCCCACATTGATCCGGTAAATGGAGACTGTGAAGAAATACAGTCAAGTTGTCCATGGACACAAATTGGATGCTCTGAGACTAAGGTATGCAAATATTTAAGATTACTTTGGTTAGCAGGGGGTTGCATATTAAAGGGGCCAACGTTAAAAACAAATGGCAATCAGGGTCGGTTTTTTCGTGAATCGTCAGCACACGTAAGGAGATGCCACGATTTTCCCTTGACAGAGGTAGACCAGACTACTTGTTTGTAAACAAGAATGGTGGGGAGTGGGGGTGGGGAAGTCGACTAGGGAATACTCATACTATACTGAAGGGTCCTTAGATTGTGCAGGTAAGAGAAGAAAAGAAGTCTACAGAAAGCTCACACCTGAGTGGTGATCAAGGTAGCTATGAACCACTATTGAATCCCCTTTGAAGTTTGATTGTATGCTCCAAGTCAGCAATCATTCGATAGTCTCTGGGTGGGCTGCGAGTTTATTAACGCTTCTCAGCCTTAATAAACTATGTCGTTTTCGTTTTCTTTAGACTATGAAGCTACAAGAAAGACGAAAGCATGAAGAGGGAAATGCTTTCGGTCATTTGATGCTCCTGTTTCAAACCGTGATGCAGCTCTTCTCGATGGTTGGTAGGACCATGCGGGAATCTGGACACGTGTCAATGAATGGCGTAAATCTACCAAAACAGAAAGATTTGGAACGATATGCTAAACAAGTTGAGAATACGCTGAAAGAGAATGAAGAATTAAAATCAAAACTGGCACAAGAAGAAGAAAGAATACGGCAACTGGAAAGTTCTAGACAGAATAGCTCAAACTCAGCATCAGCATTTGATTCAACGCTCGCCAAAGAGCTTTTACAGAGGATAACTACAGAAGAAGGAAAGACAGCCAGTCTTGAACTTTTGCTCGTTGAAGCAAACAGATTAATTGAAGAACTTCAGAGAAAGGTATCTACCGTATCCAGGCAACAGGAGTCTTCGAATGGAACAACTGATCGGCTACAGAGACAGTTCGAGTCCATGAGTCACTCACTAGCACTTCGTAATGTTATGCTGACAGATTTGGACGAATCTGTGAGGCAGCAGGAAGTCTCCAGTCACGATGGAGTCTTGCTTTGGAAAATCACCGAGTTCGCTAAAAAACGGCAAGACGCCGTCTCCGGGCATCAGACATCATTTTACAGCCCGTGCTTCTTTACCAGTCGCTATGGATACAAGATGTGCGCACGCATCTACTTGAATGGTGATGGTATTGGAAGAGGGACACACATCTCGGTATTCTTTGTTGTCATGCGCGATGAGTACGATGCGTTACTCCGCTGGCCTTTCAGACAGAAGGTTACGTTCATGCTTCTGGATCAGAATAACGTAGAACACGTGATCGACTCCTTCAGACCTGATCCAAACAGCTCATCCTTCCAGAGACCAAGGAGAGAAACAAACATCGCTAGTGGATGCCCTACATTCTGTCCATTATCAGAGTTAAACGATCATGCCTATGTCCGAGACGATACTATGTTTTTGAAGGTCATAGTCGATACGACGGATTTATAACACCTAGCTCATTCTCTCTTGGTAAGACCGGTTTCAGAAATATTTCCAGGTTTTCACTCTTGAGGCAGCGAAGCGAGCGGGAGACTAAGGACAGAAAAGACGGAAAACACTGGCAACGACCAATCTCGAACTGGCTTGCATTCTTCTATTTAGAACATTGTGTACGGATATAGTATACTTTGTCTATTTTATAGGCGTGTAGTCTCACCTGGTTATGTTCAAACTCAGACAATTTTTGTGCGTCATCAAACCAGACAGTTTTTATATGGGTGACATCTTATCATTAGGAGTTTTTAAAAATTTAATAAGTAATTTTTTTAGACAAAAAACTGTGAATAAAGAAGAACGAAACAGAAAAAAATTACTAAAAAGAAGAAACTTGCAGAAGTTGACAATGATTTGTAATAACCCAATTAATAGCGAACTATGAGACGGTATAGGCAACTTTGGATTTGAAACCATTTGGAGACCTTTTTTACAATTTGGAGACTTACATCATGAGTGGACAAACAACTTGAAAGTCATGCTTACAGTGAGCTATGGCAATCGAGTCGTGTACGTTCACCGAGAAAAGTATATTTATATATTTAATCTGTTAGACTATATATAGAAGACATATTAGAGGGGGTTTTACTCCGGGCGCTCCGGTTTCCCCCTGTTAGTTCAAATCGTGACTTTATGGAAGGGTTACCGATGAAGAAAATTTAAAAAGGAAAAAAATAATTATTTGATATTCAAACTGGACTTCTCCTAGAAATAAATGAAGAGACTTGATGAACGGAAAAACACAGTGAAATCTGGATGCCAAAGAAATGCAATGGAAACTAAGACCATGCCATTATAAAATTATCCTGCAGTAATTAATATCCCGTTTAACAGAATGCAAACAGATCCAACTCACGCAGCCCATGTTACTGTCGTCATGCGAGGCTGGGTCTCAGTTGCTCTGCAATGTAAACTTGGCTAACGGATGCCTACCCTGCTAGCAGAGGCTTTTCCCTTGTGTTTCTCAGCGTTGTACTGCCATTCTCTTCGCGGTTTTGGTTGCTCGCGTTTTGTTTTGGTTGTGAACCAGCCTAGGAAAAGACCTCTGCCGACAGCCGCTTGCGATTCCTGTTGAACATGCGCGAGATGAAAATGCGGTTACCATGGAATTTCTGTCACGTGTCGGTAATACGATGCCGCCGCCGGAGTTTGCTCATGTATTCATAAGTCAAATTTCCCACGGGAATGACTCGCACTCGCCATGTTGATATAGCGGGCTCACTTTTGCACAGCAAACTAGTACATAAAAGATGAGCGAGTTGATAAAACCGGTTCCACAACCGGTTTAGTCATGTGATTACCTCCTAGATTTTGGAGGTATCTACAGCGCATGTTCAACAGGAATCGCAAGCGGCTGTCGGCAGAGGTCTTTTCCTAGGCTGGTTCACAACCAAAACAAAACGCGAGCAACCAAAACCGCGAAGAGAATGGCAGTACAACGCTGAGAAACACAAGGGAAAAGCCTCTGCTAGCAGGGTAACGGATGCCGAAAACTCTTTAAAAACTAAAATGATTATTATAGAGCAGTATAGAGGAATACTCTTGCAATACTAGTTCAAAGGGCGTTGTTTTAGCCAAAAGAAATAATAAATAAAATAGACTACAGGGAAATTTATCTACAAAAATGGAAAATAAAACTTCACCGTTCTGAATTTCTCACAGAAACACTTCTGAGTTGATAATTCAGTGTTTTATGGCAATATTCAGTAACCATGACATCATCATATAAGCACTCCCAGCAGATGTTGTACAAAGTAGATGTTCGAGTAGAACAGCTTTTAGTTTTGTGACATATGCATAAAGTATGACCGGAGTCCTGCCCTGACATCTCAGCATGATGGCACCTGGTATAAAGACAATATCACTTATTAAAAATTTGGGAATAAAATTATGACATCAGGTAAACTATTTTAACAAAGTAAAACAAACTGAAAGCCACGCTTTCAAAAAAAAAATGTTGACTTGTGAAGAAAATACTCAGCCAAGTTTCAGTAAATCTCTGCCGGAAGCTCACTCTGACTATAAATCAAGCGTTGTATTAAAACGTGGCTTGAATTGCAAAAGTTATCAGATTTAACGGTTTCGTCCTACTTTGTTCTTAGTACATCATCACTGGAAAATGTATGAAAGGAAATTGAAGAAAAAGAAAATGCTCAGAATAAATTAGGCACGCTCACTACACTGAGGGATCTGGTCTGACGAAAGAATGAAGCAAAAAACATCTTTACCGAGGCCAGTTTATCTTTTCTTAACTCAGCTGATGTTAAATGCATGGTGTCAAATGTACATGTCTAATTTATTCCAGACCTATTTGACCTTTTTCTTTTCTTTTCTTTTTTTATACTTTTTGACAACGTTACTGCAATTAGGTTTATGTTGTCACTGGTAAAATACCACAACTGTTTTATTGCAATCTTTCTAAAGAAGAAAACAGGAAAGACATGGATACAAACACTACTTGCAGTCAAGACATGTTCATACACCCTTCCTTTTATGTTAAGCTACATGTTCCTCCTCATTAAACATCAGTCCCCCGAAGAAACTGACGAGAGCCGGCCTTTATTTAAAGTCAATCATAAAAGGAGTTAATAAACCTTATACTTACTCCGAGACACCGTCGTTCATCATGTTGGACTGGGCGACGTTGAAGCGGGAACCCTCTTGGTCTTTCTTCTTCTGCATTGCTCCCTCTGTCCGCTTCAAGTTCTCTCTGTCCTCTGTTTACTCTTTGTTGTTCTTCCCTTGTCGTGCTTTCTAAGAGGAAGGCTCTGTGCTCACGGCAGGTTGCTGTAAGAGCCAAGTACATTTTGAAAACACAGAGCAGTACGATGAGCATCACGATAAATAAGGCGACACCATAAATGTGCTCGAACATCATTGCTATGTTCCTGGCGGTCAGTGAAGCAACGGGATGAATGAGATATAAACTTGCTCGAGAAAATTGGCTTGTTTGTAGTACTTCGAGGTCAGATTGTAGCTCCTTGTCTCTGTCGTCACTGCTCATTCTCAATGATTCATTTAATCAATGGCTTATATTTTCAACTAACACTTGAAGGAAATCAACATAGACCCGCCAATCCGGCAGCCAATCATCGAATCCCCTATTATAATTTTTGAGAAGTGGTTCACTTCAGCGATTTCATTGCTTAAGGCTTTGAAATCACAGAACCGGAACCGCTATGGCTATTTCAGTATGTCGTTTGGTATTTGCAAGAATCATCAATTTCATGGAGGCAATTAATGGCAGTTAGATAGATAGATATATTGGTTGAATGTCATCTGCTATATATTGGTTTTGTGTGCAGTGTTTTGTTCTTGGCACTTTTAGGGAAAGACACAAATCAATACCCGTAGATCATTATCAACCTGATAACAAATCTCGAGAGTTTCATTGTCATTGTATCACTTTGATTTGGAAATTTTTAAGATGTCGTCACATCATTTCCTACGTTTGCCAGCAAATATCTTCTCATTCATTTCGTTTTGTCGAGGATTTGTTCCGCTACAATTTCAGAAAGCCGAGATTGGTAATTTTGTACGGCAAGGCAGGTGCACGTCTACGTGTAGAGTGGACATGCAAGTCGACCACAATTTTCACGAAAATAACCTTAATTCAACTAAAAATAGCTTACATTAGATCATAACTATAAGCAGAGAAAAAATGCTATTGCCTGCCTCGCACAAGCTCTAAACCTTCTGTATAGAGCGTCTGGGACTATATTTACGAGTGCGTGGGCCGGCTGCAACGCAGGCTACCGTTGCTATGATCAATCTACCTAGACTTGATGGGAGCAAAATTCAGAAAATTTGGGACGAGGATTTAGAAAATGTACGAATCGAATGTAGGTATGGGCAACTCAGTTCAACGGACGGACAAAGTGACAAAAAACACAAAACAAAACAAAACAAGAATCACTTCGTGAATTTTACCGGGGCCACGTGGTAGGGTAGTTTCCATCAACAAGTTTGTCGGGCGACATGAAAATCTTTTTTATTGCAAATATTCTTTAGACTGATGAAAACTCGCTAGGATGAATTCTGTAACTATATTTTGCAATACACAGGGATCTCATTTATTGATAAGTGGTAAATATAGTCGCATTAAACCATTCCGTGTGCAAACTAATCGAATTAATATTTATATGGTTACAGTTGTTGCTCCCTACTTCAAATTCTGACAATAGCACAGGGTACCCGCGTGTTTAAAAATTGTTAACATGACCAAATTAAATTTACTTCTTTTGGATATCGTTATAAGAAGCAACCTTTTCATTTAGATTTTATGCCAATTCTTTGATACAGATCTAAAGAAACAATCACCTGCACCGCCAACATCTATTGATTGTAAACCAAGTTCACCTAATCTTGATCTTGACTGTATCAAATTCTCAGGGAAAATAGGAGAGGTCAACTGAATTGTCGAGCTGTGATTTTGCATAAAAGGTCTAATTATTACTTCATGATGATCAGTGTTGTATTGAGTAGGTCCTGGAATCTTCTCAACATCTTTACTTTGTTTGAAATTCACATATGACTCACACAATTGCAAGAAAACAATGATAAATATCGATGTGCTTTACTTTTAGTTTCATTATCCTGTGATAATGCATGCTTGCTAAAGAAAGACAACAAAACAAATAAGCTTTCTTGGGTATAGCCATTTTATTTAAGTTAATTATCTTTGGATCGCGTTTGTTATTACATTTATATCGTGCATGACTGAAAGTTTTCTCACCTTATTAACATAGCGATGGAGCTTTGAAGACTTCGGTATCTCAATCGTTGAAATCTTTTTGAAGACAAATTTCTTCAACATGCTATTCTTCTTGTTGGGACCTCTTCTGGAATTCTGGTCGGTTCACGAGCACGTCTAGATCGCCTTGTAGCACGTTTTTTAAGATGATACAAAGTTAGCTTTGATAAGTGTTCGCTTTGATTCTCGATAAATTTCATGATGGAAGGTTCACTCAATGTAGATAGCTTTGATAAGTCGCTCTTACTCTCGATAAGTTTCACGATGGAAGGTTCACTCTTAAGTGATCGCTCGTAAATTTGTCTCTCCAAATATTCACTCTTAAAATTTTCACTCATAAACTAGTCCATAGTAAAGGCTGGGGAACAAAAAGCTACAATCTTTCTCTTAAATGTCATGCCTGCCCACCAGCTGCCCTCCAGTGCTTTTCAAAATGGCGGATAAGATTTCATTGAGCGAGCCAAAGTAACGAGCCAGCGATATATCTCAGTCAGCGATATATCCCTAACAATGTAACGTTGAAAAAACGACAGAAATCGTCTGCATTTTAAACAGCTTACCTTACGTCTCTGTGTGGTCCACGGTCCAATTTATGGGCGCCCTTTTATGGGATGTAATGTAAATCGGGCCGTGGACCACACAGGAGAGACGTGACACACATTTTAAGTAAGGGAAACTGTTTTTTATTGAAATCTTTTCATTTTCGTAGGTTACAGGAATGATAGACTTTCCCCCATACAAATTCCTGTATTTCCGCTGTATTTCGAATGTTACCCAACAATGCCGATGCTCATATTTCAAGCTTGACCTACTTGTGCTTCTAGTTTGAGTTTTAAAAACGTTTGATAGGCCTGGGACAAATCTTGTTTGATACGAAGCTGGCAGGTTTTGTCATTCACATTCAAGTATTTCTCGGCACTCTTTCCATACCGAATAAGAACGCGGAATTCAGATAGGCGCGACGATCACCCCCTTTAATCTCTGTGGTGACCTAATTCGGTGCGTAAATTGGCACTTGAGAAAACATAATTACAGTTATCCTGATCAAAAGTAGAAAGAGCCTCGAACATTTTATCACGTCTTGTTTGAAATAACTAAGTATAGACAACTGGAAAACTGTTTCGACTATACACGTAGACGTGTACCTGCCTTGCCGTACAAAATTACCAATCTCGGTAGTACAACGCGCTAAGTTATAGCTTTCTAGTAATGGCGATGAGGCTTTCTAAAAATGTAGCGGAACAATTCGTCGACAAAACGAAAGGAATGAGGACATATTTGCTGGCAAACGCAAGAATTCGAAATGATGTGACGTAATTTGAAAATTTTTCCAAATCAAAATAATGCTTACTTTTCAGTTTCAAAATATGCTACAACCTCTTCACATTTATCTTCCAAATTTCGTTTAGAACCCTCACTCACTTTAAAAGCTGTTTGGTGGTGCTCGTGAAATCGCAGAGGTACGTGAACGGTCGAGTTTTTTATGCTCTTTTCCTTGACTTGATATCTGCCGCGGCTACTCTAAACTCAGAAATATTGTGCCGTAAAAAAAAAAAGAAAAAAAACTTACTGCGATGATCATTCTTTACTTTCATCTACAACCGCAGTTCTAATATGAATTATTTCATATACTTCACATCAGTTAAATTTAGGGCGGGTAAATAAACGCTATCAAGTGAAGGAGTTTTTAAAAGGGTAATGTAATGAGTCTGTATTTTCTACTTTGGAGGAAAATAGAAGAAAAACAATTGAAATAATCAGTTACCCAGTTTACTAAGCAGTTCTAGTTTTAAGCCTGACAAATGTGTATTCAAGCTTGAATTTTCAGTTTCAAGCTAGTTGAATATTTCAGGTGTTATGTCTTATTTATCGCTAGCCTTATTAAAGCCGATATTTTGCGGCGCCACCATTGGTTGCTATCAAGAGTAGTGTGTACACGGAACTGCCGAAGTTTCTCCTTTTACATAGAAAAATCAGCCCTGAAGTTTTATTGGTCAACGTTTGTATGTGATACAAACATCACAGCAGTTAACTGGTCATTAATAGAGAGCTTTAGATTGTTCGACCAGAACGGCTACGAGTACGAGATTTTCTCAATACTAAGTAGTACATGCGCGTGAGGCAGCGTGCTTTTGGCGGGTAAACGTGGTAGCCTTCGTCACTCTACTACGAGTAATAGCGACAATAGAGACCTTACGAAACCACGACGACGACGGCAACGGGAACGTAAAAAAACAATAGGTTTAATAAGCAAAACACGTGAACAGCTCTGCACGTGCATCACGCTTTTTTTGTACATTTCTTTACCGTCACTGCACAACTACGACGTGAAATGACCAAATTTTAAGTTTACTTGGGAACGAGAATGACAAGGCGATAAATTCTACCATCTCTGTCCGAACTTGAGCGCGTTCCCCTCTTTTTAGCTCCAACCAAAGTCCCCTTCTTTTACCTAACAGGGCGAATTGGGATTATCGCGAAAAAGTTTAAAATGATGCGAAATCTGTTTTTCAGCGACGTTTTCATGGACGTCGCCGTTGTCGGACCGTAAGGTCCCTAATGTCGGCGTGGCGGAAACGAGTTGACAAATGTTAGAAGTGTTAGCATTTTGCAATCGGGAGAGGTCTTAACCTCCTTCAACAAAGATAACAGTGGTTACTTTTCAGGTGAAAAAAGTGCAATGAAGAATTCCCGGGTGTCTATTTTTTGACAAGGCGCGAAAAAACTTTTCAGCAAATCTCGTACTCGCAGTCGTTCTAGTCCTCGAATCAAAAGGTCACTAATGTGCACGGCAAAAAAGCGTGAGTTGGGAGCAAATAGTTATGGGGAGGCGCAAACTCTCGATCCTAATTCCAGCCTTAACAGAGTTTGACGTGATGACTGTTCTCGTGCGCCGAGCGCATTATGAAGGCACCTGGGAACGAGATTGATCTGGCATGCTTAGCGTGCGTATATCGAGTTATGGATGCACGCGGGAAGTTTGGAGAGCACGAAAGATGCGTAAGAGTTGCACGAGGCGATAGCTGAGTGCAACTCTAGGTTCTTGAGTGCTCTCCAAACTTCCCAAGTGCACCCATAACTCGATATACGCACAGCTAAAAGCATGAGCAAATTCTTTTATAACATAGCTGACAAAAATGCTTGCTTTTTGATTAACTGCAAAATTCTCGTAACGCGCGCCACAGAAAAACACACGCTCCTACTGGCTGGTTACAAACACACCACAATCGCCTAGTTTGAAAGAAAATTCTTTCTGTAAAACTGAGAAAGAAAATTTGCTTATTTATTCGTTAACGATCAATTGAAACTGAGCAGGAACAAAGATGAAAGTGTCTTAAAGTCCACCTAAAGTTAAAATACTCACATGTTCGTGAAACGTCGTGTAGTATGGTTTGGAACTAACCTGAGAAAATGTTTATGTTTGCTCTGCGAAATCCAGAAAACTTGTTTTTTAGCGAAGACAACTGTCATCCTACTTTACATTCATTTACGAACAATGGCTGCTCATTACGGCTACTTGAGAAGACCTGGCAGCAGTAGTTTTTATGAGTAATAAATTCATGCCTTCTTGTGTAATTTGTCTTGTTATTGCAAGAGAAATGTTCCTGATTTAGTCGGATTGTTCGGCGGTAACAAAAGTGCATAAAAAAATTTAAAAACAACATTAAAAACGGAAATTTTACCTTTAATTGTTGTTAATGATCAATTGGTGTCTTTTCTGTTCCCAGTGAATGTCTCTCGGCCAAAATTTGCCGCAGCTGGTCGACCGTCAAATTTGCGAAACGCGCAGCTTGCGAGGTTTTTTGAATTCGGCTTTATTTTTGCTGCTTGTTGGATCAGGACGTAAAAGTCAATGCCGATTGAAAGCTTAGGCAGTTCTTCGCTGGTTTCTTCCATATTTTAAAGAGAAGGAAAACTGCATTGCAGCTTAAAAGACGACAACTTTGCAGCCAGGTAAAAAATATGCTCACGTCATCTTATTTACGCACGCCCACGCACGGGCGTGCGTAAATAAAGATTTTGTTCATAGCGGCTCAATAGGACTTATATAGGGCAAGCACGCGCGCTATGTTATAAACAGATATGATGTTTGTCTAACTGTCTTGTTCTTATATCTCGAGTTTTTGATTCCGAAGTTAACTTAAAAGTGACCTTACGTTATGTCCTTCCGTAGTAATCGGCAAATAGTTGATCTGCCAGCTCGACACCGTTTAACGTTAAACTAAGCAAAATATTTGCTTGTTGTTGGAGTTGTTTTTCAAGTAACTACAGCAAGTAATTTTGTTTCGACTTTCAGGTCTACAATGCCTGGATATGAGTTATCTTCCGCGGACCGATCAGTAATCGACAAAAAGAATTTATGTCCTAAATGTGAGGGTCTTCTTAGAGAAGCTGTGCAAACAATAGCATGTGGTCATAGGTACTGCAAAACATGCGTGGAAACAATTCTTTGGTAAGTACGTCGTGTGCGTTGTCATTGTCCTAGCCAGCTGAAATATCCTTAGCCTACCTCTTAAAGTAAATAATTAACTGTAGACAAAAGCTGATAAATGACTGGTATAATGCGAATAACTACAATTGCCGTCGATAGCTGCGTGGCTAATGTGGTGCAGATAAATGGTAACTGCACTTCAAGTCCCTTGTTGTTCAAGAAGGTGGATAATGCTATCCACTGCATAAATCACTTTCCAGAGGAGAAATCAATAGGCCACTTCCGAGTTCCAAAAACCCTCACTTTCAAAATGAGGCTAGGTGCACAAACTTTCTTGTGAAAATGAGTTTTATTTGCATGAGAATGAAAAATGATTTCCATATCAAAGGCTGAGCACCTACCCTCGTTTTGAAACACAGGCCCGGGGAAACTCGGAAATGGCCTATTGAGTTTCTCTAATACTTATCCAGTGGACAGTAAGCTGTCGGGTGGATTAATTGCGTTGTCCAACACTTGATAAACTGGGCCAGGTGATAATAAATTTACTACTTTTTAACAGTTAACTGGCAAACAAAAGTCAGATAAATACCCGAAAATTAGGTATTCTTCGTATCACTGGTTGATACACATTGATTCCTGTCCCTAAATTTACAGGCAAGAAGTTGGAAAGTGCATCATCGATGGATCAGATATTCATAGAGAACAGGTTTGCCTTTCTTTCGATTAAGAGATTTATCGTTAGTGAAACCTTTTGAATACATACTAGCCTGGATCCAGACAGGCGCTCTATGAGCCAAGCGCAACGAATGTCGCCTTCCTTGGGCGGTGCGTTATTTTAGGGTCTGTTTACATGGAGATCGAGAACCCCAGATAGGTGAGGTAACAAGTGGCGGGTCACCCTAGCTATCATGCGAACGTCATAAAATTAAAATGAGAGATTATATGGACAGGCGGGTTACCCCACCTAAGCAGGTTACCTCACCTACCTGGGGTCCCCGACCTCCATGTAGACAGTCCCTTAGTCGGAGAGTCTCATTACGTATACCTTTTACCGCGCGCCACCCGGTTCCATGATGCTGCATCCTCATGCATCTCCCCGCTCACCCCGCCCCAGCCCACTTCGATTATCTCAGCTGGAAGAGCGCCTGAATTCTTAGCGGGAGGCCCCGGGCTCAAACCCCGACCGACCGGCACAACAACCAAGGTCTCGGTTTGGGTGATTACGTCATTGGGCGGTGACGTTCTTCTTCCTCACGTTCTTCTCTCTCTCTCGAAGGCGACACAAAACCACACTCTTTTTCGAAAAGAGTAAAGAAAGTCTCTCCGTTGCTATGGTCCACCTCTACCTCTACCAACACATCACCAGCTAGCCACAAGTGACATATATCGTACATAAATAGACCCATACTGGACGCCAGTGGTGCCACTTTACGCTGACGTCCTATTATACTGTTAGTAGAGAGATTTACAATCAAGTTAACCGCAAACGGCTAAACGTCAATTTGAACCACGTGATAAGACTTTTTTCTTAACATGTCATTTACTGTTCAATACCTCACATGAAAAAGGAGTTCATGTCAAATTCGTGGATCTAATTTGGATCTACGGTTTAAGTTTTGTGGTTAAATTCATTCTAAATCCCTCTGTGATATATCACCTAAAGAGGACATAAAATGTTGTCTTATCCGTCACCTTCGATATTATTTGCCAACCTTTTCGTGTACTCTGAATGGGTCATGTAGTAACTGTTATTTTCGTGTCTAATATATGATGCAATACTTTGTTGCGTATCACTCTGCAGGTATTTTTGGACCGCTTTGTCGAGCGTGAGATACAGTCACTGTTGGTCCATTGAATTCATCAAGAAGAAGGATGCGATTGGAAAGACGAGCTTAGAAAACGAGAGGTAACAACTAATTAAGCTTCTGTGTTATGTTTAAAAGAGTGTATACCCACTTCGAGCGCTACTGACAAGAGGAGTCCCAGTCGAGTTAATCTATAGCCGTGAAACACTAAAAGGCGGTCACTTGTGAGGCAAAAAATATAATGAAACATTTTTACCGTAAACCTCGTCATCTTGTCGTCATTTTTGGCTTGTCTCAGGGCTATTGATCCTATTATAGTGCTAAACAACAACCACAGGCTTTGCTGTTCAGAGAAACCCTCTTGATGTCTCTGATGCCCATGCTTGTCATGATCAGCTGAATTATCTACGAAATATGTAGAGATTAGATCTAATTAGGCCGAACTAGTTTAGAGCGCAAGATTTACTCCGTGTTTTGAAGCAGAAATTATCCGCGCGTGTGAGAACATTTTGGGAGTAATGAAGCAATCTTCAGTTAGGTCAAAGGAATATAAAGGCGCATGTTTTAATCCTTGTTTTGGAGCAGGAATCTTTTCAACATGTGTCAGAATATTACCAGAATAAAGCGATTTCCAATTTGGCCAAAGGTCTAAGCTTTGTATTTTTTTCTATTTTTTGTTTTATACCAGTTTAAAGTAAGAAAATAGGACACTCTTGCGTTTCTTTTCATGAAAATACTTGGCTATAAGACGCACCCCGATTTTGGAACAGATCGAGATTGATCAAGCAAAATTTCTTTAAAAAAATTTTGCGCCTTATAACCGAAAAAATACGGTACTTGCCTTTTTGACTAGTGAATCTGGAATAATATCTTTTTTATACTTTTCGAAAAAGATTGGGTCGGTCTGGCGATGGGAAACGAAACATTTTATTGGAATGGCCTAAGTAGTATAGTTCTCTTTCAATATGCTAATGAAATCTCAGCCAATAATAAATAAAAGAAAAAAGAACAAAAGTACTGTAATCTCATGAGTCTTTCTTTTCTCAGTAGATAAAACATTTCCTCTGAGTTCCAGATTGTTTTAATTGGTGTTTCTATCTTTTTGTGCTGGTTTTACGATACTCCTAGTTGTTGAGTTGCAGATTCTACAATGAAATTCTTTTAGTATTGTTTTCAATTTATTATCTCGTTCATTATTGCCATAATTGTCAATTACGTTTTCTCGTGTGTTAGGATCACGAGGCTGTGTGTGAGTACGTTCAAGTTCCATGCGTGCATTCAGGATGCGGTGAACTGGTGACTAGAGCAAACCTGATAGAGCATCTTGAGAAATCGTGTGAATTCAGACTGGAAAAATGTGACTACTGCCAAACTCTTGTCGAGTTTGCATTTTTGGAGGTACGGAACCCTACTGAAATTAAGTAAAATTGGTCTTACCCCTACGTTGTCCTCATTTGGGATACGGTCCTTTTAATTAAGTAATTTAATCCTTAATAGTGACTATTAATAATTCATTTTGCACAGGAACACCAGGACTCTCAGTGTCCCTCCGTCCCAGTGGCTTGCACAGAATGTGGGAGGGAGGATATCCCTCGTTCTCAGGTGAGTAGGCCTCATTTTTTAAAATGATGTTCACGAGCACTTTTTGCATCAATCCAATCGAAAAACCGGCAAAACTCAGCTGCTGTACTTGAGTCTAAGTTTATTTTTCTTTCTGTTTATTTCTCGTTTATTGCTCAGAGAGGTTTTCTTCCTGGTACTCTGTTTTAGCAAGCTCCAGCTCGAAAAGAAATAATTCCAAATTCCAAGAATTGGATGTGCATGGAACGCACACTTAACGACCAGCTCCTAGATTCTTCATGGGTGACAAATTAAATTCATTTTACATAAAGTACATCAGAATGAAATAATGAAAAAATAAAAAAAAAACCTTCGAGATTTAATTTTGGTTGCTATATTTATTACATCAGATGCCTGCCCATATTGATCCGGTAAATGGAGACTGTGAAGAAATGCAATCAATTTGTCCATGGGCACAAATTGGATGCCCTGAGACTAAGGTATGCAATTACTTAAGATTACTTGTAATAAGTTAGGAGGGGATCGCACATTAAAAGGGCCAGCGTTAAAAAAAGGCACTGATCGCTTTTTGCGTAAATGGTCGCCACACTTAAGCAGTTGCCACGGCTTTGCCTTGCCGGAAGGATATCAGACTACTTGTTTGTAAAGAATGATTTGAGTTGTGTGTGTTTGTGGGGGTTATACGTCAGTGGGAGATCTGACATGCTTTTGACCACTAGAGTAAACTCATACTGAAGGGTCCTTAGATTGTGCAGGTAAGAGAAGAAAAGAAGTCTCCGGAAAGCTCAATGCTGAGTCATGATCAAGGCTAGCTATGAACCACTTTTGAATCCACTTGAAGTTTGACTGTATGCTCCAAGTCAGCAATCACTCGGACATTTCTAGAAGAGCTGAGAGTTTATTAAAGTTTCTAAGCATTAATACACTATGTCGTTTTCGTTTTGTGTAGACTATGAAGCTGCAGGAACGAAAAATACATGAGGAGGAAAAAGCTTCCGGTCACTTGACGCTCCTTTTTCAGACCGTAATGCAGCTCTTCTCGATGGTTGGTAGGACCATGCGGGAATCTGGACACGTGTCAATGAATGGCGTAAATCTACCAAAACAGAAAGATTTGGAACGATATGCTAAACAATTTGAGAATATACTGAAAGAAAATGAAGAACTCAAATCAAAATTGGCTCAACAAGAAGAAAAAATTAGGCAACTGGAAAGTTCTAGACAGAATAGCTCAAACTCAACATCAGCATTTGATTCAACGTTTGCCAAAGAGCTCTTACAGAGGATAACTACAGAAGAGGGAAAGACAGCCAATCTCGAACTTTTACTCGTTGAAGGAAACAGATTAAATGAAGAACTACAGAGAAAGGTGTCTACTGTAGCCAGGCAACAGGAGTCTTCGAATGGAACAACGGATCGACTACAAAGGCAGTTCGAGTCCATGAGTCACTCACTGGCACTTCGTAATGTTATGTTGACAGATTTGAACGAATCTGTGAGGCAGCAGGAAATCTCCAGTCACGATGGAATCTTGCTTTGGAAAATCACCGAGTTCGCTAAAAAACGACAAGACGCCGTCTCCGGGCATCAGACATCATCTTACAGTCCGTGCTTCTTTACCAGTCGCTATGGATACAAGATGTGCACGCGCATCTACTTGAATGGTGATGGTACTGGAAAAGGGACACACATTTCAATATTCTTTGTCGTCATGCGCGGTGAGTACGATGCGTTACTCCGCTGGCCATTCAGACAGAAGGTTACGTTCATGCTGCTGGATCAGAATAATGTAGAACACGTGATCGACTCCTTCAGACCTGACCCAAACAGCTCATCCTTCCAGAGACCAAGGAGAGAAACAAACATCGCTAGTGGGTGCCCTACATTCTGTTCTTTGTCGGAATTAAACCATCATGCCTACGTCCTAGACGATACTATGTTTTTGAAGGTCATAGTCGATACGACGGATTTATAACCCTTACATCAAGAGAAAATGAGCTAGCTAATTGTCTCTTGATAACACCAATTCAGAAACATTTCCAGTTTTTTAGACTCTCGAGGCAGCGAAGCGAGCGGGAGACTGGGGAGAAAAAGCTGGACGGGGAACGTGGGCAACGTATAAACGTCGATCTGGCGTACATTCTTCTATTTAGGACATTGTATGCGGATATAATATATTTTGTCTGTTATAGTCTTGTAGTCTCACCTGGTTATGTTCAAACATAGACAGTTTTTGTGTGTCATCAAACCATCAGGAGTTTTTAAAAATGTTATACGTGATTTTTTTTTAAAAAAAAAAAACTATTTTTACGAACAAACAAGAAGGAAACAGAAAAAAACTAAAAAATGCAGTGCTCTTGAACCTCTACTAAGGACCACCTCTCTACCACGGCCACTTTTTTGGCGGACATGCAGTCCTTACATTGGGTCTTTTTTAAACCTCTATAAAACGGCCAATTTCTTCTGTCTCCATGGTGGCCGTTGTGGGAGGTTCAACTGTAGAAGAGACTATGAGGCGGTGTAGGCAACTTTGGATTTGATACGATTTATAGAATTTTTTTTTACAATTTGAAGACTTACATCATCGAGTCGTGTATGTTTACCGTGAAAAGTATATTTATATATATTTAATCTGTTAGGCTAAAAGGCATAATTATTAGGGGGGGGGTTTACTCCGGGTGCTCCGGTTTCCCCCTGTTAGTTCAAATCATAACTTTTTGGAAGTGCTACCGATGAAAAAGAAAAGAAAAAGTTAATTATTTGATATTCAAACGGGACTTGTCCTAGAAAGAAATGAAGAGACTCGATGAACTGAAAAACACAGTGAAACGTGGATGCCAGAGGCATGCAATGCAAACTAAGATCATGCTATTATTCATAACTAGGGGTACCTTCCGGCAAGTGTCAACGAGGCGAATCCGTTTATCTTTTGTGAAATGCGCCTATTCAGATCTTCGCGATATTTTTTTTAAAATGGATTCCATTATAGAAAAGGATGGCACCCAACTTCAAAACAACAACTTTGACACTACCCTGCCAGCAGAGGCTTTTCCCTTGTGTTTCGTTGTACTGCCATTCTCTTCGCTGTTTTGGCTGCTCGCGTTTTGTTTTGGTTGTTTCTGTGCCGAGGAAAAGACCTCTGCAGACAGCCGTTTGGGATTCCTGTTGAGCATGCGCGAGATGAAAATGCGGTTACCATGGAATTTCTGTGTCACGTGTCGGTAATGCGATGCCGCCGCCGGAGTTTGCTCATGTATTCATGAGTCAATTTTCCCACGGGAATGACTGGCACTCGCCATGTTGATATAGCGGGCTCACTTTTGCACAGCAAACTAGTACATAAAAGATGCGCGAGTTGATAAAACCGGTTCCACAACCGGTTTAGTCCTGTGATTACCTCCTAGATCTTGGAGGTATCTAATGCGCATGCTCAACAGGAATCCCAAACGGCTGTCTGCAGAGGTCTTTTCCTCGGCACAGAAACAACCAAAACAAAACGCGAGCAGCCAAAACCGCGAAGAGAATGGTAGTACAACGCTGAGAAACACAAGGGAAAAGCCTCTGCTAGCAGGGTACTTTGACACATTGTAGGCTTTCACTTTTTAATTATTAAGCAATAAAAACATGGCTTGAAGCTTTGTTGGTAAATACATGAGCAAGTTATATTAATTATTACTTATGTTTCATGGAAAATTTAATTGCATCAAAACTACAATCGTTAGAAAGAGAAAGATAGTTCAAATGAGGCCTTTGACTGCTGATATTATAAACAATAATTAAATCCCGAGCAACACCGTCATCAGGGATAAGAAATGTTAAAATGTTTCGCGTGGTAATATGCGTAAGAAAAAAATTGGTGTAAAGTAAAATGTGTGAAAAGCGAAAGAATGGGGCGGAATGTATCAGAGGTATAAAAATATAAACTTGAATAAAATACAAAGATCTAATGAGCGAGTGTCACAGGACAAAGAGTCTCTTGAAAGGCATAATGATAGTCTTCAAAACAAAAGGTCCGCAAATTCGTTGCATTCCTCACGGGAGTTTTGGGCTGTCTCAATGTAAATCGAGCGGCAAAAAAACATGCTGGTTGACAAAATCTCTCGAATAAATTCTAAAATAAAAGGTGCGCAAGTACGTTGCATTCCTCAAGGGAGGTGAGGACTGGCTCAATGTAAATCGACCGGTGAAGAACACGCTGGTTCTGAAAAAAGTTTTGAGAATAGAACCCTATGCTTTGATCAACTACCGCTTAAAATTCAATTCATAAAGGAGAAGAGAACACTGAAAACCCTGGTTTTGAGTCGAGAAGCGAACACGCTACCTCAATGTAAATCGAGCTGCAAAGAACAAGCTGGTTCTGACAAAAATTTGAGCGTAAAACCCTATGTTTTCAAAGCGGTTGCTTTAAACGCAATTTGTAAAGCAAACCAGAGCACTAATTGCCCTTGCAAACCAGAAATCTATTACAGCTTGCTCACCTGTTAGGTCCTCTTGAACAGACAACGAACAGCTGCACACTGAATCACTCAATTTCGGACCACGAGTTGTAAATACAAGACCACGACGTCACTACCCAAATATGGGGTCTTACTTACACCCAAATATGGTCAAAAATGCCAATTTTTGGAGGATTACGCAGAATTTGAGAGTTTTTGCCTACATTGCGCGGCGTTATAATTCTGCCGCCGAGTCAACCTCGCTTCTTAGCTCGGTTGCCTCGTTGGCAATAATATTATCCCGCTTTTGTGATGATGTAAACAGATCCAACTCACCAGCCCATCTTACAGTCGTGCAGTGGTCTCAAATGAAATGGCGATTATGTTTCCTCATAGGTAGTGATATATGTAAAAATTATTAAATAATATAATTATGCTATTTTTCTTTTACAAAAATACTATTTTTTAATAGTTAACGGTCGAACACTAAGAAATGAAAAGCATGCCAAAGTTGTCAGGGATCCCAAAAATGAAATATGAGAGTTAAGGCAAGTTCGGAATTTAATCATGATTTAGACGTTTAAGCGGACACACAACTTGTGAATCATAGTTGCAATGCGTTATGGTAGACGAGTCGTGTATGTTCACCTAGACGAGTTGGTGTATATTTTTTTTATTTTTGTAAGTGCTACTTACTTAAGTTTTTAACAGAGTTCAGTAAGTAAAACTGTGGGGATGAGAAAAACGACACGAAATGCTACGTTTGAATGGATTTTTGATGTAACAAAAAGCTTTTCTTAACTGAGAAAGGAATATTGGATAGATGGTAAGAACAAACTAATTGTGAGATTTTTTTTTGTTAAAACCAGTCAAGCGAGGCCGGCTATAAGTTGCTCTGCAAAGGGTTTGAAGAACTTTTTAAAAATTAAAATGATTAATTATTATAGAGATTTACTGTTGCTATACAGTTTTAAAGGTCGTTGTTTTAGCAATAAAAAAACTAAAATAGACCGTAGGGAAATTTATCTACAAAAATCGAAAATCAAATTTCACCGTTCTGAATTTCTCACAGAAACACTTCTGTGTTGATAATTCAGTGTGTTATGGCAATATTGTGACCATGACATCATTATATAAGCACTCCCAGCAGATGTTGTACAAAGTAGATGTTCAAGTAGAACAGTCAGAACAGCTTTAGTTTTGTGACATTTGCATAAAGTCCGTCCGGATTCCTGCCCTGGTATCTTCTGAGCATGATGGCACCTGGTATAGAAGTAATATCACTTGTTAAAAATTTAGGAATACACTTAAGACATGACGTAAACTATTTGGATTAAAAAATTTTCCGAAAAAAAGGTTGACTTGTGAAGAAAATACCCATCCCAGTTTCAGTAAATCTTAGCCTGAAGCTCACTCTGACTATAAGCCAAGAGTATTATTAACTTGATATTTGAATCGCAAACGTTATCAGATTTAAAGGTTTCAGCCTACTTTGTTCTTAACAGCAAATTATGAGAATAAATTAGGCACGCTCACTACACTGAGGACGAAAGAATGAAGAAAAAACATTTTTACAGAGGCCAGTCTACCTTTTCCCAACTCAGCTAATGTTAAATAGTGTAAAATGTACATGTCTAATCTATCCCACATCTATTTTACTTTTTCTTTTGTTTTGCTTTTTTAGACTTTTTGACAAATTGCAATTAGGATTATGTTGTCTCTGGTAAAATACCACAACTGTTTTCTTACAATCTTTCTAAAGGAGAAAACAGGAAAGACGTATCGATACAAACTGACTACTTCCTGTCAAGACAGGCTCATACACCCTTCCTTTTATGTTAAACTGCATGCGCCTCCTAAATTCACGATCCCTCATTAAAAATCAGTCCCCCGAAGAAACTGACGAGAGCCAGCCTTTATTTAAAGTCAATCACAAAAAGAGTTAATTAATCTTATACTTACTCCAAGACACCGTCGTTCATCATGTTGCACTGGGAGACGTAGACGCTCGAACCCTCTTGGTCTTTCTTCTTCTGCGTTGCCCCTTCTATCCGCTTCAAGTTCTCTCTGCCCTCTGTTTACTCTTTGTTGTTCTTCCCTTCTCGCGCTCTCTACGAGGAATGCTCTGTGCTCACGGCAGGTTGCTGAAAGAGCCAAGCACATTTTGAAAATACAGAGCAGTACGATCAGCATCACGATAAATGAGGCGACGCCATAAATATGCTCGAACATCACTGCTATGTTCCTGGCAGTCAGTAAAGCAACGGGATGAATGAGATATAAACTTGCTCGAGAAACTTGGCTTGTTTGTAGCTCCTTTTCTCTGTCGTGACTGCTCAGTCATGTTCACGGATTCAATTAATCCATGGTGTATTTATCCAACTAACACGTGAGGGAAATCAACATAGACCGCCAATCAGCCAATCATCGAACTCGAACTATCCGGGAAAGTCCCTACAGTAATAAGCACTTATGCATACTTGTGAGTGTCAAGGTATTTAGCACGAAAGTACTAATTAGGGACACTATTTTTAGTCCCCAACTGGAGACGGGACCGCCATTTTACGTGGTCATCCAAGCCACGCGAAGGTCTAGCCGCTTGCAGTGCAAAGGGATTACCTTCATTTCTTAGTTATTTTAAGACCCTGAGTATTGGTCCGGCCCCGGGAATCGAACCCGCCACCTTCCCCTCTGCATGCGCAGTCAAGGGCTCTACCGACTGAGCTAATCCTGCCGCGGTAATACACCTCTTTACTTGTATGTGTTGCCTTCCCCCCAATACAGGTCATGTGATAATACCCTTACTGGACAACTGTTATTCACGTGCATATCTACGAATAATATATATAAAAAACAAAGGTTCAGGTTCCCCTCATGGCCTGGTACCTATATTGGGAAAACAAAACATACTCGAAATACGTGTATCGCAGAAACTCGCGTGTCTCGAGGGGGAGGCTCAAAAAATGTCAGGGATGGAGGAAGGGAGAGAATTGAAGAGTAAATTGTGTAACTGGGGAGGGCGGGTTTCAACAACAAAACATAGAAGCTAAAGAGGTATTTTATAATAAAAGTTTTGAAAACTTGTTCGGGGCCCAGATTCCCTTTATCCATGTTTACACGGGTATCCCTAAAAGTACCAAGAACATCACTAATAAACACTACAGACAAAACCAATATATAGCAGACGACACTCAGATAAAACCAATACATATAGCTATCTAACTGATATTAATTGCCTCCATCAAACTGATGATTCTTGCAAATACCAGACGACATACTGAAATAGCCATTTTTTTCGCTGTGATATTATAGCCTAAAGACACAAATAAATGGCCGTAGATCAATATCAACATGATAACAAATCTCGAGAGCCTCATTGTTATGGTAGAAATGTCGGTCGTATCTAGGAACGATATTCTCATAAACGTCCTTGATTAAAATGATCGACTGCTTCAAAGAATGGAATATCACTGTTTCATTGAGAAAGTAGAGTAAATCCTCCCGACGGACTATATCGAGTTTGAGTTCTCTATCTGGGTCTCAAGTGACAAGTCCGGCTGCTATACCAACACCGCCGAACAGAATTTTTTTGAAGAACCAGTAGGATTCGCTGCTCACCGCCGCCATATGTTTCTGTTTCTGCCATCGTCCCCAGTCGAAAGATGATAGGAAGGTTCGCTTCTCTAAACTAACCTGGGCAAGTGTTTAAACCAATTCAAAACTTAACGGATCGATGGCTTGTTGTCTAGGTGCGTGTTTCTTTTCCTGTTCTGTCAAATACCAAAATCTGATGCAGTCACTTTCAGCTTATTATTTATTAATCGTTCATTTGCAAACCAAAGTGAGTTAAAGGAACCATGCCGGGACTAAGACGTAAGTAATAAGGCATTTCACAAGTGCCGAATCTAATGCAAATCAGCGAGGACAATAGATTTTACTCATTAGCATCAAATTCAGCACATGTGAAATGAGAAGTTTGAACTGGGCCTAAAATGATTCTTTCCACCAAGCCACCCTGTAGTTTATTCATTTATTCGGTAATAGTTTGTTAGTGTGTGTTGGTTACTCTCACCTAGTTTTACTCATCAAATGTTTTAAGGGAAATAAAGAGCATGGAAACTAGGGGGTTTAATACCACAATAGTAGCCTGCGTGTTTGACCTCGTGTCGATTCAGAACCGGTTCGTTGCCTTTCTTGAGCTAAAAATTGTCAAGTGTAACATAATTTACTTTATGTCACCAGTGTGTTAACGTTGCTGGAACCTTATCTGGTACCGAAGTATGGAGTTCTGGAGTTCCTCAGGGCTCAAGTTTGGACCCTGTCGTCTTCCTACTATAACAACCTTCCCTAAAAAATAGAAATGAGACGAAAGGACAAAATACATGATAATTGGTACTCGTTGAGAAGAATGTGCCCTTTCGCTGTGGTTGGCAGTTGGAACAAACTCTTGGCTCGCATTAAAAAATAAGTCCTTTCAGTCAAATATCACAAAATTTTAATAAATCCTAATATTAAATCCATTCTTGAGTGACTGTGTGTCTGTTTGGGGAAGTTGTAACGCAGGATTATTGAATGAGATTGCGCCTTATCAGGCCAGAACCCTGCCGCTATTTCTGGAACATGTCGGTGGCTACCCATCAATCAAATTTGTATTGAAAGAAGACTATTTTTGTTAAAAAAAAAAATTGATGGACGTGCACCGGGTTACTCTCTGAGAAACTTATGATACAAGGTCTCGGTTGTCTTTATCGCCTTAACTGCGTAATTCAGTGCGCTCTTCCGATGTAAAGGAATTCAAAAGAAATAACTTTGATTTAATCATGTGTAAATTCACGCCTGAGAGCTCCGAATAGTTAGAACTTTTTTTAGCTTTTTACATAACTTAAAATTTTGCGGCAGCAGTTTCGATTTTCATACTTCACAAGTCAGAACGCACGTTCAGTAAGTAGCCTATTACCCACAGTATAATCTAGTGTTGAGGCCTGTACATGTTGAACACAGCTCGTTTCTTAACATAGCAAGAACAAAACACGAGAAACATTAAGAGAATGTCTAAACTTTTTGTTTCTAAACCGAGTTCCCATTTGAATAGCCCACAAAATCTTCTTGGACTTCCTTGATGTTATTTGTTTTTTATTCATACAGCTTCGCCAATTCGTCCGGTCCATATAAACGGTGAAAGAAATAAAATGGGTTGTTTGAGCTTGACCTAAACGTTAAACCTTGACATGGTCATATGCAAATGTCACAACAGCCGCTGTTTCCTTATAAAGCTTGAAGTGATCTCTGCCGATGGAGATAGGTGTCCTCGAGTGACGTACCGGCAGGGTGGTTAAATAATTACAGCCTGTAAAACCGGCCCAAATAAGTCGTGTTCCAGTTTTGCCAGCTTAAATATGGTTACAGGCAGATAAAGCACCGGTAATCAAAATCATGCCTTGAAAGCGATTGATCAAGTTTTAAGCCGGTATCGCAAGGTATAAATAAAGTGAACATTTTTAATGCCCTCTCTTATAAAATGTCTTTAATTTTAAAGTTCTGAAACTCTAGCTTTTGAATCAAGATAAAGAGGACATCTGCTAAGGGTCTCGAAAATAGGAGAAAGGTCAGTGTTTCAGTCTTGTTATTGTGTCTTGTGGCAAAACTCCGTCTACAAGCATTTATTAACATACCTCTTGTCCAGACGATCAAATTTCAAGGAAAAGTCATTTAAAGCAACCATATTTCACGTCCACAACTCGTGATAATTTAACTGATAGAGTTAAAGGGAGTGCGGTGTTCGTCGACCGTGGCTGCCAGGCCGCTGTCATGGAATAATTAAGGTTGATGCCCTAGATGCCGCATTTGATCGACAAATGAATGGATCAAGTGTTTGGATTAAGTGTTATTCAACCAGGAGAAATAATAACCCTAGTTTTATTTCCTCCTGGGACGTATGCATAGTTCAGACTCCAATAGCCTGGGACCAAGCTCCGCAGTGGGGGAAAAAGGCAAAAAACGGGAACAAATAGGAAAAATAGCGACGAGCGAAGCAAGCCTAGCCGTATCCTGGGGGGGGGGGGGGGGGGATCCCCTCCCCACACTACCTCTCGGCTAGCTTCGCTCCCCGATTTTTTCTCCTTTTTCCCACAATGCGGAACTAAGACTCAAATAACGCACGTGGTCGTACACGATTGTCTTTTAAGACAAATAAAACTTGCTCTGTTTTCGACCAAAACGAGTCTCTACCAGAACAATTTATGGCATGCTTTATTTCGAACGCGATAAATTTATCCGTAGCACCGCACGGCCTACATGAAAATGAGGTCCATTGAAGGTTAAATTTATCTTGAATTAACTGGTTCGATTACCCACGTTAAAGCACGTAGTCTCCAATCGTTTCTGCCCAAATATTTCTTGTGGAAAAGACCGAAAACCACTCAACTTGATTTAGGATTTTCTACAAGTATGACAAGGCACAGAGACTTTGTCAATGAGGGTAATTCAACTATATTTCAATATATTAATTTAACTTTTATTACGGGGTAGCTTGTAAAAGTGGCTGAAGGTAGTTACAACCAATGCAAGTTTGTTTCTCGCGGGCGGTATTCACCACAAAATTTATTTTAGTAAAATCCAACTAGTGGTCTATTAGTAATGCTGCGTTCTGATTGGTTGAGCTACTACTAGGCTATATGCTATAGCCCACTAGTAGCGAAAGGCGCCGGCTTTTTGACGGCAAAAAAGAATTAAAGTCTAGCTTTAACTAGCTAAAGTTGTTTTGTCTTGAAATTTTTTTACCAACTAGTTGGATTTTACTAAGACAATTATTGGGTTTACCTCGGTGTAAGAACCTGTGAACTTTTTCTTTGTTTTGTACCTTTTGTTTTTCTAGGTTTTATTGTGTTGAGTTCTTTGTTTTCTTTGTTTTACGTCACCGGTGAGTTTAACAGGTTCTTACACCGAGGATGAGCCCAATTATTCCTCTCGCCCTCATGGCCTCTGAGTCAATAGCCCATTCTGGCTCGAGGAATAATTGTTAAATAGCCTTCATAACCCTAGATAAACCCTAGACACAACATATCGGTCTCAAAAATGGTCTTCCTTTGAAATTTCGAGGTATTATGTCCAATATTTAAGGAGTTTATCGTGGGAAGAAGCATTTACACACAAAGTAAAAGCGTATAATACTTCCGCGTGCAAGAATTCCTATATACTAGCGTGACCCACGTCACAACCATGATTTTTGGTACTCAATTGCCAGCACTTCCTTATACAATGCGCGTTCTTACATTTTCGCCAATGCTTTGAAGTAGACCTTAAAACAGTAGCCCCGTAATTTTACAGTCAGTTTCCTGAGTCACTCCTATGAGATACTTCTTAGAATTAAGTGCGGTTAATGACCTCAGGAGTGGATAGCGATCTGCCACTGATCTGCACAGAAATTGTGGCGCTCTAAGAGAAGATTGAAATTCAGGCTCGGATTGTGTCTTCAAATATCATATATAGCTGCAGTCTCTCTACATTCCCTTGATGTGTTTTACTTTGACTGAGCTACGTTCAGTCTGGTCCCGGGAGTCTGGTTACGTCAGTCTATTTATAAAAGAATTTTTCCGAAATCTTGAAAGGGGACACACTATGCAAGCAATCAATTACACGATTGGCTTTTTAAAATGGCTTCATTAAACCCTATCGCAGAACCTTTGGGAGGAGCCACTCACAATCCGGCTGAGCATGGAATGACATATCACCAAGTAAAACAATGCAGAAACCTGTGAGAACCTGTCAGTCCATACTTCAGCAGTTGTTGTAACATACAAAAAAACAAAGAAAAAAATTACCAGAAAATCATAAAGGTCGATGTATAAACTTCTTGCGGGTTATACGCTGTGCCTGTTTTGTTATGTGTACTTTCCCGTGCACGATCTCTTGTACATGATGTATTTCTTTAACATCAAAACGTTTTTAACATTATAAAAGTTTGCCTTCGTTGCAGCCGGACTTGTTACCCGAGACCCCATCAGGTATATAGCTAGGTATATAAGCTATTGTAGCTATAGCCAGAGGCGCCACGATTTTCAAACTTTCTTTCTGGGTTATTTAGCCAAGGTTCAGGGAATCCCCTATACCTGTGTTGTGTTATTTAAATCGATGTAATCCCCAACCCCAACAAAGATTATAGTGATTATGTATTACTACGCACGTAATATCGGCACTAAGTCGTCGCTGAAAGGTAATGAAAGCGCTAAAAGCGGCCATATTTGGTCATACATGACTCATACGTTACCAAATCAAGTTTAACTGTTTTTCTACTATAAAGCAGATTTCTGTTTATATGTTAAACTCATCGACCACGCGTGTGAGATGGCCTACTACGTGTCCTTCCGCCAGCTGGCATTTGATGGCAATAGTTGTTTCGTTTCTTAGCCTTTCAGTTGGGTCCAGTCACCTTGCTTAAAGTGTCAAGGACGGAGTCCCGTGCCTGCTGAAACCAGCTGACTCTGTTACGTCATTACTCCGTTTGAATTTGATATTTTAAATATTCCCCTATATGTATACAGTATATCTGATGTTCGTATTCAACATGCCTTTAAATGCAATATTCTACCATAAGCACAGTCCTGCATGCAAGGCGAGGCGAAAGATATCGATCGTAACATTATTAAATTGTAAGTAGAAATTTTATATATTCTGTATTTTTAGGCCAAGTTTCCGAAGGTTATATTAGACACTATCCTCGGCTACAGAGGTCCGTTGTCGACTGATACCTAGGAATAAACTGTGCTCACGGTTCGAAAAAGCTTCGTCATTTTTTTTCTCTCGGCGCTTCGCCGCGAACTATCAAGCTCCAGATAAGAAAAAATAACTTCTGGAACCCAGGGTAATTATACATAGGCGGGTGCATATTATTCTTTTACAGAAGACGTTCGTGTGAGATGAAGGAAATTAGGTTTCGAAAGTCACGTTGCACTGGAGAGAACCCGGTTTTTCCGGAAGTTGTTTACCGGTAACTAATCTAGTGTGCAGATTAGCTTGAATTTTCGTGACATGTCTCGAACAAATGTTGCGCAACGCTGACCATTCAACCGTGGACAACGAATATTTCCAATGAATTTAAATTTTCAATGGTTGGATTTCTCATCAAGAATTTGTTTTGTATCTGTAGCACCTGCTTTGCCTTAATTACGTTCCTCATTAATTATTTATTTTACTATTATTGAGCAATTCTATCAGACACGACTCCAAGAGCGAAGCGTCGCTTTAACGTTTACCTTATATCGTGTATAAATAAAGATCATTGACTCGATTCAACGAGATAAAATTGCGACCACAACGAAAAAGATAAGCTTATTGGTCACACAAATTTTGTGCAGCATTACAACCCGCAATACCGTAACCTAACTACACTTGCCGCGAGAGCGGAAGGCGCGGGAAACGCTCTCCTAAAAGCGAGTGAAAACGACGAGACGTATTAAAGTTGAGAAAATGTATATTAACCTAAGCAAAAAATGACCTGATAAATGCGAAGTCTTAGACGTTTCAACAGAATTTACGGTTTACAGCTACGCGACATTTGCAAGACCAATTATTTTGCTTTGTATTGTTCCTGGTTTGTTTTGTTTTTTATTTTCTCCGTTGAACTGAGTTGCCCATACCTACATTACACTACATTTTCTTTATCTTCGTCCCACATTTTGCTCATCAAGTCTCGCGATAAGTACAGGGTACATTCGACGTCCTATTTTTTTCTGGAATGCACAACGCCATAGCAACCCTCTCAGTTTTTCTAGAACATTCCTTGACTTCACTGCTTTTAGTCATGATGTAATGGGTAACCTATTTTGAGTCGAGAATAGTTATATTAGAGAAGTGCAGTGTGTGTAAGCAACCGAATGAACTTGGTAACAGCACAGAGTTAAACAGTGGAGAAGAAGTTTTGCCCAGAGGGTGTGATTTTACTACAACTTGGAATCTTTCATTATAAGAGTGAGTTGCAACCTGGGGTTTTAATTGTTTTCTGCCTGTTTGACAGACCGGTCAGTAAATCCTTCCACAGGGTTTTTCTTTTTCAGGGTTTTTCATTTTCCCACTTTTTCAGGACCTAACAAGAAGGGGTCTTTTTTTCGCAAAAATACGATTCACTCTACTAGACAAGAAGTCTAAGAGTTATCAAATCTATCGAGTCATCTGATTAGAAAAAAGTAAGTAAAAAGTAACTTAAAAGTGTACACAGCAAGATTCAGTCTCAAATTCATGTTCTATATTTTTACTTTATAACAAGACATTGACAGCAGTGGTTTTTTTAAACTGATGCATAAAAAGGAGTGGTGTCACGAAATTTATCAAACAGACACCGGGGCTGCCACCAAATTGACTGATACATAAAAATAACTACAAAAAATATTAAAATAAAGAATAAATATAAGATCAAATGCAAGAAGGAGGCACAGATAGACTAGAAAAGGAGTGAAACGGATTACAATGGTGGATTTTGAAAACTAAGCCTTGTTAGCCTAAACAGGGGTCTTTTCTGCATGAGCATGCGCGACCGCTGAACAAGCGATGTGCATGGAGGCTCACCACAGGGTCTGCCTTCATCAAAATGGCGCGTCTCAAAGCCATCGTCGCGATTATTTTTCTCGTTGGTCTTGGCGAACGTGCTCGTGATTTAACAAAATGTGTAGTTTGCAAAAAAACTGTAACATGGTCTTAACAAAAGCGAAGTAGACCGGCGTTAACATACACGAGCTACCATCAAATTTCACCTCCCCACTTGACCTGGACAACATTGCGCGTATATGTAGTGCCTGTAGGATTGCGCTAACCTCATCAAAGTCTAAACAAAGTGCCGAAACGTTTGTTGATGCAAGTAAACACTTTCAATTCTCTTCGTTTTGAAATGAGAAAGGAACAGAAATATTCAAAAAAAAAAAAAAAAAACAGCAAATTTCAGCGAGCGGGCTCGAAGTGCGCAAAAGCCGGTGTTGAGTTCAGCAGTAAATTAATATATGTTCTACAATTTTCCCAGCACTTAAAAGCTACAAAATTAACAGCACACGAGACGTAGATTAGTCACCTGGTGAGATGTTGGTGGTAGTCACTCTGTATGTCTCGAAAAATAAAAAAAATGAATATCAATGAGACAGTCAAAACTGTATTCAATAGGACTGAAATTAAAGTCGAATCTTGTAACCGATTTCGATGAACAAACGGTTAGGTTTCCCAAAGAAGTACAGTAAACATATGATGCCGACCAAAAGTTAAAAATTTTTTCAGCACTTAAGTTCTGGCTAAATGAATATTCCTGTTAATATTATAATGCGTTGCAATGTTAGTCCACGCAAAAACAAGACGTTCTACAATTTTCCGATAAACAAACTTTGTATCGCTAAAATACTTAAGGGAACAACTTTCTATTCCAACCGATAACGGCGTGGTAGTCGCCCGCTGATCGTTATTAATCCACTCCCAAAATATGGCTAAATCAGCTATGAACAAATTATTGACAGAAATCCTCTACGGTATCGAGAAATTAATTTACATCCGATTTATAGACAAACACTAAAGAAAGAACATTTTGCTCATTAAAATAACTACGGCATCAGCAATGCATTCTATGCCAAACTTTGCGGTTCTTGAACGGGAATCAAGACACGAGTCGAGCGCCAAACAGTAACAAGCAGCCATGTTCGTGTCAAACATCCTTGAGAAACTTGCTCTTTCACCTCCTTCAGCGCATCAGTCTCCACTTTAAATCACCAGATCTTTACTTATTTTGTACAACGAAGGTCTTTCCTAAGTTCCTGCTACCATTTCAATGTCAAGCAAGCTTTTAAAGTGAACAATTTGGCTCCTACGACTATGCACCACGGTCACTGTCACTGGTCGCGTGCTCTTTGTTAAGTCAGCGGTCGCACATGCCCATGCAAAAAAGACCCCTGTTGTTAGCCTAGCAGTTTTGGAAAGTTTATTTTTATGGTTTGTAACGTTTGATGCTTGAAAGACATATTGTTGGACACGAAGCTGTGTTTGTTTCATTCACAAATAATTTCTTAATTTCCATACCGAATGAGGACGCAGAATTGGCGTTAAACGAAATGAACCAGACGTGCGTGACAGAGCCCCTTTAATCTCTATGATGACGTAGTTGAGTTATGCATTTGGGTTTGAACGTGCGTAAATTAGTACTTGAGAGTCGAGAACACATATTATAGCTATTGCGATAAATGTACGAAAGAATGTCTACTTGAGCTTTGAACATTTTATCACGTCTTGTCCAAAACGCCTCAGTGTAGACAATGGAAAATTTTCAGTCGACTTGCATATCCTCTCTTGACTAAGACGAGTACCTGGCTAACTACAGATAATCCAATCTCGGTAGTAATACACGAAAAGTTATAGCGTCGATAGGGCTTTCTAAAAATGTAGCGGAACAAACGACATAGCGAGAGGAAGGAGAACAATTTGCTGACAAAGACCTTTTACTGCATAGTGACGTAATTCAGTAAAATTTCAAAATAAGAATGTTTCCTTCTTCTAAAATTTCAGTTTACAGTATATTAACATTATCTTTTCACAAATTTCGCTTGCTAGAGCTGGAGAACGGCAGTTTTTAAGCTCTTTTTCTTTGACTTGATATCCGCCGCGGTTTTCCCAGACTAAGTAATCTTGTGCCATACAGCTAATTATAAGGCGGGTAAGTAAACGAAAAAAACCGTAAAAAAAAAACAAAAAAAAACAGAGATAATGTTTGTCTACTTGTCTTGTTTTTATAACTCGAGTATTTGTTTATCGAGGTTAAGATGAAAGTGACCTTATGTTATGTCTTTTGCAATAGTTGATCTGCCGGCTGGACACAGTTTATCACAACAATTAACTTGACCAATTTTGCTTATTTTTCGATTTGTTTTTTTTCAGTAACTTCAGCAAGTTATCAATGTTGTTTGTTTGTTTATGCATCTACCTTTAGGCCTACAATGCCTGGATACGAGTTATCTTCGGCGGACCGATCAGTTATCGACAAAAAGAATTTATGCCCGAAATGTGAGGGTCTTCTTAGAGAAGCTGTGCAAACAATAGCGTGTGGACATAGATACTGCAAAACATGCGTGGAAACGATTCTTTGGTAAGTACGTCAGGTCCTTAGTATAGGGACTTTAAGCAACGAATACGGAAGCGTCTACTACGGTGACCGGAAGAAAAGCCTGGTTCTCATATGCCGCCGAAGTAAATGTGAAGTAGCCGCCGGTACCACCTGGGCTATGGCGATAAAGACTCGGATGACCAATGTTGCCGGCCAGTTCTGTTTTCATATCGGAACAGTATCCCAGGCGGTACCGGCGGCCATGTCGCAGGTGCATCGGCGGCCTATGAGAATCAGGCTTAATTTTTCCGCCACGGGTCAGTGCCTCAAGACAGCAGTAAAAACATATCGCCTTTAAGAAAAAAAGAACTCTCGTTCTTTGAACCTTTCTCGCGTTTATTCCACCTCACTTTCTTTGCAAATATAGGCGAACTAGAAAAAGATAAAATTTCGTCATCGCTTGTTTATGCCCTTCATAAAACATAAAATTAGACAATCCACGCATTAGTAGTGCAGAGACAGCAAAAAAGTACAAAGATTGTGATGGTTAATACACAGTGATCCCTGTCCCTACTAAATTTACAGGCAAGAAGTTGGAAAGTGCATCATCGATGGATCAGATATTCATAGAGAACAGGTTTGCCTTTTTTTATAGTTAGTGAATCTTATGAATACATACTACGACGGTCAGAAACAAGGCACACTTCCATTTTAGTTTTGCCTGAATAACAGGCGTTTTATGAGCCAAGCGAGGCGAAAGTGGCATTTAATATGAACTTATTTTAGTCAGAAGCCCATCAGTTTTAGTTTATAGTCTAAGTACCTTTAGCCGCGCGCCATCCAGTTATGATGCTGCATCCTCATTCCACCCTCACCCCGTCCCACCCCATTTCTATCCTTTAACTTTTCTTTCTTTCTTTTTCGATTTTACTTTTCTGGGAAAAAAAATTTAAAAAAATTTCTTTAGCTCAGTTGGAAGAGCGCTGGAAATTTGAGCGGGAGACCCCGGGCTCAAACTCCTGCCGGACGAACAACCAAGGTCTTATCACGTCTTGGTTTGGCCGGTGGTACGTCTTTGGCGGTCAAATCCTTCTTTCTTAGGAGACACAAAACCACACTCTTGTTCGAAAAGGGTAGGGGAAGTCTCTCCGCTGATATGGTCCACCTCTACCTCTACCATTACATCACTCGCCACACATATCATACAGAAAGCTCATTAACGGACGTCAGTGGTGCCATTTTACCGCTGACCTCCTATTATACTGTTAATAGAGAGATTATTTAAAATAACGTTTACCGCAAACGGTAAAAATGTCAATTTGAACCACGTGACCAAGATTTTTTCTTAACATGTCATTTACTGTTCAACATATCTACACATGAAAAAGAACTTACGTGTCAAGTTCGTCCACAAAAATTATTTTGGACAATTTTCATCTTCTCATTTTCTAATTTGAGAAATTTTCAACTTGAATCTGAAGTTTAAGGTTTGTCGTGAAGGTGATTCTAGATCCCTCTGTAATATATCAGCTATAAAGAGAACACATAATGTTGTGTTATCCGTCACCTTCGAAATTATTTGCCAACCTTTTCGTATACTTTGCATGGGTCAAGTAGTAACTGTTATTTTCGTGTCTAATATATGATAGAAATTCTTTGTTTCCTATCACTCTGCAGGTATTTTTGGACCGCTTTGTCGAGCGTGAGATTCAGTCACTGTTGGTCCATTGCATTCATCAAGAAGAAGGGTGCGATTGGAAAGACGAGCTCAGAAAACGAGAGGTAACAACTAAGCTTCTATATAATGTTAAAAATGAGTCAAGATGTATACCTCTTTGGAACCCCACTGACAAGAGGGGCCCCAGTGGGGTTAGTCTGTAACCGTGAAACACAAAAAAGCGGTCACTCGTAAGGTAAGAAAGACAAAAACATGTGTATTAAAACGTTTTTACCGTACACCTTGTCATCTTGTAATAGAAGTGCCAAGATCGCTTTAAAAGATTTTTTGTCTTGTCTTGGGGCTATTGATTCTATTATGGTCCTAAACGACTCCTAAACAGACCACCTATCTTAACCATAGGCTTTACGGTTCAGATAGACCCTCTGTCATGCTCATGCTTGTATCAGCTGGATTATCTACGAAATATGTAGAGATGTAGATTTGATAGACGAGATAAAGTAGTTTTCAATTAGGCCGAAGTACTTTAGGCGCAAGATTTACTCCGTGTAAGAACATTACCGGAGTAATGAAGCAAACTTCAATTTGGCGAAAGAAATATAGGGCGCATGATTTAATCCTTGTTTTGGAGCAGGAATCTTATCAACGTGTGTCAGAATTATTGGAATAAAGCGATTTCAAATTGTTCTAAGTAGTATAGATCTTTTTCAACATGTTAATGAAGTCTCAGCCAATCCTAAATAAGAGAAAACAAAACAAAATTACTGTAATCTCGCTCGTCTTTCTTTTGTCAGTATTGAAAACAAAACATTCCCTCTGAGTTCCAGATAATATTTTTTTCTGGTTTTACAATGATCCTAGCTGGAAAGTTGCCATTTCTACAATACAATTCTTCGCATATTGTTTTCAATTACACATACTTATTTTCTCGTTCATTACTGCTATAATTGTAATTGCGTGATCTCTTGTGTTAGGATCACGAGGCTGTGTGTGAGTACGTTCAAGTTCCATGCGTGCATTCAGGATGCGGTGAACTGGTGACTAGGTCAAACCTGGTAGAGCATCTTGAGAAGTCGTGTCAATTCAGAATGGAAAAATGCCAATACTGCCAAACTCTTGTTGAGTTTGCATTTTTGGAGGTAAGAATAACGCTACTGAAATCGGTTGTTTATACCCTTAAGTTGTCGTCATTTGGAACAGCATCCTGAAGTAATCTATATTAAACGTACTTTTACATCTTCCTTTACAACAATAAATTTCTGACGCTCACTGACTCTGTGGAAATTTCTTCATGACTCTAAGCTCCTACGGTCTTAAATCGTCAGAAATCAGTGCTAGTAAAAGGTCTCATAACATGAGAGCTTTCTATCTACATCAATGGTCTCCATTTAAAACCTGGTAGGCCTGGAGAGTATGTTCATAATGATCTCTAGCTCGATGACTAATACATCATTCATTGTGCACAGGAACACCAAGAATCTCAGTGTCCTTCCATCCCTGTGACTTGCACAGAATGTGGGAGAAAGGACATACCTCGTTCTCAGGTCAGTTATGCTCCGAGAGGTTTTCTTCTTCCTGGTGTTCTGTTTCTACACACTCCTCAAAATAATGATTCCAGATTCAAATTTGATCTGCAACGCACGTAGCCTGAATTTCATCCAATTACTTCGAGTCGTTGTTACTCCCTCAGTAACGACTCGAAGTAATCGGATGAAATTCTCGCTACAACGCACGAGTAAATGTGTAAACGGGTTCTTAACAGCTAGCTCCTAGACAGTAACACTGGAATAATACATTTGAGATTTGATGTTGGCTTCTATCTTTCTCACTCAGATGCATGCCCACATTGATCCGGTAAACGGAGACTGTGAGGAAATAAAGTCAAGTTGTCCATGGACACAAATTGGATGCTCTGAGACTAAGGTATGCAAATATTTAAGATTACTCTGGTTAGCAGGGGATCACATATTAAAGGGGCCAACGTTAAAAACAAATGGCAATCAGGATCGGTTTTTTCGGGAATCGTCAGCACACGTAAGGAGATGCCACGATTTTCCCTTGCCAGAGGTAGACCAGACTACTTGTTTGTAAACAAGAATGGTGGGGAGTGGGGGTGGGGGAGTCGACTAGGGAATACTAATACTATACTGAAGGGTCCTTAGATTGTGCAGGTAAGAGAAGAAAAGAAGTCTTCAGAAAGCTCACACCTGAGTGGTGATCAA